>CM054063.1:21618625-22105725 GCA_028641055.1 Alopecurus myosuroides
CACACTGTTTAACAAACCATACCAATTTCCTCCTCTCTTTACTTACTGCAAGCATACACTGTTTTTCCACACTATACGTCTAATCTTTGTTTTCAGCAAGACCGGTGCGATTGAAAAGCTCATTGTACCATTGAGTCAAAGTATTTTGGTTGTGTTGTGTGCATGTTCCACGTTGTTGCTGACACCGGTGCAGCACCAGCACCACTGTCAGTGGCATCAACCTTCCGAAGATCCTCTTTTTCCTACTGGATTGATAACCCTGGTTCTTAACTAAGGGGGAAATTCCTACCGTTGTGCTCATCACACCCTCCTCTTGGGGTTCCCAACGCAAGCATCACTTCCCTCTGCGAAGGGCCTTTCTTCTACTTTTATGTTGAGTCTCCATCTTCTAAATTTATGCACAGTTGAGACAGCATAGTTGCCATTCTGAGTTTTATGTGCATCTGTCCCAGAGATATTATTAATTGATTCATGATGTGTTATTGCTTGTTCTCTAACTCTTTGTTCTAGTCTTCCTCATGAACTTTGAAGGTGTCCTGGCGTTTATGTTTTTCCCCACTCTTAAGGACTAGCGAAATATCACTTTGCCATGCTTTCTTTATACTTGAAACAAATGTATATCTTTGTTTGCATTGTTATTCATGATCTTTTATTTGAGTTACTTCTCATGATGCAAGGTGATTGCTATGCTTTATTATTAAAGTTCTATTTACCATGCTGGTGTTAAAAGTTCTATGATCTCAGCTTACATATGCTTTTACATTACTTTGATGATCAAGTTTATGTTGGTAGCATGTCACCTCTGAAATTGTTTGTTTTTATCGTTTACCTACTTGAGGACGAGTAGGAACTAAGCTTGGGGATTTTGATACGTCATAAATGTATCCCTAATTTCTAATGTTCCATGTTGTTTTCATGTTATTTCCCACATGTTCACTATACCCTTTATGTCATTTTTATCGATTTTCTGGACTAACCTATTGACAAGATGCCACAGAACCAGTTCCCAGTTTTTTTACTGTTTTTAGTTTCAGAAAAGTTGTTCAGGAAATATTCTCGGAATTGGAAAATTTAAAGTCCGGATGTCTTTGAAATCCTGGATCTTCCAGGGAGTCCCGAAGAGACCCGGAAGGGGCCTTAGGGGGCCCACACCATAGGGCGGCGCCCTACCATGGCCGCGCCAGGGGGTGGTGGGGGGCTCTAGGCCTCCACCGCCTTTTCCCTGTCGCCTATTTAATCCCCCGAGGCGTAAACCCTAAATATATTCCACTTCAACCCGAAAAACACCCGAGGCCACCATCATCGTCAACACGAGATCGGGAGGGTTCTCGAGCTCTCCCCGGGACCCTGCCGGGAAGGAAATTCATCACCGGAGGGATCTACACCACCATGCCCTCCTTCGAAGTGATGCATGAGTAGTTCATCCCTGGACTACGGGTCCATAGCAGTAGCTAGATGGTTGTTCTCTCCACTTTGTACCTCATGTTTAGATCTTATGAGCTGCCTAACATGATCAAGATCATCTTTATGTAATGCTACATGTTGTGTTTGCTGAGATCTGATGAATGTTGAATGGTATGTCTTTTGATTATCAATCTATCATGTCATCTTCATGCATACGTTATTTATGATCTTGCATTCTCTCCGTTATTAGTAGATGCTCTGGCCAAGTAGATGCTAGTAATCCCAAGAGGGAGTATTTATGCTCGATAGTGGGTTCATGCCTTCTTTGCATCTATGCTCGAGTGACAGTAACGTGACAGATGGAGGATGTGATGTTGCCATTAGGGAAAAAACAACAATGCTTTGTTTAAGGATGATGTTATAGTTTACATTACATAGTTTGCTTACTGCGATTATCTGTTGCTTGCAACTTAATACCCAACGTTAGTTCGGATGATATTCGGAGGTTGGATTATTAGTCATAGATTGAGTTGGATAACGGTATATGTATCTTGTTTTAATGCCCACATGAATCACATAGTAATCTTAATGTCTTGCATATGCACTACGGTGCAGTCTTCATTTATGTCAATTGCCCAGCTGTAATTTGTTCACCACACATGTTATTTATCTTTCACGGAAAGACACCACTAGTAAACTGTGGACACCAGTCATTTTTCCTCATACCGATAAAATCGCCTACTGCTTTCATACTGCTCTCATATTGTTCCTACTGTTTTCCACACCATACGTTTAACCTCTTTGTGTTCAGCAAAACCGGTGACATTGACAACCTCACTTCTTCGTTGGGACAAAGTGACTTGATTGTTTTGTGTAGGTTCCACGTTGCTGCTGAACCGGTAGTGGGCCCTGCCACATCAGCTGCATCAACCTTCAGAGATTTCTTGTCCTCCTACTGGTCGATTTAACCTTGGTTTCTTTTCTGAGGGAAAACTTATTGCTGCACTCTTCACAACCTTTCTCTTGGGGTTTACCAACGAGGGCGTCAAGGCTCCCTCCATCACATGCTCACACCATGTTTATGACTACGAACCAGTCATTAATATCCTTTATGATCATTTAGGTTTTGAACTTGTGGTACCACTTATGCTTTGATTAATGATGTTTATGTCCATATGCATGATTATGGCTCTTATTCTCTCTTGATTTGTCGCTCCCAGTCTTTTGCTAGCCTCCACCTGTACTGAGTATGAGCTCTACTCGCGCAATCCAACTCCCAAAAACCAAAGTTTTCCCATTGTGTCCACCATACCTACCTACATGTGGTAATTAACCGCCACTCCAAGTAAATTGCTCATGTGTTACCTTTAAAACCTTTAAAATTACTCCTGCTTTGTGTTCCTGTTTTTTGCTCATGAGGACGTAAATAGAGAATCTTTATCTCACTTGTTGTTTGGATTTCACACCCTGTACTAGTGGCTTCATCCCCTTATCCAATTGATAGAAGAGCTCGCAGCGGGGTTCCAAGCCCCAAATTAATACACACAAATTCTTTTCACTATTTTTGCCCCTGATTAATTAGTCAAAGCATAATTGTGTAAACAAAAGAGAAAGATGGATAACCTTATGCACCAGTTGTGTCCTTCATATGGGAGCCAATCTTGTGAAGTCTAGTTAGCTTGTGACGTATTGTATTGTTTGTTTAATATTCGTTGACATTAACATACATCTCCCAAAATATAGACACTCCTCCACGATATGTGATTGTCGGCACGCACCCGAGGATTTGGTTAGCCATGGTTTGTGTAACATGGTTGGGAGGAGTGTCAAACATTTTTATACCTCTGTTTAGTAAAATGAAAGCTCTAGGACATGAGTGATCCATGCTTCCCTCTGAGAAGGTCTTTCTTTTACTTCTATGTTGAGTCTCCATCTTCTAACTTTATGAACAGTTGAGAGAGCATAGTTGCCATTCTAAGTTTTATGTGCATTTGTCCCAGAAACATTATTAATTGATTCATGATGTGTTATTGCTTGTTCCGTAATTATTTGTTCTAGTCTTCCTCATGGACTTTGAAGGTGTCTTGGCATTTATGTTTTTCCCCACTCTTAAGGACTAGCGAAATATCAAGTTGCCATGCTTTCTTTATACTTGAAGCAAACGAATATCTTTCTTTGCATTGTTATTCATGATATTTTATTTGTGTTACTTCTCATGATGCAAGGTGATTGCTATGCTTTATTATTAAAATTCTATTTATCATTCTCGTGTTAAAAGTTCTATAATCCTAGCTTACATATGATTTACATTAATATGATGATCAAGTTTATGTTGGTAGCATGTCACCTCAGAAATTATGTGTTTTTTCCGTTTACCTACTTGAGGACGAGTATTAACTAAGCTTGGGGATGTTGATACGTCTTAAACGTATCCTTAATTTCTGTTGTTACATGTTGTTTTCTTATTGTTTCCCACATGATTTCTATACACTTTATGTCATTTTTATCGATTTTCTTGACTAACCTATTAACAAGATGCCACAGAGCGAGTTCCATGTTTTCTACTGTTTTTAGTTTGTTCTGGAAATATTCTCGGAATTGGAAAATTCGAAGCCCAGAAGTCTTAGAATTCCCGAAGGTTCCACGAAGTCCCAAAGAGACCCGGAGTGGGGCCTCAGGGGCCCCACACCATAGGGCGCCACCCCCCGATCGCGCCACGGGGTGCTGTGGGCCCCCCAGGACTCCACCACCTTTGCCCTTTCGCCTATTTAATCCCCCCAAGACGTAAACCCTAAATATATTCCACTTCATCACGAAAAACACCCGAGGCCGCCGTCATCGTCAACACGAGATCGGGAGGGTTCTAGAGGTCTCCCCGGGACCCTGCCGGGAGGGAAATTCATCACCGGAGGGGTCTACACCACCATGCCCTCCTCCGAAGTGATGTGTGAGTAGTTCATCCCTGTACTACGGCTCCATAACAGTAGCTAGATGGTTGTTCTCTCCACTTTGTACCTCATGTTTAGATCTTGTGAGCTGTCAAAAATGATCAAGATCATCTTTATGTAATGATGATGCATGTAAAATGCATACATGAACTTTGCATGTTATTACTTGTTTTTCCTACATATTAGCAACTTATATTCATGTTTTGTAATGATTTGGGGGATTTTCTAAACAATCCCCCTTCTTTTGGTTCTAACCCTGTTTTTCCAGAAAACGTACTTTTTAGTGTTTCAGACTTTCCGGGAGCTTCGGGACTCACAAAAGGGCAAGGCCAAAGAGCACGGTTCAGAATTTTCGAGACGAAGACCATGGGCCAAAGTAGAGGGCCAAAAGGCCAACCAGGTGGAAAAGAGGACCCTCCACGCCGCCAGATTCCTTGGCCGCGTGTGGGGCCCCATTTTTGCCCCCGTGGCTCCGATGCCGTCGATCTTTCTTCTCCCGAGTGTCTCGTGACCTAAAAACGACTATATAAAGGGTCCCCTGGACTTTTCGAGAAGGAGGTGGTGCCGAGAGACGAAACCACGAAACATAGAGACAGAAGGCTGCCGCCGGAGAAGATCGGAGGGGGGAAACGCCGCCAGGATCACCCCCGGAGGGCTCCACCCCCTCCGGCGTGTTCATCATCAACATCTACAGCAAGATCAGCTCCATCTCTCCACTGTAATCTCTTGGCAAACACAATGTATGATGCAATACTGTATTCCCTTGATGTATTGTGTCTCCCCGTCTATGTTTGAGTAGTGAATTGTTCTTGGCAATGGTGAAATAGTTCGTTGATTGGTTGCATACAAGTTTGTTATCTTCTATGATTGTCTTTATGTACAATATATGAGTGCACGCATATGTTGGGGAATGCATGTAAGGTGATCACCGGTAGCATAATGGAGTGGTGGTGACTTGGGAGTGACAGTAACCTGAGACCGAGCCACAAAGTTAAGTTATTGGGGGATATATATAGGGGACCTTAGAACGTAAGGCTATGGTGGGACTTTATGTATTAATCAATCTTGTGCAGTCATTTACTTGGCCACATGATCCATCATAAGGGGTTGTAGATCATTTACTTGACTATACCTATTCCTGGCTCCTTCCTAGAAGAAACAACTAAGACTAAAACATGTGCTTCACTAATTGTGACAACCACACAAACGAAACACCTATTGCTAGAACACTTGCTCCCTTGAGATACTTGAGATATTTGCTGCTTGCTACTCGTGAAACTTGCTTAGAAACTTGCTTTAGAAACTTGCTCTAGGATTACTTGCATTTTAAACTTGCTTCACTAGTTACTGACAAACCACACTCCACGTCACTTGCTTTTAATTAGTTAGTTCCTTTTAGTCAAACTTATTGCTTTGCATAAACAGCCATATAAGAGGGTTATAGGGCTTTAGAGAATAGATAGCTTACCTTCAGCTCCTCGTGGGTTCGACACTCAAATACTTATCGAAAGGTACTACAATTGATCTCCTGCACTTGGGAGTCATCAAGCAATTTTCTGGCGCCGTTGCCGGGGAGCGTTGTGCTAAGCTTTTATTCTTGTTTGCATTGCATACTAACATATAAACCAAAAACACAAAATATATATATAATGGAAAACAACCAAACAATTTTAGAACTGTATAATATCTACCTTGAATTAGGACATGAAGTGTTTGAGGAGAAACTGAAAAATTATTTGCACAACAATCATATTTGTGGTAGTACTAATTCTTTGAACACCTTTATTGCTAAGGAAAACCTTGAGCTTGGGGAAGTTTGTCTTGATGAATATGATATTTTTAGTCCCCCTACTATTGAGGATAAAAATGATATACTTGCTGATTCTATGGAAAGTTTTAAGCTTGGGGAAGTTGATTTTGATGAGCATGATATTTCTATTTCCCCAATCTTGGAGGAGAAAATTCACTTTGATGGTACTATGCCTCCTATATATGATGATTGCAATGAAAATTATGAATGTTTAACTCCCACTATCACTAATGAGGATTTTAATTATGTGGAGAGTAGTGATTCTTTTATGCATGTGGCTCATGATAAGAATGTTTTATGTGATATTTATATTGTTGAATCTATTCATGATGCCACTGAAAATTATTATGAGAGAGGGAAACATGGTTACACATATTCCAACAATATTAAGTTTCCCCTCTTTATGCTGAAAGTGTTGAAGTTGCACTTGATCTACCTTTCTATGCTTGCTATTATGTGCTTCTTTTATTTGTTTCATTACAAAATGCCAATGCATAGGAAATGGGTTAGACTTGAAAATAAATTGTTTAATATTTTTTTGGTGTGTTCCTTATGCTTTAATTTCCTATTCGGTTTGAGCACACATTTATGTCTTTACAACATGTAAAATGCCTTTACCTACTGTTATGTATCATTTAGTTTAAGATTTTCATTTTATAAAAAAATTGGGAAAGTAAATGAGAAGGATGAGTAATGGAGAAGTTGGGGTCGACCTTGAACATGTGTTGTTCATGCCAATGAAACCGTCGCAAAGTCTCTATCATTAAAACTTTTTCCAAAGCTAAAAACAATAAAAATATCAGTTTACTAATGTAACATCACATTTCTGTCTTATTTCTCATCGTAAATGGCAAGAATAATCTTATATGAGAGATAGGATTAAACAATAGTAATTAGCTGTCGAGAAAACAGATTCCTGAACTTCACTGCGAAAAATGTTTAAAATAACAGAAGTGGAATTTTGACCTGGTAATTTACGACAGAAATATTTAGTTATCACTACATATTTCATTAGTTTGAAGTTTTCTGATTTGAGCAACTTAAGTGCCTCTAAAAATTCACTCTTTACGGGTTGTTCAGTTTTTGGCAGATTATGTCTTTATTTTGCATTGCCCTCATTACTTGTGTTTTGTGTGGTTCTTTTGATCAAGGAGCAATGCACAACTGTAGTAACAGTAGTTAATATTTAGAATCAACTCATGATGTGTCTTTCCTGTACCTATGTGGATTTTATTTATGGAGGCACTAACCCCTCTAATCAAGTTTTATGTTGAGATTTGTGTCAGAAATTTTTTTCAGGAGGAAGAGTTGAGTGAGATGAACAAAGATCAATAGGTACAACCAATCAAGATTGGGGATGTACCCCTAGTCTCACCCTACATGTATCAAATAAGTACAAGAATCCAAACTTGGGGATACCGAGCCACCTCACTCCAACCATCATGATGTTAAGTAAGTAAAGCCTAGCTATATGGCTATAAAGAAAGCGCTTTACGGGAGGCAACCTAGTTGTTTTTGTTTGGATTTTCCTAGTGTCCTCTTGCTGTCTCAAGAGATTAGTTTTTTTGTTTCAATTCTGGATTTCTCAATAAAGAGTCAAGTCAAACCCATTTGGACTTATAAGTTGCTATCCTAGTGCATGAAATTTCTGTTTCAGCACGAGTCTGCTCACCGTATGATTTTACGTTTTTTATTGGTATCTCGGATTGAGCTAATTGTTTAGTATGTTCTTCAAATTTTTGTCCTCTGTAAGCACAAAAATTGGCTTAATTTTTTTGACGAGTCTAGCTTAGGGAAAAACGTTCGTTTTGTTGCTGTTGCTTTTCTGGACAGATTCTGCCTTCTTTTGTTTTATTCACTCTTTGGGCTTGGGAATCGAATTTCCATGATTCTTTCAAGCAAGAGAGTGAACATACAACATAATGAACCTTATTATCTATCTACTGGAGCATTTGATTTGGAATTTTGCACATCAAGCATGTGATTTGTTTGTCCTTGCTAATCTCACCCCACAGAAAAAGAATGGGAGAAACATGTTTTGTGAAGTTTTTTTCACAGGGAATAGAGGAGCTGCGCCTCAAGACATCCAAGAATGGTGAAAGCAATAAGCTTGGGGATGTGATGAACAACCCACTGGAGCTACACTCTTTTGGTTAGCACACGTCTACTTTCTGTTTTTCTAAGCAGAGCATTTATCGTAGAGACTTGAAGCGTCTAGTTTTTGTTTTTATTTTTGTTTTGATAAGACCACACCCATCATTTTATATGAGATTGAGCTACTAGAGTTTGGGGTTGGAATGTATTGGATGCTAGTATTATGACTTGGAATAGGGATGTCATGGTTGATTTGAAGAGCTACATATGTTTGCATGATTTATAGGCTTTTTATGTGTAGAAATTTGCAATAATGTAGTCTTGAGCTATCTCTTATTCATGTCCTTGATGTTAATTGCTGGTTTATTTAGTTTGTCATGAAATGAGTAGTTATATGGACATATGCATGCATAGTAGCTGGTCAACTATCTCCCTCTTGCTAGCCAAAAATTTAAAAATTCCAACAAGTATAAACTTGTTTCCAACACCCTTTAGCCAAGTATTTCCAGTGAGTCCACCATATCTACCTATTAGCTTCAGAGCTATTCCGAGTATGTTCACCATGTTATAGTGTTATTTATGTTCTAAATTAAGATATTCACTTTATTAATTGTCATGAGCTGAATTTGGGATAGGACTCTCACGAACTTTTGAATCCACACATTTACTTTTCATTGCACTTAATAAACATGACCCAATAACGGGAGCTAAAAGTTTTGCGTTTGACAAGTGTTTGGTTGGGAGCTAGCTATAAACGTGTATCACTGGAAAGCTTTCAACATTGCACACAAATTTACATTTGGTTGATATCATGTACTTTTGTTTTTGGACTCCTGCCATGCCGAATTGAAATAGAGGAATAGTAAGTTTTGATGAGTAAGTATATTTATGACTAGAGAAACGCATTGGGCCGCTAACCCAAGCCATGCTTGATCATGGTGGAAATTTACTTACAGCTAGAGTGGACTCTACAAACACATCCTACAATAAAATAAGAAGCTATGCATATAGTGAATGAAATAAAAAAGGATGATGAGTCTACTCCGTCTGTTCATCTTGTCATTGTGACATGGGCTGGTTTCCATGTCATGGGGCAAGACTTTGCGGTTCTCTATGATGTCATTAATACTTATTATGATTGTACAAGGCTTATTAGGAATCTTCATTTGAGTAATCATGGAGTAGGTTTTCACACTTACGGGGCATGAGGCATTCAACCAACACCTTGTCAATCACATTACTTCAACATTCACAATTTAAGATGCTAGTGATAAAGGGGCAATGAGAGTCTTAGACCAATGGATGCCACATTTCAATTAGTAATTTTAGTTGAATAATTTAGAGGCTAAATAAGACTTGATCATGTTTTACCTCTACTCAATTTTCTCCAAAGTGTCCACCATATTTTCTATTTTCCATTATGCTATTCTTTGACCAATATAGGATTTTATTTTTCATTTTGTGTATGCATTTGGTCCATAGTGCTTTTATTTCATTATACACTTTGTGAACTTTCATGAAGCATCTTTGCTTGCATATTTGATATTTCTTACAACATGAACTGTATATTGCTACTCATTTCTAGTATTAATCATTTGATTATATGTAGCATGAATAATCCTCCTTGATATCCCATGATAGTTTCAATATGCAAAGTCCATGTTAGTTTTATCACCTTCATACTCGAGGACGAGCATGGGTTAAGCTTGGGGATGTTGATGCATGTAAAATGCATACATGAACTTTGCATGTTATTACTTGTTTTTCCTACATATTAGCAACTTATATTCATGTTTTATAATGATTTGGGGGGTTTTCTAAACAATCCCCCTTCTTTTGGTTCTAACCCTGTTTTTCCAGAAAACGTACTTTTTAGTGTTTCAGACTTTCCGGGAGCTTCGGGACTCCAAAAAGGGCAAGGCCAAAGAGCACGGTTCAGAATTTTCGAGACGAAGACCATGGGACAAAGTAGAGGGCCAAAAAGCCAACCAGGTGGAAAAGAGGACCCTCCACGCGGCCAGATTCCTTGGCCGCGTGTGGGGCCCCCTTTTTGCCCCCGTGGCTCCGATGTCGTCGATCTTTCTTCTCCCGAGTGTCTCGTGACCTAAAAACGACTATATAAAGGGTCCCCTGGCCTTTTCGAGAAGGTGGCGGCGCCGAGAGATGAAACCACGAAACAGAGAGACAGAAGACTGCCGTCGGAGAAGATCGGAGGGGGGAAACGCCGCCGGGTTCACCCCCGGAGGGCTCCACCCCCCTCTGGCGTGTTCATCATCAACATCTACAGCAAGATCAGCTCCATCTCTCCACTGTAATCTCTTGGAAAACATGATGTATGATGCAATACTATATTCCCTTGATGTATTGTGTCTCCCCGTCTATGTTTGAGTAGTGAATTGTTCTTGACAATGGTGAAATAGTTCGTTGATTGGTTGCATACAAGTTTGTTATCTTCTATGATTGTCTTTATGTACAATATATGAGTGCATGCATATGTTGGGGAATGCATGTAAGGTGATCACCGGTAGCATAATGGAGTTGTGGTGACTTGGGAGTGATAGTAACCTGAGACCGAGCCACAAAGTTAAGTTATTGGGGGATATATATAGGGGACCTTAGAACGTAAGGCTATGGTGGTACTTTATGTCTTAATCAATCTTGTGCAGTCATTTACTTGGCCACATGATCCATCATAAGGGGTTGTAGATCATTTACTTGACTATACCTATTCATGGCTCCTTCCTAGAAGAAACAACTAAGACTAAAACATGTGCTTCACTAATTGTGACAACCACACGAACGAAACACCTATTGCTAGAACACTTGCTCCCTTGAGATAATTGAGATATTTGCTTCTTGCTACTTGTGAAACTTGCTTAGAAACTTGCTTTAGAAACTTGCTCTCGGATCAATTGCATTTTAAACTTGCTTCACTAGTTACTAGACAAACCACACTCCACGTCACTTGCTTTTAATTAGTTAGTTCCTTTTAGTCAAACTTATTGCTTTGCATAAACAACCATATAAGAGGGTTATAGGGCTTTAGAGAATAGATAGCTTACCTTCAGCTCCTCGTGGGTTCGACACTCAAATACTTATCGAAAGGTACTACAATTGATCTCTTGCACTTGGGAGTCATCAAATGCTACATGTTGTGTTTGCTGGGATCTGATGAATGTTGAATGCTATGTCTTCTAATTATCAATCTATCATGTTATGTTCACACATATGTTATTTATGATCTTGCATGCTCTCTGTTATTAGTAGATGCTTTGGCCAAGTAGATGCTAGTAACTCCAAGAGGGAGTATTTATGCTCGATAGTGGGTTCATGCCTCCTTTGCATATGTGCTCGAGTGACAAAAATGGGACGGATGGAGGATGTGCCATTGCCATCAGGGAGAAAACAACAATGGTTTGTCTAAGGATGATTTATTGTTTACATTACACACTTTGCTTAATGCAATTATCTGTTGCTTGGAACTTAATACCCAACATTTGGTCGGATGATATTCGTAGGGTGGATTATTAGTCATAGATGCAGTTGTATTACGGTCTATGTATTTTGTTGTAATGCCTGCATGAATTACATAGTAATATTTATGTCTTGCATATGCACTATGGTGCAGCCTTCATTTATCTCAATTGCCCAGCTGTAATTTTTTAACCACACATGTTATCTATCTTTCACGGAGAGATACCACTAGTGAATTGTGGACCCCGGTCCATTGTCCTCATACTGATAATACAACCACTGCTTCCACTGTTTTCACACTTCTGCTACTGTTTTCATACTATTTTCCACACCATACGTTTAACCTCTTTGTGTTCAGTAAAAACGGTGAGATTGACAACCTCACTGCTTCGTTGGGGCAAAGTGATTTGATTGTGGTGTGTAGGTTCCACGTTGCTGCTGAACCGGTAGTGCACCCTGCCACCTCAGCTGCATCAACCTTCTGAAGTTACTCCTTCCTCCTACTGGTCGATTAAACCTTGGTTTCTTTTGAGGGAAAACTGTTGATGTGCTCATAATACCTTCCTCTTGGGGTTTCCCAACGAGTGCAAGACCTGCACCATCACGCTATTTTCTGGCGCCCTTGCCGGGGAGGAAGAGAATTTCTGCAAGGGGAGTCTCTCACTTCCAATCTCTTTACTTTGTTTTTGTTTTGCCTAATTTATTTTATTTTGTCTTGTTTACTTCTCTAGATCAAAAACACAAAAAAATTAGTTCTTATTCTAGTTGTAGTTTTTATCTTGTTTTTAGCCTTGTTAAAATGACAACTCCTGAGAACACTAAGTTGTGTGTATTTACTAGCACCAACAACAATTCTTTCATTAGCACACCTATTTCTCCACCTGCTCCTATTGCTGATTTTTATGAGATTAAGCCTGCACTATTAAATCTTGGTATGAGAGAGAAATTTTCTGGTGTTAGTACTAATGATGCTGATGCCCATCTTAATAATTTTGTCGAGCTACATGAGATGCAAAAAATATAAAGATGTAGATGGATATATTGTTAAATTGAAATTGTTTCCTTTCTCATTGAGGGGAAGACCTAAAAAATGGTTGCTATCTTTGCCTAAAAGTAGTATTGATTCTTGGACTAAGTGTAAAGATGCTTTCATTGGAAAATATTATCCTCCTTCTAAGATTATATCTTTAAGAAGTAGCATTATGAATTTTAAGCAACTTGATAATGAGCATGTTGCTAAATCTTGGGAAAAATTGTAACCTTTGGTAAAGAATTGTACCACTCATGGACTGACTACTTGGATGATCATCCAAAACTTTTATGCAGGTCTGAATTTTTCTTCAAGAAACCTTCTGGATTCAGCTGCTGGAGGAACCTTTATGTCCATGACCTTGGGGGCAGCAACAAAGCTTCTTGATAATATGATTGTAAATTATTCTAAATGGCATACTGAGAGATCTACAACTGGTAAGAAGGTAAATTCTGTTGAAGAAATCTCCTCTTTGAATGATAGACTTGATGCTATTATGTCTAAGCTTGTTAATAGCCATGCTCCTATTTATCCAAAAAAATGTTCCCTTAGCCTCTTTGGTTGCTCAAGAAGAGCATGTTGATGTGAACTTCATTAAAAATAATTATTTCAACAACAATGCTTGTAGAAATAATTTTGGTAGCAACAATTATAGGCCATATCCTCCCAATAATAGCAATGCTTATGGTAATTCTTATGGTAACTCCTATAACAGCAACAAAAGTGTACCCTCTGATCTTGAGAACATGCATAAGAATTTTATTAGTACACAAACTGCTTCCAATAAATCTGTTGAGGAAAAATTTGGCAAAATTGATGTTCTTGTTTCTAAAGATGATAGCCTTGCTCTTGATGTTGATTTCCTAAAACTGAAAGTTATGCCTCATGATATTAAATAGAGTCAAACTTTAAATTCTATCCAAATTCGAATTGATGATAATGTTAGCTGAATTGCATGCTAGATGGTAAAAAGAAGATGAAATAGCTAGAAAGAATAATATAGCTACTGTTTGCACCATTACCACTACTAGTAAAACCGTAGCTTCTCATGCTAGAAAACCTTCTATTATCAATGGTAAAGTAATTGGTGTTGGAAACGCTCACACTTCTGCTATTAAAAATGCAAAATTGCCTGAAACTGCTAAAAATGCTCCTAATAATAGTGATGAAATTTTTAGAAACATGGGATACAATGGTCCCATTATCTTTGATAAAAATGATCTCGACTTTGATAATTGTAACATAACTGAAGTGATTAAGTTCTTACGGAACCTTGCTCATTGTCCTAATGCTAGTGCTATCAATATGGCTTTCAGAAAACATATTACAAATGCTCTCATGCAAATTAGAGAGGATGAATTAAGTTGTGAAGCCTCTATCCCTAGGAAGATAGATGATGGTTGGGAACCTATTATTAAAATTAAATTGAATTATTTTGATTGCAATGCTCTATGTGATCTTGTTGCTAGTATCTCTGTTATGCCCAAGAAACTCTATGCTATTCTTGATTTACCACCATTGGTACCTTGTTATTTGGATATTCGTCTTATTGATAATGTTAGAAAGAAACCTTTGCGGAGAGTTGATGATGTTCTTATCATGGTTCATAATAATCTTGTCCCCGTTGATTTTGTTGTCTTGAATATTGAATGCAATGCTTCTTTTCCAATTGTTTTGGGAAGACCTTTTCTTAGAACTGTTGGTGCTGTTATTGATATGAAAGAGGGGAATATTAAATTTCAATTCGCACTCAAGAAAGGTATGGAACACTTTCCTAGAAATAGAATGAAGTTTCCTTTTGATTCATTTATTCGAACAAGTTACAATTTGGATGCTTCTTCTTTTGAAAATACTTGATTCCATTTTTCTGGGCCTAGCTAAAAGGCGTTTAAAAAAAGCACTTCTTGGGAGATAACCCATGGTTTTATTTTTGCTTTGTTTTTCTCTGTGTTCTTTGATTCAACTGGTCGTATACTTCTGTAGTAACTCCGTTGTATCTTCATTTTCATTTTTTAGTAGTGCCAAGTAAGGTTTTTTACGAGAGTTGGAGTTGGTTTTCGGATTTCTGAGCAAAAAACAGATTTCTGCTGTCCACCGTAAAAAATCGTATAATTCACAGAAAAATCGAAATGACCTGAAATTTCTTGTGCTTATTCCTCGGCTAATTCTGCAAATTTTTAGATTTTTAAGTTTTTCGATCTGAGCAACATAAGTGCCTCGATTTTTTTGTCTTTATAGGTTGTTCTGGTTTTGAGAGATTCTGCCATTTTTCTTGCATTTGCTCTTTTGCGATGTCAAGTGGATTTCTTCGCTTCACAAAACATCAGTGGACGTAGCTAATGTTTGAAAGTATTAATACTTGTTCCATACAGAACCCATGGATTTTTTATTGTTGCACTAACGTCTAATGCGAATTACTGTTTGAGTATGGTGTGAAGGAAGTTTTCAAGGGTCAAGAGAAGAGGTGATATAGGTGATCAAGAAGAGTGCAAGGTCCAACCTTGGGGATGCCCCAGTGGTTCATACAAGCATATTTTTAGAAGACTCAAACATCTAATCTTGGGATGCCCAAGGCATCCCATTCTTCATCAACTATATATCAGTTCACTTCTCGTGAAACTATGTTTTTATTCGGTCACATCATGTGAAGTTTACTTAGAGCGTCAGTTTGTTTTTCTTTTGTTTTACTTTGTTTTCTTTTGTTTTCCTTGATGCAATAATATCATTGGCCCTAGCATCCTTGTTTGGGAGAGAGACACGCTCCGCTTTTTCGTTTGAATACTTTCTATGCTAGTATTCTTAGTTTTTCTTCTAGTTACTGCAAAAAAAATCAGGTTTAGCTCTTGTTTTCATTGCATCTCTTATTCAGAGATGTTAGTTTTAGTAGCTTTATATGAGTACTCTCATGTTTCCTTGCTGTAGCATCTAGAGAAATTTTGTTAAAACATATTTTGTAGGGTTAATTGGATATATGCCATTGGCTTATTCGCACATTAGAGAAATGCCATTACAAAAACTGAACTTGCAAATATGCCACTCTAACTTTTGCATACATGTACCTATGCCATTATGTTCAATACCAAACCATATACGAGAGTTATATTATGTACGTATCTCTTATACTCACGTATCATACAAGAAAACTCACGTACCATACAGGGAAACAAATAAAAACAAGTCACGCATGTTTGATGACAAGGTATGGAAAGTTTCTGGACAGAACATGAAATGTCAATTTAAGAGTGCATATGTGCTCATAATTGGCTAATATTAGAAAAGTATACTCATATTAATATTTTTGAATTTCTGGATTTTTTTAAGATTTTTCTAAGAAGTTCAAGATTTCGGCCAAATTTGACAAATTTCTAGACAGAATGAAAAATGTCAGTTTATGACTCTATATATGCCCAGAATTAGCTCATATTTCAACAGTAGGCTCATATTAATGTTTTTTATTTTCTTTATTTTTTTATTTTTTCTGACAAAGTTCATTTTTTGCCAGAATTTGAATTTTTCGATTTTTTTGGACACCGAGACTGCCCTTAAGTGCTGCCAAAGTATGGCCATAGGGGTAGTATGGTAAATATAGCACTATACACTCAAATACATGTATTTTTTGAACAATTATTCTTTTTAGTAGACAAAATGGCATAGTTAGAGGTATAGAGAATTCATAGTGGCATATCCCCAACTTCAGTTTTTGTAATGGTATATCTCCAATCCATGAATAGAGCAATGGCATAGATCCAATTAACCCTATTTTGTATGGTGTTTGTTGGCAAAAGAAACTGTTGCTTGAGGTAGAAGTTTTAACGGTGCAAGTAGAAGCTCTAGCACATGAGTGATCCATGCTTCCCTCTACGAAGGGCCTTTCTTTTAATTTTATGTTGAGTCTCCATCTTCTAACTTTATGCACAATTGAGAAAGCATAGTTGCCATTCTGAGTTTCATGTGCATTTATCCCAGAAACATTATTAATTGATTCATAATGTGTTATTAATTGTTCTCTAATTATTTTTTCTAGTCTTCCTCATGAATTTTGAAGGTGTCCTGACATTTATGTTTTTCCCCACTCTTAAGGACTTGCAAAATATCACTTTGCCATGCTTTCTTTATACTTGAAACAAACGTATATCTTTAGTTGCATTGTTATTCATGATCTTTTATCTGTGTTACTTCTCATGATGCAAGGTGATTGTTATGCTTTATTATGAAAATTCTATTTATCATGCTTGTGTTAAAAGTTCTATGATCTCAACTTACATATGCTTTACATTAATACGATGATCAAGTTTATGTTGGTAGCATGTCATCTCAGAAATTATGTGTTTTTACCGTTTACCTACCCGAGGACGAGTAGGAACTAAGCCTGGGGATGTTGATACGTCATAAAGTATCCTTAATTTCTGATGTTCCATGTTGTTTTCTTATTGTTTCCCACTTGATTTCTATACAGTTTATGTCATTTTGATCGATTTTCGGACTAACCTATTAAAAAGATGCCACAGAGTGAGTTCCCTGCTTTCTGTTGATTTTAGTTTCAGAAAAGTTGTTCTGGAAATATTCTCGGAATTGGAAAATTCGAAGCCCGAAAGTCTTAGAATTCCCGAAGGTTCCACGGAGTTCCGAAGAGTCCCGAAGTGGGGCCTTAGAGGGCCCACACCATAGGGCTACGCGCCCCCCGGCTGCGCCATGGGGTAGTGTGGGGCCTAGGCCTCCGCCGCCTTTGCCCTTTCGCCTATTTAATCCCCCGAGACGTAAACGCTAAATATATTACACTTCGTCCCGAAAAACACCCGAGGACGTCGTCATCGTCATCCCGAGACTGGGAGGGTTCTGGAGCTCTCCCCGGGACACTGCCGGGAGGGAAATTCATCACCGGAGGGGTCTACACCACCATGCCCTCCTCCAAAGTGATGTGTGAGTAGTTTATCCCTAGACTACGGGTCCATAACAGTAGCTAGATGGTTGTTCTCTCCACTTTGTACCTCATGTTTAGATCTTGTGAGCTGCATAACATGATCAATATCATCTTTATGTAATGCTACGTGTTGTGTTTGCTGGGATCTCATGAATGTTGAATGCTATGTCTTCTGATTATCAATCTATCATGTCATCTTCATGCATATATTATTTATGATCTTGCATGCTCTCCGTTATTAGTAGATGCTCTGGCCAAGTAGATGCTAGTAACTCCAAGAGGGAGTATTTATGCTCGATAGTGGGTTCATGCCTCCTTTGCATCTATGCTTGAGTGACAGAAACGTGACGGATGGAGGATGTGCTGTCTAAGGATGATTTTATTGTTTACATTACACACTTTGCTTAATGCAATTATCTGTTGCTTGCAACTTAATACCCAACGTTTGTTCGGATGATATTCGGAGGGTGGATTATTAGTCACAGATGCAGTTGGGTTACAGTCTATGTATTTTGTTGTAATGCCCGCATGAACCACAGAGTAATCTTTAAGTTTTGCATATGCACTACGGTCCAGCCTTCATTTCTGTCAATTGCCCAGCTGTAATTTGTTCACCACACATGTGATCTATCTTTCACGGAGAGACACCACTAGTGAACTGTGGACCCCGGTCCATTTTCCTCATACTGATAATACAACCACTGGTTCCACTGTTTTCACACTGCTGCTACTGTTTTCATACTGTTTTCCACACCATATGTTTAACCTCTTTGTGTTCAGCAAAACCGGTGAGATTGACAACCTCACTACTTCTATGGGGCAAAGTGATTTGATTTGTTTGTGTCGGTTCCACGTTGCTGCTAAACCTTTTTATTTGTACCCGTTTTGTATCGAACTTTTAGTGGATTGTAATATTACAACTATGTCATTTAGCGAACCGATCTTCGTTGCTATGTCATTTTCGTTTAGAACCATGGCGTTATGGATGTACTGGATGGGGGTTATGCAGTATGCAATGGCAATGCACTTTAACAAAGTTTCTAAGTGCGTAAGAAAAATGATAAATAAGTTTTTAAAAACTGGAACGACATAATGCTATGGTCCAAGGCATTATGCCGGGAGGAATAACGCTGCCCGTTGGGCGTCGGGCTGAACGACTCAACGCTTTGGCCCACGGTATTAAAGTGCAAAACGCGAAATTCCATGTCAACACTGCCCTAATTCCTCAAACTAACAGTCTCTAGCCGGATTTGGAGGCGGAATTCCTTGGTTGAGGGCATAACGCCTTCATTTGAGGCGTTAAAGAGTAACCAGACACAGAATTCCGCGTCAAGTACGTGGAAAGTCCTCAACCCAACGGATCCTAGCCGGATGTTAGGGCGGAATTCCGTCCCAGATCCATGTCTAGACAACATAACGCCTTGACAAGGGGCGTTAAGCTACTTGATGATATGTTTTCCAACTTTACAAAGATATATTCCATCATATTTTTTCGAGTGTGTGTTTGCGAGAGGAATTTAAATGGATTGCAAAGTTTCAGATAGAATAGAAAAAGAAAACCGTCATGTCCGCTTCCGCAAGCGGCATGGCGGCAACCCTAGCTAGCCTCGAGCTCGGCCCATCTCCTTCTCCCTCTCCCTCGCAGCCACCGGGAAAATCCCGGTCGGCGTCAGCGACGACGGGGCTTCTCTCACCCTAGATGGGATGGCGTTGGCGCGGGAAGGCGGCTTGGAGCGGTGGCGGCGCGCTGGAGATAGGTGTGACGACGTGGAGCCCGGTGCGGGCGGCGGAGGTCATCAGCGTTCGGCAAGCGTGGAGGGCTTCTCGCCTCTGTCTCAACTGGTGGCGCCGGCAACCTAGTCTGCTTCCTCCAAATCCGGTGGCCGGCGGCCGACGCTCTTCGTCCTGGGGGTCGGCAACGAGCGGCTCGTAGCGGCAGCGGACATGGGTTGCTCGGAAGGGGTGGCACGGGGACGCAGCTTGGTGGTGGTGACTTCTATGACGCTGCAGCGCGAGCGTGAGGGACCTATCGGGCCTGATCTGGGCTTTCGGGATTGATCCGGGTTGATCTGGGCCTGAAGGGACCTGCCTGCAGCGTTCGGTCGGTGGCCGCCATCTTCTGCGGCGGAGAGTAGATCCTCTCACTCTGCTAATGGATGTGACGCGGTTGGAGGCCTGATCCCTCCCAGATCGGACTGTCGATGGCTGCAGGGTGTGTGCTAGCGGGCTGCACCTCCACTGTCCAACTGCGTCATCGATCCGAGCCGTGGGCTAGGATCTGCTGCCCCCTACGATCTCTGATCTATCGGCTTCGCGGTGACCACTTTGTCGCGGCTCGGGCTAAGTGCGTGGAAGCCGGGGCGGCGGCCCTAGGGGTAGGATCCATGAAGCTCGTGGGAGAGCTCATGGCTGAGGTGCGGGCTTGCTGCCATGGTCGTGTGGGCGACATGGTGTCTTGCGTTTGGCGTGCGTTGGGGGTGGGGTGGCTTTGCCGCACCATAATTTGGAGGGGGAGAGGTTTTGTCAGGGTGAAGACCCTGTCTAGAGTTGTCAGACCGTTGGCGGCGGCGGCCGTGGATGTCGTCTCCCTCCTGAAGGCGTCGTCGTGGTATCCTCCGCCCTACGTGTCGCTCCGTGTAAAAACCGTGATCCTTTGGATCAGGCGGTGGCAGCGCTTAGGTGTCGTTCCCTTCCTGAAGGCGCCGTCTTGGAGTCCGATGTTCGTCAAACGCGGCTTCGTCTCCTCGTGGGGTTTCGTAGTTGTTCGTTAGCACATGTGTATCTTGCCTTGGATGTGTGTGGTGTGTGTTTGTCTTGGGTGCTGGTGGTGTGGTGTCGAGTTGTATGCTTGTGTTGCTTGGTCGGTGCTTTATCTATAAAGAGGGGCAAAACCCTATTTCGAGAGAAAACAACATAGTTCATAAAACAGTTTAATACAACACCCGCGTATGATAAAGTGCAATGGAGTAGAATGTTTTAAATGAAATTCACTAAATAACATATTTTACGATGCATTACATAACGAGCAATTAGGACAGCTACTGCGTCGACCTAGGTCCATTTCCTTTGTCCTTCCTCTTGGAACTGCACTCTTGTTCCTCTTCCTTCTCCCTTGCTAGTCTAGCCTCGTAAAGAATCGTTTCCTTCAAAATCTTGTGCTCCTTGACTTCGTTTGCGCCTCTAGTGTCCATAACTTTTTGGACCGCTCTTCAAAATCTTTCTGACGTTGCTTCGCCGGGGCTTCTGCATTTTCTTCTGACGCCATTGGTACTTCCATTACTCGTCCTTCATTTTCTGACTCATTGCTCTCTTCTTTTCCTCCTCCTTCCCATTCTTAGCCTTTAGTGAAGCTTCATCTTGCTCTTTCACCTTTCTCAAACCAATTTCCAACCACCCCGGCTTCTTACCTTCATCGTTCGACTCGTCCACCCACTTCATTGTTTCCTTATTGGGTTGAGAAGCCTCCATGCCTATGAAAGATGCAAAGTAAAACTTAGTACGGAGATAACACATGATCATAGTGAACAAAGTATAAAGTTTAAAATAATACTATTTACCTTACCAACACCCTCTACCTCTACCTCTACGTCGAGGACGAATAGGTTCATTGCATCCGAACAAGTTCCCCAATCCTCTATGTCTAGGCACAACATAACCGTACCCTCCACCAACGCCGTTATCTATGTATTGTGTACTACTTTCTCCAACATATCCGCTTGTACCTACGATGTCAACAAGGGGGTCATCCCATCCGTGGGCCCTCCTAAACAAATAGGACGACCATGGCCATGGACACCACCTTCATCACCACGGGCATGATAAAAAATGTCCTCCACTTCGGCCACCACCTCCATCACCACGGCCACGGTCAACATTTCCTCCACTTCGGCCACCACGTTCATCACATCTACCAGAATCAGCATTTCGTACACCTCTGCCACCACTGACACCGCCATCATTCACGCGAACTTCTCCGCGGCTGCTAAGATTTCCGGGGCCACTACAACCACCACCTACCTCGAACACCATTGCCACGGCCACGACCCTGGCCACCCTCAACATTTCCACCGCTCACACCTCCATCTTCAACATTAACTTCTCTTTGGACGCTAAGATCTCCACGGCCAGTATAGCCATCACCTCTACCATGACCACCATTTCCACAGCCACGAGTCTGGCCACCTTTAGCATTTCCACCATCTTCAATATCTCCTTCTCCGTGGCCACTTCGGCGACCACCTCTACCACGACCACCATTGCCACGGCCACGAGTCTGGCCGCCTTCATTATTTCCACCATCTTCAATATTTCCTTCTCTGCAGCCACTTCGGCCACCACCTCTACCACGACCACCATTGCCATCAACATGATTTTCCTCTTCGTCTCCGTCAACTCCACCTCACCCACCATTCCCATCAACATGATTCTTCGGCCACGTCCCTGTGCATTTGTATTGCCACCTTCTTTGATTGTACTTGCAACATTTTTTCTCTTTGTTTTTGTACCACCAGTAGTATTACCCTCGCCAACGTCATCCCGTGGGTTCTCACATTCACGCGGCTTGTAGAAATGTTGGTTGCCCCATGTAGGGAATACACCACCACCCTAATCATCCATGTCATTCTTGAAACGCTTTGTTTGACGTCTTCCTACTTGTGTGACCTTCATAGCAGGATCAGGGTATAGAGGGAGCCCATCATAATCTAGCAAAACCGATTGGTCCAGGAAGGGCTCGAACCTCCCTACCCATGTGGCTGGTATGTCTCAAACGTATCCATAATTTCTGATGTTCTATGTTGTTTCCATGCCATATGCTACATGTTTCCTATACACTTTATGTCATTTTATGGATTTTCAGGGACTAACCTACTGACAAGATGCCACAAAGCCACTTCATGTTTTCTGTTGTTTTTTGTTTGAGAAAAGTTGTTCTGGAAATATTCTCGGAATTGGACGAAACAAAATCCCAGAGTCCTAGAAATCTGTCACGTACATGGAGTCCGGGGGGACCCAGAGGGGGCCTCTGGAGGCCCCCACACCATAGGGCGGCGCCTCTGGTCGCACTAGCTGGTGGTGTGCCCCCTGTCCACCCACCGACATTGCCCTCTCGCCTATTTAAGCTCCTCCACGGGTTAACCCTAAATACCCGAACCTTTTCCACCAAAAAGTTTCGCAGCCGCCATAATCGTTAACCCTAGTTCGGGAGGGTTCTGAAGCTCTTCCCAGCACCCTACCAGGAGGGGAATTCATCACCGGAGGGCTCTACACCACCGTGCAAGCCTCCAGAGTGATGCGTGAGTAGTTCATCCTTGGACTACGGGTCCATAGCAGTAGCTAGATGGTTGTCCTATCCTCTTTATGCGTCATGTTTAGATCTTGTGAGCTACCTAATATGATCAAGATCATCTTATTGTAATGCTATATGTTGTGTTTGCTGGGATCCGATGAATATTGAATACTATGTCCAATGATTATTAATATATCATGTTGTATCCTGTTTATGTTATTTATGATCTTCCATGCTCTTCATTACTAGTAGATGCTCTGGCCAAGTTGATGCTTGTAACTCCAATAGGGGTATTTATGCTAGATAGTGGGTTCATGCCTCCCTTGCATCTGTGCTCGAGTGACAGAAACGTGACGGATGGGGAATGTGTTGTTGCCATTAGGGAGAAAACAACGATGTTTACATTGTTTACATTACACACTTTGCTTAATGCAATTATTTGTTACTTGCAACTTAATACCCAAAGTTTTATTTGATGGCGCTCTGAGGGTGGATTATTAGTCACAGATGTAGTTGGATAACGGTCAATGAAGTATGTTGTAATGCCCACATGAATCACATAGTAATCATCATTTCATGCATATGCACTACGGTGCAACCTTTATATCTGTCAAATGCCTTTGTTTACCCAGCATGTTATCTATCTTTTATGGAGATACACCACTAGTGAATTGTGGATCCCGGTCCATTCTTTACACTGATAATACAACCACTGTTTCCTATTGCAATTATTGTTTTCTTTACTGCAATCACTGTTTTTCTTTCACTCACTACCATCACTGTTCTATTTTCATTTCCTGCAAACAAGTACTATTTTCCACACTATACGTCTAATCCTTTGTTTTAGCAAAAGTGGTGATATTGACAACCTCACTGTTTCGTTGGGGCAAAGTAACTTGATTGTGTTGTGTAGATTCCACGTTGCTGCTGAACCGGCAGTGTGCCCTTCCAACATTAGGTGCCAACAACTTTGCGAAGTGATTTATTTCTCCTACTGGTCGATTCAACCTTGGTTTCTTTCTAAGGGAAACTTGCTACTGTGATCTTCTTACCTTCCTCTTGGGGTCTCCCAACGAACGTTTGTTACACGCCATTAGTGGCCTTCAAATCTTCGATGGTATAGTATCTCATCCTTACATTACTTGAATACTCGTAATCGACATGTCTCTTCCGACCAGCCGCAATCGAGTGTGCGCATGGGAGATGATATATGGTTGGTCTACAATAAGAACACTCACTGGTTGTAAGATTAACATTGAAGGCCCCACCTCCATACTGGACACCACTCTGTGTGATCCCACCCGACTCGATGACTTGATAAATCAAATTAGTGTTGTCAAATTCTTCTACCTCCACCAGGTCCGCCTTGTATTGCTGGTACGTCATCCAATGGTAGATATTCTTGGGGGTACTTGTACACCTTCTTATCCTTGTTTTCCTAGATATTCTCTTCTCCGTTTTCTCGCTATATTTCAGAAAGTATTCATTCATCTTCGAAAATGTATATTCCACTATCACTGACATGGGCAACAAACGCACACCCTTAATCACATTGTTGAAACATTCAGTCATGTTGCTTGCAATTTCACCGTACCTCATTCGGAGGTGGTCATATGCCCGCGACCATTTGGTTCTGTCTAGCATGTTCCTTGTCAAGAATTCTTTACCCTCCGGTTCGGCAGCTGTGCATATCTGGTTAAATATTTTCGAGAAATGTCGAGCGGTGAAGGCGAGGCATCAATCTTTGAGCAAATTAGCTAGCTCCTTGTTTTTACATGCCATGTAGATGTTCAACACAAAATGCCTCATGCACCACTGATGGTGAACACGGGGATATCCGGAGATTTCAACTTCCACGACGTTGAGTATACCTTGGCATCGGTTCGACATGATGCAAATCTCTGTTTGACGTCCAACGAGCTTAGTCCTCACAAGGCCAAGGAACCACTCCTAGTTATCATTGTTTCGCGGACACAAGTGCGAATGCCAAAGGTAGCAACTGGTCGCCACCGTCATGCCCTACCTCCGCCATGATTGTGCCCTTGTAACAACCGGTCAGAAATGTCTCATCCACAGAAAAAATGGGTCTAAGGTGCTTGAAAGCCTTTATGCAAGGACCAAATGTCCATAATGCATGTCCAAATTTCCGTACAGTTCTACCTTTGTGCATCATTGTTTCCGAGCCAAAGGGCTCAACCACATAGAACATATCAGGGTTTGTTGCGGCCATCCCTCCCAACAACTCGGCTATGCGGTTGTACGACTCTTCCCAGTCTCCATACAACATCCTCAATGCGGCTTCCTTGGACTTCCATGCCTTCCTATACTTCACCATGTAGTCGTATATGTCCAACACATACTTGATAACGACTTTAATTGGACAAGTTGGTAGGATCTTGACCATTGAGCTAATTTTCTGGTCAATGAACTCTGAGCTCGATTGGCGATGATCATTCTTAGAATTGGCAACGTCGATATTCTTCGGGGGATATCGGTGCGTAAGGAAACACTTGGTAATCTTCCACCGTGTTATTTTCATAGGCCCGTCCTTCTTGATAGGCCTTGCACGGATAGTCCATGGACAATGAACCTGCTCACGTACCACTTGGTAACGGATCCTCTCGTCTGAGTACTTAACACTGAATTCTCGATGATGCTTCAATGAGTAGTCCTTTACCCATTGTTTTAGTTCTTCCATGCATGAAAAGATGGTTGCTTTACCGACACCATGATTGTGTATCTCGGTTTCTTTCTTAGAATAAGATCTTGTCCCAAGAATCTTAGTGGTACCACCATCAACAATAGCCTTACCCGCAAGTCTTAGATCAAGAAACAACGATGTATGGTGATCCCCGCCAAATGCATACATAAAGGCTTTTGCTTGCTTAGCCGTCAGACCATCCTCGTCAAGTTCCTCTTCCGGGCCTTCATCTTCCGAGTCCATTGTATGTGCTCGGGAGTATGGGATGTCACGGTCCATGTGTTCTTAAAAAAAATCCGCTTCCACTTCTCCAATATTATGGTTATGGAAGGAATGTTCCCTTGGATCGCCCTCGGTCTCTTCAAGCACGACCTTGACACGGACCACAGGCTTATGACCGCCACCATTATCTCCCTGGAGCTCATCTTCTTCCGTATGCCTCTTGGGCTCATGACCTCCACCGTTACCTCCATGGGGCTCATCTTCCTCTGCATGCCACTCGGACTCATCATGACCACCATCACCGTCATCGTAGTCATCACGATAATCGTTATTGCAACAGGGGCTCAAGGGTTGTGTCAAAGGAGGTTGAATCATCATTGTGTCATACCTTTCCGCCTCCGTGTCGACACGTGCCTCACCCCGTTCAACCGAACTACTCCCTTCACTATAACATGCTTCAAGATTCAAATCAATGTGCACTCGATCATCAATCTTCTTTGTGGCAAACAACTCAAAGGATTTGTCTTGTGAGTCCAAGACAACTGCCTTGTAAGCTTCCCAACGACTCTCCGAGTCGACGGGCATCATCTTCCACCGAATGTAATGACCGTGGGAAACATTGTACCTCCCTTGCAAGTCAACTACACCATTTTTGTCCTTCCAATTCAACTCACTTCAGAACTTCTCCACAACATCACCAAATGTTGGGATAGAGTCGAAGAACATGACTATCTTGTCCGGGCCTCGATAATCAATGTCTCTTTTAAAAAACCCGGCAAAGTCCACATGATGGACATTCACGATTCTCGACAACATCTAAAATAGCAAAACCACAACAACTATTATATTTCCATAATAGCTAACACGTACGCCCTAACATAACAATTCCTAGTTGGTCATATGAGGGATAGGCCCTACCAAAAAAAATTATGGTTTGCAACCAAATTGGTAGGTCTAGATCATCGTAGTTACCACATATGCTCCATACATCAACAAGAAACTAACAAATTTAGAGATTAGGGTGGCAAGAACCATTTTTTAGGATTTCCAAAATAGGGGAGCAACTTGACTAAATGGAAACATTGTGCTTGGACAAAACGGAGGAAAAGAGGGTAGATTACCTTGGAGAAGTGAGGGAACACGAATCCCCCCTGAGAAATCACCAAGATTGGGAGGGATTTGAGGGTGGAGTGAGAGAGAGGGTCAAGCTAGAGTGGGGAGTGGAGAGTGGAGCGGAGTGGAGTTGAGTGTGCCTGTGCCGGCTATTTACATCTTCGCATAACGCCCGAGCGAGGGCGTTAAGGAGCATAACACCCTCGCTCAGGGCGTTAAGCCGCCTGCCACGTGGAAGCCTGTGTCCACGGTGGCACGGTCAATGACGCCTCAGATGTTCACATTATGCTATAGACCATAATGCGTTTGGGGTGGGAGTCAAGCAAAAAAGTTATTTTTCAAAAAAATTGGTTCAATGGTTAGAGTAGGAATTTGCTGCGTCAAAAGGTTATTTATGTAAAATTTCACCAAAAAAAAGACCGTCCCTACCGAACAAGCAAGCTATGCTCCTGCCGGCTTCACGGACTCTGATGCACAAAATGAGCGTGCGCCAGTTACTGGACTCGGTGCGCACATCACACGCTTTTCGTGGCAGCTGACTAGTGGAGCAGAGTACTGACCCAAGCGTAGCTAGCTACTCGCGGAGAGCGTATTGACTCCTGGCCGGTGAGCCGCGTTCCTCTTCCTCCTCCTCCCCTCTCCCCAAAGCACACATCGATCCCGGCCGAATTCGAGCGATTCCACCATGGCCGGCCCCGCTGCAGCGGCGAACAGATCAAAGGCAAGGCACGGGTGCCCGCCGTCGGCACAGGTACGTACGCCCGTCCATGGATCGAATTTGGCTAGCTAGCCAGCTACCAAGTACAGTAGCTAGCTATGTGTGCTTGCTTCGCAGATCTTGGGTCGTCGCTACCTGAGCTGAGTGTTGAGAATCGGTGTTAGAGTTAGAATCGGATACGATTCCGAGTTGTACTAGACATCATGTAACCTTGTGGTTCGTGTATATAAACAGATCCTGAGGTGGTGCAGCACACCACCGAAACCCAAACCTAGTTTTCAAACGTGGTATCAGAGCCCGATCAAGTCTTCCGCCGAGCGAGCCGTCCAATCCGCCGAGCGAGCCGTCCGATCCGCCGAGCGAGTTTTCTCCGTGCGAGCGAGTTCCTTCCGTCGCGCGAGCAAGTCTTCCATCCACGATGAGTACATCCGCGCTTCAGATCGCAGAAGCTGCTGGCTCTTTGATCTCCTCCGCTGGTGTCATGGCCATGCCAACTATTCCCGTACGTTTGAACAGCAACAACTTCACCTTATGGAGAGGGCTAGCTTTGCCTAACCTCTCGGGAGCTAATCTCCATGTCTACCTAGACGGGTCTATGGCCGCTCCAGCGAAGATGCAGACGGAGGGCACGGGCGACAAGGCCGTGTCTGTCCCTAACCCGGCGTATCAGCGCTGGTGGATTCAGGACCAGAAGGTTCTCGGCCTCCTCCTCGGATCGATGGATGAGGATATTGCAGCCCAGCTCATTGGCTGCAAGACGGCGGCGAACGTATGGGAAGCCGTCCACGCCATGTTCGGCGCTCAGAGCCGCGCAAACGTACTTCTTCTGGGGGGTACAAGTATTATGTTAGTTTTGTGGATGACTACTCTCGTTTTTGCTGGATCTATCTCCTCAAGCACAAGTCTGATGTGGAGCAGGTTTTCTACGCCTTCCAGGCCCATGTTGAGCGCCTTTTGAACGCTAAGATCAAAGCCGTTCAGTCCGATGGAGGTGGTGAATACCAAAAATTGGCTCGCTATTTTCAGCGTATAGGCGTGTCCCATCGTGTGTCGTGCCCGCATACTTCACAGCAAAACGGCATTGCTGAGCGTAAACATAGGCATCTAGTAGAAACAGGTCTTGCCCTTCTAGCACATTCCTCCCTTCCTCTACACTATTGGGATGAGGCTTTTCTGACAGCGTGTTATCTTATTAATCGTATGCCCACACCTGTTATCAATAAGGAAACACCCCTCTATCGTCTCCTCCGTGTCCAGCCAAATTACGGCTTTCTTCGCATTTTTGGGTGCGCATGTTGGCCTAGTCTTCGCAAGTATAATTCTCATAAACTTGACTTCCGCTCTAAGGCTTGTGTTTTCCTAGGCTATAGTTCAATGCACAAGGGGTACAAGTGCTTGGATCGTTCCACGGGGCGTATTTACATATCACGTGACGTTGTTTTTGATGAAACTGTGTTTCCTTTCTCTACTCCTGGTGTGACCGTACACGTGTCCGCTCTTGCCGACGCTATCACTTTTCCTTGCGATGAACCGGTTACGAGTGAGCCTATGCGCAAATATGACTTATCTTATTTGTCCACTGATCCGTCGCCGCAAGGTGCTGTCTCATTATTTCAGGTGTCACCGATTGAGGTCCATTGTGTTGACAACCAGCAGGCTGCTGCCGTGCATAATGATCGCATGTATGGGCCATTGCAAGTGCATGCAGACGTGCATGCAGTACATGATGATCGCATGCAGACGTGCTCTCCCGCCATGGCTTCACCAGCGTTGGAACCCGATGTGGCCTCCCGAGCGTCCCCGCCAGCGGATCAGCCCGTGTCGCCTGCTCCCGGTTCGTCGCCGGTCGCGACACCTTTGGCTGCTCCGTCGCCGGTTCCTGCTCCGGCTCCGGCACATCAGATGATCACGAGGCTGCGGGATAACACACGGAAGGAAAAGGACTTCAAGGATGGTACTGTTCGATATGACCCGCGACGTCGAGCATTCCTCGCTGCTCCGCACTCTCATCGAGAAGCTCTGCAAGAACCGGCCTGGCATGCGGCTATGGCTGACGAGTTTGCGGCTCTATGTCAGACCAAAACTTGGGTCTTGGTTCCTCGTCCTCCTGGAGTCAACATTGTTGGTAGCAAATGGATTTTCAAGACCAAACATCGTCCCGATGGGTCTATTGATAAACACAAAGCACGGTTGGTTGCACGTGGATTTACTCAACAACATGGGATTGATTATGGTGACACGTTCAGCCCAGTTGTGAAGCCTGCTACTGTTCGCCTAGTGCTCTCACTTGCCGTGTCTCGCGGGTGGAGTCTCCGACAGGTTGATGTCAGTAATGCGTTCCTTCATGGTTTCTTGACAGAAGATGTCTATATGCAGCAACCACCAGGTTTTGAGGATGCCCGTTTCCCCTCTCATGTATGCAAGCTTCAGCGGTCTATCTATGGTCTGAAGCAGTCACCTCGTGCATGGTATGATCGTCTGAGTCAGCTTCTTCATCAGCTTGGTTTTGTCTCGTCCAAGGCCGACACGTCCTTGTTCATATTCTCTCGCGACAGAGTTCACATATACATGTTGGTGTATGTTGATGATATTGTCATTGCTGGCTCCACTCCAGAGGCTGTTGATCGTCTAGTTCGTTCTCTCTCCGACAGTTTCCCTATCAAGGATTTGGGTAGGTTGGAATACTTCCTTGGATTGGAGGCGTCTTACAATTCAGGGGGTATGATGTTGACTCAACGAAAGTATGCGCTTGATCTTCTTCATCGAGTCAATATGGAGAATTGTAATTCCACCTCAACACCACTTGACGCCTCTGAGAAGTTGACCCGTGAAGGAGGCACGCCGCTTGGTGCTGATGATTCTTTCCGGTATCGTAGTGTTGTTGGTGCCTTGCAGTATTTGACGCTTACTCGTCCAGACATTTCCTTTGCGGTGAACAAGGTGTGTCAGTTTCTATCTCAGCCGACTGATATTCATTGGGAGTCAGTCAAGCGCATTCTGCGGTATATCAAGGGGACACTGCAGACTGGTTTGCATATTCACAAGTCTCAATCCGTTGGAGTCAGCATTTTTACGGATGCAGACTGGGCGGGTGATATGGATGATAGGCGTTCTACAAGTGGGTTTGCTGTGTTTGTTGGACCAAACTTAATCTCATGGAGTTCGAAGAAGCAACCCACAGTATCGAGATCAAGTACCGAAGCTGAATATAAGGCTTTGGCAAATGGTGCTGCTGAAGCAATATGGGTAGATTCTTTACTCAAGGAACTTGGTGTAATTCAACAGCGTAGACCCATTCTATGGTGTGATAATCTCGGTGCTACTTATCTGACGGCAAATCCAGTCTTTCATGCTCGAACCAAGCACATTGAGATTGATTTCCACTTCGTTCGAGAGCGTGTCGCTACAGGTGCACTTGAGGTCCGGTTTATTTCTTCAAGTGATCAGTTGGCAGATGTGTTTACAAAACCAGCCACACGGAAAATGCTAGACCAATTTAAATCCAATCTAAATCTTGTAGGAAATAGTTTAGATTGAGGGGGAGTGTTGAGAATCGGTGTTAGAGTTAGAATCGGATACGATTCCGAGTTGTACTAGACATCATGTAACCTTGTGGTTCGTGTATATAAACAGATCCTGAGGTGGTGCAGCACACCACCGAAACCCAAACCTAGTTTTCAAACGCTGAGTACGAGCTTGCACAGCTCCATCACCTGCTCTCGAATCATGCGCCATGATGCACCACTTCCTTTCCGATTTGCCATGAGAACCAAGTGTAACTAGATCTGCAAATCGAACGCTCTTCTTAGCTTAAAATCGGCTCCGGCCACTTGTTTGAAATGAACCCATCATACTCCTCGCAGACAGAATAACAAGGAAAACTAGAAATAATTGAACCCCTCAAGGGCGAATGTAGTAAAAGATAACTAGACGCTAGCAACTGTATAGACATCTTGCTCAACATTAGTAGTGCCACGATTAATATGCAAGCTAAGTAGTAACAATATTCTCACTATATCTTAATCTTGCTGATTTTACTGACACCTTTTTCATGGTTTGTACAGGCGTTGCATCGTGCCAAAGTTGTGTGGCTGGCTATTTTCTCGGGGGCATGGATCGATCCCATCCCAGCGCGCGGAGATGCTGTCAAAATCAAGAAATAATGTCTGTAGAAGATCCGCAGAAGCCGCGCGCTCAGGATTAGTAATCTGTTCATGGAGCTGCGTACGTGGTCAACTGCCTTTACCCAGATGCGTATATCTCTGCATACTAATATGGAGCGACGTGGAGGTCAGTGGTTATTTCATACTACTAGCTTTGCAGTGACATCGTTTTGAGTTCTTTGTCTACCCATTTCGCCACACCGACCATTTGCAAATGATGTGGCAAATTATAAAAGTGGAAAAAAATGTGTCAAATAATTATATCCCCCTGTTGATCATGACAACCTTTTCTCTCGATGTGTGTTTTGAGCTTACATATATATACATGTTCATTCTTCTTAAGGCAATATTGTGATTAGATTATAAAGCAGCGAATTGCGAAAGCGCCTCTTCTTCGTCCGGTCTGGTCTTAGTCACCCTCACGTCGAACATGCACCTTCCTCCCACCTGCGGCGCCATGAGTATTAATCTGTGATGTCAACTCAAAATTGTGTTGTGAAATACATGGATTTGTAATTTTTAGACTATATAGACAGTTTTTGCGAAAATGATAACATACGTTAATTCTTTGCTTTCCCAACTAACGTGAACTTAGTAAAGAAGCGGTGGGGTGCACTTCTCTACTTGAATAAGGTCAATACTACTACTGGATTTACTGCTGGAAGAAAATGGCTCATTCATGAAGTTGTATCTAGTACCTCTAAGAAATATGATTATCTACTGTTAGTTAGTAATGTGGGTTGGCTTGGATTACTTAGTGTTGCGCGCATGGGAGGGTAGCGTGCTTGGGATGCGAAGGAGCTATTATCACCCAACTCTCTAACCTAGGCATATTACCACGTCTAACCCCCGATTAATCTTTGGGGATGGGGTTGTCCTCTTGTTACCACACCGCAAGTTATCACATATCTTCCTCTTCCCGACCCCTTCTCCTTCTTCCTCCCTAGAGCACTCATCTTTCACCATTCCATCTACCCGAATATATGGAGTCCTAATTATCATTTTGAAAGAGAAAATAGTGAGTTTCCATACAGTAGTTTCTCTCTCTAAGTATGAAGTCACTAAGTAGCATGTATGAAAGGAACTTCTTAGATATGCCTACATACCTCTTTTCAGTGTACCGACTTTATCACACATTGGCTTTTCCAAGTCATACTAATATGTTCACTTGAGAATGGCAAAGGGATAGTAATTTCTTTCAGCTTTGTGATTTTCAAATCTACGATCCTACACTACAACCCTGAGATTCAACATCGAGCTAGAGCGTTCTGGTTGGCTTCGAGCGCGGAGTTGTATACTTTGGGTCTGGAGTGTTTTCAAACAGGGTCTACAAATTGGCATCTCTGATTCAAAGAATTCTCATGGGTATTTGGGAGGGTTGAATTTGTTGGATTTTTTTTTTCACATTGTGATTGTTTGTTTTGTAGATTTGAATGTCGTAGCAATGTTTGTAAGGAGTCCTTTGCAATATACTTTTCATAGGAAATCTAAACATCTACTTAAACCTTTTTCACAAGAATCTTTTGTTTTTTCCATATATTTATATGGTAATCTAAACTAAACCCTTGATAACAAAGAGGATGTGGCGCATGTTAGTCGCCGTCTCACATTCTACACTACAGCCACAGCCTCTTTGTTTTTTTTCATTTAACGGCGGTTACCCGAAAACAGAAGACGACGGTAGAAAAAGAACAAAAATTCGGAAGGGAAAGGAAAGGAAATTGGAGCTCGTGCCACCCCCCCAAATCGGCGACCTTCTAGGGCTTCGTGCCGGCGGCAGCGGCGGCACCTCGCCCTCTGCTGCGCCGCGGCTGCGACGCCGGGCGAGGGCGCCTCTGCTGCGACGCCGGGCGAGGGCGCCTCTGCTGCGACGCCAGACGAGGGCGCCTCTGCTGCTCCGATCTCGAGCCGCGACGCCCCCACGGCGTGGATTCTCCTACCAGCCGCCGCTGCACCTCCGCGCCGCACGCCTCCGCTGCGGCCCCCCCCCCCCCCCCCCCCCCCCCCCGACGCGGGCGCTGGAAGCGCCGCCAGGCAGGTCGTCTACTCCCTCCTCGCCCGCTGCCGCATCGAGACTGCCTAAGGCCCGGGTACCTCCCCCGTCCCCCATCTCCCTCTCGCGTCGTGTGGCAAACATCTAGAGCTTTTCAGATGTATTTCTAAAGCATTTGCCTAGTGCCTAGAACAAGCAATTTCTGTCTCTTTTGCTCAACGTCCGACGTCGAGGCGTTGAGGTTAAACTACTCAACCCCATGGGTCAAGGCGTTGATGTACCGAGACAACCTGGGTCGTTGACCTCAGCGACCCTCAACACTGGTCCTTGGCACCTCAACGCACCAGATCGGGACTTTGAGCATGTCCACGTCAGACCTGGGTGCCAGATTGTCTTGGCACCTCAACCCAAGTCTCCGTTCCTTTACTTGTATGACTTTCAATTTCCATTTAGGTCATGCAATGGGACAACTCGGTTACATCTTGTGTGTTCTGCTTCGCAAATGAAGGTGTAATTGTCAACTTATTGAGTTAAGACGTAAGAGAATATGAAGTGATTAGCTTCCAATTGTCTTGCCATTAGTTAAATATAATGTGAGAGACCAATGAATTCCTCATGTCAGTAATGAGCAAACTTATTAGCCTGCAAGCTTTCTAATTGGTAGTAGAAGAATCTTTGGTTAGATATATAGTTGCAGACACTTTTTTTCCAGTTACTGCCAGCAACTTGTATGTGCTAATCCCTTGTCAGCCTCATTTTTTGGTTGGCATGAAAGAAAATGAAGGCCCCACTTAAAGAAGATATTTCCTTAATTTGCAGTTCCAAATTCACACCAAGCAAACAGCACAATCCTTGATTTGTTATCAATGTCCTTGGAATAATTATGTCACCTTTGTAGGTTACATGAATCCCTTCTGGAGACGCATGAATAATAAATATTTTTACATTTCAGGTTACAGTATGCCCCCCACTATAATATATGTCTTGGGTATTCCTGATGATAAATCTTGGACATGTGGTGGATGCGGTATCTTGAACTTGCCTACAGAGCATTTGATTTTTAAGCTTCCAAAGTTCTTATGTGACTGCGGGCAAAAGGTATAAGATATTATTATCTTGTTTGTTACGAATCAAATTCTTTTCTTAGTATTTTAATCAGTGTAAACTGCATTACTTTAAGTGATTTTATTATTTCACAGTTCGATGGAGACTTTAGAATCTCGATGGATGATATTAAGATCAATGACCATGTTATTTTGGGGAAAATCCATATTCAAATAAATAGTAAGTTGTTAAACTTGCAAGTACACAAAAATTAATATATTTATTCATGTACTCATGTAACTTTTTCTGATGCAGAACGCTGTGTAGCTTATGCGTATGTACATTCACTTCAAATTCTGGAGCGTTTAGAATGTATTATCATGAAGGGAGATCCTTCTCTACTCGAAGATTTGAATCCCGAGAAGCTGTTTGATTTGTACGAAGATAGGCGCTATGGAATGATCAAAATGGGTTGCTCCACTAAACCTGTCGATAATGTCCGCCTTGTGCACGTAGGACTCATATTGAAAGAGGATGGTCTTGAAGGAAAATCAACTAAGGTACGTCTACATCTTGAAAACTAATTTGCATATACTTCTTTCAAGAGTCATTTCATGCTCACATTGTTGTGCTAGTGCTTCTGCTCACACTAATGACATAAACCACTGGCATGCTCCATGAAGAGACTCCTCCAAGAATATTTATTTTCATTGGCTTTTCTGCAAGACTGTACTCACCTTAAGTACTTAGCTACTTTTGTGGAACTCTATCGCCTCAAATTTAGCACCGTTCCATAATTCTCGTCGTTGTTTTACTTCAAATTTTAAATTTACAGTGAAACACCTCATGCTTAGAGGCTGCACATGTACATTACCCTTCAATTCTAGCATCGTCAGTGAATAAGTACAACCTCTGTTCAAGACGGTTTGGGAGTTTAAATTGAACTCCCAACACGTCTTACATTTATGAATGGAGGGAGTATAAAATTTTGTGCGTACACTGTACCTAGGGAGGAAATTTAGAACAACATTGTACATGCAAATAGCATCATGTACCCCTCCGATCCTCAATGTATTCCTTACTTTGCATGTTGAAAGTCCCCCTAACTAAGCAACACATATAGAAGCACTACACCTCCTATTAGTTATGATGAAATTAAGAGGCACCATCAGCACACAAAAAGTATTTATTCATGCCAATCTCCTCCACCAGCCAGTTTTGGGAGGGACATGGGGCTTCCTCTGTTAATGTAGACAGGGCTCCGCACAATGAGAATTCACAGGTCCTATATCATCAATAGCATATTACACTGACGCATTCTTCAACAAATAAATGAAGATCAGCCCCAATAATCAGTCATTTTTCTCTTTGCCCAAAATATCATGAGCCACAGGATTTCAGGGGCATGTTTTTTTAACCAGTTTTAAGCTTGACATCTTATTAATTTTAAAGCAGTTGCATAGTTCATAAGTTAAAGAAGAGCAGCTGTTGCATCTCAAGCCAACCCGTCGAAATAGCAAAACCAACAGACATGCGGTTGTGTTTCAGTACTACCCTGTGCTGTAACTCAGCAGTGACCTTCTAATCATCTTTGATATCAACCATTTAATTTGCTTAGCAAGCTCATCCGCAGCTGCAATATCGTGCATCTCGAGTCAAGTTATAATGTATACTCTTTTGTTCCTTTTCTGCAGCCTGACGATGTGCATAAGGTTGGGGATGTAACTGTAATCGCCTAAAACGATTTTGAGGGTATCGCGACTGCCGTAGCAGAAGGTGCTGCGCTGGTGACTACCTTCTACAGTGGTAAAAGGTTACACGACCTGAAATATGGGCAGATCTACAAAGCGTATTGCGCTTCCAACTATAGAAATAAAAACAAAAAGCTCGTTGGGCATGCTGTGTGCATAATAGGCGCAGGGCGGGAGAATGGTGAGGAATATTATGACGTTGTGAATTCCCATAAGAAATTTTGTGTACGCCGTGATGCCCAGGGCAATGTCTTGAAGTTCGGCGTTGGAAGAATACGCGCATCTGACCTGAAGTGCAACGTAATTAGGCTTTCTCGAGCTGCTGCTAATGGCAAGTCGTTTGCTGAGCTTATATGATATAATTTGACGAGAGACATCGTCTAATATGATTTGTTTATTCTCTTGTAGGAGAAGATGAGTGGAGGTTGCAGCCACAGACTGAACTTGTGCTAAACGATCACAACCGTCATTTGATGACGCGTTTAAAGATGTAGGTGGTTGAACAACTTGATTAGCGTTAATACGGACTACCAAACATTGAGTGCTGATGCTTCAGTACCAGTTAGTTGATATTTTCATCAGCAATTGGGTGGTTCCTAGACAAGAATTTTAGTTTGTACATAAAATCTCAATTCAAAGTCTACTATGGTAGGCCCATGCTGCCTCCACATAGTTTGTTCTGAAATGCTCAGTTAGTTCGATTAGATTACTGCTGGTGTGATGTCTCTGCTTGAGATTAATCTCCTAGTGAAGTTGGCTGTGCTTGTGACTGTTTGTTGAGATTATCTCATACATGATGTTAGGAATCTGCTTATTCTCGATTTGGTCTGAAGACTTGTATACCCTTTCATGGTTTTGCTATTGTGCCAGATGGGCTGCAAGAAATGGATTCGTTTTCGGCTACTTTTCTGGTTATTTTCAAGATTATTATGTAGCACGGTTTCTCCTCTCAATGCCTATTAGTTGATGTGTCAAATTTAGTGTCTGCTTAGGATGCAACCTCATTAATATCCTATCTTATTATGGATACATGAGCATATGCTGGTAGATTGGTGTAGTTGATTATAAGAGTTGTTTGTTCTTTGCAGGCCCTAACTTGCATGGTCTGTTTGGGGCGCACTGGGCCAGTCGGGTACCACCGCTGGGTACTCCTACTCTGCAGCAAACAAGAACAAGGCTTTTGACTGGGAGGAGAACACTCTGTATGACTACTTGCTTAATCCCAAGAATGTATGGTTAATAATCTTTTAGTTACTTAAATTCCACTTGCTGTGCTATGGAATGCTTGTGATAGGATTTTCTGTTAATCACTCTGTGTTCTCCTATGTTCGTATACCCTCCTGTGTGAGGGTGACAATATGAAGTATTCTTGAACAGTGATTCTAAAATCCATATTGGTTATGTTTTCCTCCATGATGACAATTTGTCTGCATTACAACTGTTATCTATGTAGATGGCAGTTTCGACTTTCGACCTATTGAGAGCTTTAAGCTTCTTTACATCTTTCATGGACTCTTTGATTCATATTCTTTATCCTTGTCTCTAGTTCTAGGCATCTACTTCACGTTTCCCTTCTCTTCAATGGTATCTTCTTAACCCAAGCCTTGTTATTCCCATGCAGTGCATTCCTGGAACCAAGATGCTCTTCCCTGGACTGAAGAAGCCCCAGGACCGTGCTGATCTCATTTAGTACCTGAAGAAAGCCACTTCTTCATGAAAGGATATGCTGCTATGATCTTGTCGTGATGAGCAAATTTAATAAAAAGATTAGACACTACTAGTAACTCTGGTTTAACAGGGTGCAGTCGATGAGATAATTATCCTTGGAATATCATTTGTATGGTATGGGTTCCATATCACTAGGTTTAGTAGCAAAAATCTTTGACAATCTTTTGATTGAGTTGGTGGAAAATCCCAGCGCGCACGTTTTGACCACCAGGTGGTCGTGGGACTGGAATGCACCTATTGTTGATGAACATGAGATCTTTGAAGTCGTGATATTAAAACTTTCTGCCTATGTTGCCAAGTCACTGAACTCTCTTGTGATTTTGAAGTTTCTGCTTGTCGCAAAGATGGTCTCCATGTTACTTGGTAAAAGTCCTGTTACATCTCTCTGTTCTGGCATTGATTATAGTCCTACTAATGAGAACTAGACGGACATGCGCGCTTTGCCGCGCCGCCTTCATGGCGTGGTTAAGCAGATTGTCTGTTGCGGCCGTACACATTTGTGAAACAGTACCATGTCTGTGTTTTTTTATGTACCGTTTTAATGACACTTTCACAGGTAAGGCGGACATGGCGGCGCATGCAGGACAAGATGGACATGCATGCATGTGTGGACTGGTCCTTGTGGCCTCTGCGGTAATCATACAAAATATACAGGTGGGAAAAACAATGTTTTTGTTCAGCGAGAACTTGGCCAATGATTTTATTTTCAGTACTTCCCAAATAAATTGTGAAGCTGGCAAGGAAAATGCGTTCACTTGGAGACAGTCAGGAGACGTTTTGGGATGTTGATAACCCGAAGGGAGAACATCTAGATCGGTCTGACAGCGTTGTACACGCCCTAGCTTGCTAGGGTTCTGGCTCCTCCGGAGGCGATTTCCGCATCCGGGGTGAGATCGATCTCGATTCCGCTTCAGAGTCCTCTTCCGATCCCTATCGGAGAGGGGGGTACTTAGGGCTCTGGGCGCCGCGGTGCTGCGGTAGTTTTTTCTCTGTGAGTTTCCCCATCGGCTGGAACCCTAGGCGATCGTCTGGTGTTTGGTTTTCCGATGGCTAACAATGGAGAAGGTGAAGGGCTTCATGCCCGTGGTGGAGATGATGCTCTGGCAAGGGCCATGAAGAATCTAGAGCTACGTGAGGGCGAACTGGACGACGTAGTCATTGGTATAGATGATCTGAAGGAACTCCAGAAACAATCCCGATGGCTAGCAGTTGCCAAAGTGAATACGAAGAAGCCAGTTTCAGCTACATCGGTGTTTGATACACTAAGAGGAATTTGGGGCCTAGCACACGAACCGGAGATGAGAGAGGTGGATGACAATCTTTTCACACTCAAGTTCTTCTGCCTCGGAGATTGGAATAAAGTGATGAACCAGGGGCCGTGGCTATTCAAGAAATTGGTGGTGTTGATTGCTGAATATGATGGCCTGATTAATCCAAAGGAGGTGAAGTTGGAACGCACTAATGTGTGGGCTCAGATCCACTCTATACCGGAGATATATCGGGTAGAGAGGGTGGTCGATGAACTTGCAAGACGTATTGGCAAGGTACAAAGTGTTGAGATGCGTCCAACGCGTTATTTTGAAGGGGATTACGTGCGTGTTAGAGCAAGCATCGATGTGAGGTCCCCTCTGATTCGTTTTGTCCCGCTGAATGTGGGAGGGGGGGGGGGGGGGGTAAGAGGGAAGTTCTGCTAGTCAAATACGAGAAGATCGGATATTTCTGCGATGTCTGTGGGGTTTTGGGCCATGATATGGAAGAGTGTGGGGATGGCGTCCATGATCAGTCAGCTATACAGTACGGGAAGTGGCTTTTTGCAAGAAGGAGAATACAAGGCAATCAATTTAACAATAGGGGAGGTTTTACCGGTAGATCGTCGACTCGTGGCAGAGGAAGAGAGCAATATAATTTCGGCCGTAAAAGGAACTCAGATGATATGGATTCAGAGGGAGATGATTTCAGTGATACTGCATCCAGCCCCCTCAAGAATACAGAGGTGGTGTTACCGGTACCTGGACAGACTCAAGAACTAGCAGTAATCCCTACGGCTAGTAAGAAACTTGTTTTCACTGATGCGGTTGCTGGTTCGGGTAAAACAGTGACCAACTCGGATGTTATTCTAGGTGGCGAGTTGGTTCCTCCTCGCCCACCTCAATATGTGCCACAGAGAACCTCGAAGAAGTCCAAGAAGACTGGCAAGGATAGTGATTCTGCTTCTAGCGATAACAGATCGGCGGCTCCCTCCGAGGGAGACCGCCGGGCACAATGAATATCCTCAGTTTGAACTGTCGGGACTGCGGGCGGCTCGAGACAGTTCAAGAAGTGTGCAGTTTGATTCAACTGCACCGCCCCGGTTTGGTTTTTCTCTTGGAGACCAAACTGTCTGAAACGAGGGCAAAAGACATGAGATTTCGGTTCGGTTTTCAGCATGCTTTCACGGTTAAGAGTGAAGGCTCTAGTGGAGGGTTGGCCCTCTTTTGGAATGATGAATCAGTGGTGAGCCTCAAATCTTTTAGCAGGTCTCATATTGATGTGGTAGTAAAAAATTCCCGGCTTGGACCAGCAGAGTGGAGATTCACGGGCTTTTATGGTGAGCCGGTGAGATCGAGGAGGAGGAGGAGTTGGGAGCTTTTGGAATTCTTGAGAAGTGAGCTTGATCTCCCGTGGCTGTGTGCGGGGGATTTTAATGAACTGCTTCATAATAGTGAGCAGTTTGGTGGCAATCTGCGGCAAGAATGGATGTTTGAGGGTTTTCGAGAAGCAGTAGACTCCTGTCGTTTCACAGACTTGGGCTTCTCGGGCCTCCCTTATACATGGGACAATAGGCAACAGGGAGCGAGAAATATTAAAGCTCGTCTTGATAGAGGACTTGCAGATGATGCGTTCATGGACACTTTCGGTAATACTAAGGTGACTCACTGTCAAACAACAAAATCAGATCACTGTGCTCTGATCATAGCTGTGGATTCTGTGTCACAGGAGGAGGTGGTCTATGGCAGTAAGCCTTTTAGGTTTGAGAACGCATGGACTCGTCATGAGAGGTATAATTCAGTGGTGGAGGATGCTTGGATCCCACCCGTGGGGGATTTGGCTGTGGTTTCTAATGCTCTCGGTACTGTTTGCCGAAATTTAAAAGAGTGGAGCTATAAGGAGTTTGGCAACGTACAGAAGCAACTAAAAAATATGAGGCAGCAGCTTGAAGAACTTCGGTCCAGGTCCTTGTGGCAGGGCCCCTCTCGAGCGGAAAAGATCCTTATGGATCGTATTTCCGAATTGTTAGCTAGAGAAGAGATGATGGCTAAACAACGGTCCCGGGTTCAATGGTTAAAAGAGGGGGACCGAAATACCTCCTTTTTTCATGCCAAGGCGAAAGAGAGGGGTAGACAGAACAGGATAAAGTCATTGCGTTTGGAGGATAATACTGTGATCACCAAGCAAAGTGATATTGAAAGTGAAGCTGCGAGGTTCTATAAATCCTTGTTTACTTCGGAGGGAAATATTAATCCCGAGATGGTGACTGATGTGGTGGAGTGCAAGGTGACTCAAAAAATGAATGAATCTCTTATTAAGCAGATCTCTGATTCGGAAGTGGAGGAGGCCTTATTCATGATGCACCCAAATAAGTCTCCAGGACCTGATGGTCTCACGGCTGGTTTTTATATTCGGCATTGGTCTATGCTTAAGGTTTCGGTTACTAATGCGATTAAACTATTCTTTCTAACAGGGAAAATGTCAGAGGAGGTGAACAAGACTATTCTTGTTATAATTTCGAAAGTGGCTGGTGCAAATTCCCTAACTCAGTATAGGCCAATCTCCCTCTGCAATGTACTTTATAAAATCGCTTCCAAGGTAATGGCGATGAGATTGAGACCAATTTTGGAGGAGATTATTTCTGATGAACAGAGTGCCTTTGTTCCAGGAAGACTAATAACTGATAATGTTCTTACGGCTTATGAATGCATCCATTACCTCAAACGTAAGAAAGGGAAAGTTGGAGATTGTGCTATCAAATTAGATATGGCAAAGCCTTATGATCGCGTGGAGTGGAATTATCTGAGAAGGATTATGGAGAAGCTGGGATTCTTGGGATTCTGGATTGATCGAGTGATGGCTTGTGTTGAATCAGCTTCTTTTTCAGTGAAAGTGAATGGTTCTATTTCTGAAAACTTTACCCCTTCAAGGGGTATTCGGCAGGGAGATCCTATTAGCCCATACTTATTCCTTATTTGTTCAGAAGGTTTAACCTGTCTCCTTAAAAATCTTGGTACAGGTTATTTGGCTAGGGGCTTAAGAGTTGGCATACATGCACCATGGATATCTCATCTTCTATTTGCTGACGACTGCCTTATTTTTACGCAAGCTAGTCTTGCGGGGGCTCAGAGGATTAATGATGTTTTGGACAGATACCATATTGGTTCGGGGCAAATGGTTAACAAATCAAAATCTTCCATTTTCTTTAGTGCCAATTGTTCTGCTGATATGAAACATGTGATGCATACAACTACGAGTATATCCAATGAAGCATTGGTGGAGAAATACCTGGGTCTCCCCACGGCAGTGGGTAGATCTTCGGATGCTGCTTTTGAAGGTATTGTTACCAAAATTAAAAGATTGGTTAATGGATGGGTGCATAAACATCTCAATAGTGCCGGGAGGATAGTTTTGATTAAAGCAATTTGCCAGGCCATCCCTACCTATTCTATGAGTTGTTTCAAATTGTCTAAAAAGTTACTAAAGAAGATTACAGCCATTATAGCCCGTTTTTGGTGGGGTGGTGATGAGAAGGGCAGGAAAATGCATTGGTGTAAATGGAGAGAAATGGCTATACCAAAGTGTGATGGAGGTATGGGTTTCAGGGACCTCTTCCTATTCAATCAAGCTATGCTTGCGAAACAAGGATGGAGAATTCTAAGAAATCCAGACTCCCTGTGTGCTAGGGTTCTCAAAGGTAAATATTTTCATAATTGTGATTTTATGGCGGCCTCTAAGAAGAAAAATTCATCAGCCACTTGGAGAGCAATACTCCACGGAAGAGAGGCCCTCAAACTAGGGCTCATTAGAAGTGTTGGTGATGGTACCTCAATTAATATGTGGCGTGACCCGTGGATACCTGATAATGTGTTGGGTAAATCCCTCAGGCGTGAGGTTCATAGCACTGTCAACATGGTTAGCGAATTATTGGACCCTCTGTCTAATACTTGGATCGAGAGTAGTGTCCGAGCAAACTTAATGCATGCTGATGCGGAAGCTGTACTGAGAATCCCCGTCGGCATGTTCATGGACGATTACTGGGCATGGCAACCTGAACGACTTGGTTTCTTCTCTGTGAGGTCTGCATATAAGTGTCTATTAAGCCATGATAATGATCCGGCAGTGGGGACTTCGTCAGGTAAAGATAATCCTATCTGGAAGAAATTGTGGAAATTTCCAGTACCTCCTAAAGTAAAAAACTTCTGGTGGAGGGTCATTAAAGGCTATATCCCTTCAAAGAACACGTTATATCAAAGACACATCAGAAGAGTGGATTTTTGTGACGAATGTCTGCAGTCTGAGTCTATTTTCCATGCTCTTTTCAGTTGTGTTTGGGCTAAGAATTTTTGGTCAGAGATTCGGTCAGCATTGGATGTAAAAATCCCCAGGTTGCACCCGGAAAATTGGGCAATGGACATGATTGATACTGCTCATTTGGAGGTTAAAAAGAGTGCCATTATTCTTTGTGGTGCTTGGGCTGTCTGGACTGAAAGAAATGCTAGAAAACATGGTGAAATTACGAGGACAGTGGCTCAATCTGTGAAATGGACTATCGATCTAACCAATGATCTTATTCTTTCAGGTTCGAGTAGCCAGGCACCTGCGCGGGCTGTGGCGAGTTGGAAACCACCGGACCCGGGGTTTATCAAACTCAATGTTGATGCGAGCTTTTCTGCTAATGATCGGTGTGGCAGCTCGGGGGCAGTCTTGCGTGATGCCACGGGTGTACTGATCTCAGCCCAAGCAATTTGGTATGATTCGATGGCTTCTGCTCTCATTATGGAGGCCTATGCACTTCGAGATGGTCTAAGATTTGCTCTCGATAGGGGATTTCGAAATATCATTGCAGAATCCGACTCAATGCAAATTGTTCAAATGTGGTCCGACTCTTCTTTTAAGAGATCCATAGTGGCTACTATACTGGCTGAAGTTAGTGAGTTATCTGCTAATCTAGAGTCATTCAGGGTAGTGTTTGCTCCTAGAAGTGCTAATTGTGCAGCTCATCTATGTGCTAAGCAATGTAGTAGTGTTAGGAGAAGATGCCTCTAGGTGAATTATACCCCTGCCTTCCTTGATGATTGTATCAGGAAGGAGTGTAAACCCGATTGAATTGTTCTGGTTGGCCGCAAGTTTCTGACGCGCTCTTTTCCTTACCAGGGTACCTAAGGGGGCTGGAAGGTTTTTAATGAGGCGGCTTGCGTGCTTAATATAGTTATGTTTATTCAAAAAAAAAACATCTAGATCGGTAACCTTATATGCTGAAAGTCTGCCATGAGCGTACATACTCATATAAGCCGAGGTTTAAAAGACACTTTAGCAGACTTCCACCGCTGGACGAACTAAAATCTGTGATTACTGTGTGCGCATTACGCTAGAAACACATGTACCAGTTACCACGGGCCCGTTCTGATGAGAAATTAAGGATATCCCAGGGCATATTATGCATGTGCTTCGAATGTCAAAATTGCATCTGCTTCAAAGCTAATGGAGTTTGTACATACTCCATTGTCCTTCTCAGTGGCAGCACCTACATTAGCTATCATGAATTTTTTGTTTCTCCAGTTCTTCCACTGAGCATACTGTAAATTGCTTGGCCCGACACATTTATTTGGGGAAGTACTACTGTCTTACTGTCCCCACCATTCGTCAACGTTGTCAGAAAAATTCCAAACCCTGCTTTCTTCGGAGTTTTTTTTTTAAATGGAAACCCGTAGGCCCCGTCCTCTGCATCAACATGAAAAGATCCCATACAAGTCATGGATCACTTAAAGTTGCTACAAATATCAATCACAAAAAGATTACAGCATCACGCATTGATACGTCGTGGATTAAGCCACCCAACCCGGCTGAAGATAGCCCGAACGACCGTCATCATTCGACCACATCCTGTATCCATAAGTCCTCGCTGATCGACAGGCAGTAGGAAGGACCACGTTTGGACAGAATAAATCACCTTGTTTATAACCTGCATAAAATGAGCAATTGTTTTTTTTGTCAAAAACAATATCATTACGGCAATTCCAGATAGTCCATAAAACCGCGGACACACCTATCTGTATGCGTGCCTTTGTTTTAGTATCAACACCGTTTAGCCATCCACCAAACATATTCGCTATACTATTTGGTGGTGAAATGCTAAATGTAAAATGGATTAGCCTCCAAATATCTCGGGCAAATGGGGAAGATATAAAAATATGTTGAACTGTTTCATCCGTACCACAGAAAACACATTTTTTTTATCCCCACCCCATCCCCGCTTAGCCAAGTTATCCTTCGTCAAAATTACTTTTCTATTAACAAACCAAAGGAAATATTTTATTTTTAATGGAATTTTTAGCCTCCACAAGTATTTACGTAAAAATCTTGTAGAGCCATGCAATAGATCCAGATAATATGATTTAACAGAGAACGCCCCGTTAGGCGTCAAACTCCATCTAAAAGAATCTGCGTCCTGAGATAACGAAACATCCATCGGACGCTCCATCAACTCAAGCCATTTGGTTCTCCTATCCCCGACAATGTGACGCCTAAACTGAATATTAAGAGGAATATTAGATAGCACACTTGCTACCGTAATATTTTTATGTTGTACGATGCTATATAAAGAGGGGCACATTTGTGACAACGCATTGTCTCCTAACCAAATATCCTCCCAAAACCGCACAGTTTCACCATTCCCCAAGACAAACGAGACTCTTTCAAAATAATCTTGCTTCACTCTCATCAATCCTTTCCAAAACGGAGTAACACATGACCGTATATTGGATTATTTGGTATCTTTTCACCAGCTTCTTACCTATTTTTTATCTCTGATTCTGAGATGTCGGATGCCTCCAGTACTCTGTCATTCTCCTACAATAATCTGTGTATGCATCTGAAGAGGCAATTAACTGCACGACCTTCACTACATCATATCGATTTTAATACCTTGCATAAGGATACATATGTCCCAAACCTGCATTGTTCTGCAGAATTAACATTAAATGAAATATAGATACAACTATAATTCTAGGACAGTTAATAGAGACAAAAAGGCAAACTATTGTTAAACGCTACAAAGTTCATAAGTATAGAAATGACATAGGATGCCAAAGAGCTTGCTTGGCTCTAAATTATGAGGCCGTCAAATACAATATGTTTTTGACCTGTTATTATAGCATCCGAATTTCTACTGCAGACATGGTTATCATTATTTCTGCATTTCATGATGCAAAAGGAAAATAGTGGAATTCAAAATGAATATGTAGTATTTTTCGATAGAAGAATAAGACGCAAAATGAAGCCCAAGGTAGTATACAATTCAGATGCACAAACTTACACCAGAAAATAGCTGCAGGATCCTAGAAAGAGCCTTCGCACACATCAATGCTACCAAAGTCCCATCCATTCGACATATTTTTGCATTGTGGAATACAAACCGCCTTCAGTGTTATTTTACAGTCAAGTTATTTTCCATTGTGATTAGTTGTAACTAATATTTTGTGCTTTGGCCTTTGGGCCCCAATGGTTTATATATAACATTAGAGTCTACCGCACTAACAACCATATATCCAAATCGAGAGGTGATAATTTAACGAGCATATAAAGTTTTAATTTTTTCCCCATCTGCAACATGAAAAGATTGTAGATGTCCAAGATCGGTGCAGATTGTTTCAGTTTCAAGTGATAATTTAGTGTCATGCAACCATATAGTGGTCTTCCTTGCTCAATTTTTTCCTTCTCTGCATATATTGATTGGTACTGCTGCAGCATCTATATATAGTCATCACATAGGTTTCGGAATAACTGTATTAGAGGTTTCTTTCTAATATTTAAAATGGAATTCAGTTTCAGTCACCTATATATAATCATCACATTGGTTTCAGAATAACTGTATTAGGGGTTTCTTTCTAATATTTAAAATTGAATTCAGTTTCAGCTTCTTCCATGACTGAAACTTCTATAGGCATGTAGCGGTAGCTTTATCTTGTACAGCGGTACGCATACCTGTTCAGTTGGCACTTTCCCGCCAAGGAATTTGTTCTCGTGGTAATTTATCCCGAAATGTTTGGTCAGTTGCACTGATGTAGCATTTCATCGTTGTAGTTATTACCAGCCTGCATATGCATATCTTTATTTTGGGCGTGATCTGTCTGGTACTCATTTTAAAGGCCACATATCTCTTTTGATGTCATACAGGCTTCAAAATATAAATCACCTTGCATCATGAGAAGTAACACAAATAAAAGATCATGAATAATAATGCGTCAAAAGTTATACGTTTGTTTCAAGTATAGAGAAAGCATGGCAAAGTGATATTTCTCTAGTCCTTAAGAGTGGGGCAAAACATAAATGCCAGAACACCTTCAAAGTTCATGAGGAAGACTAGAACAAATAATTTAAGAACAAGTTGTGCATAAAGTTAGAAAATGGATACTCAACCTAAAAGTAAAAGAAAGACCCTTCGTAGAGGGAAGCATGGATCACTCATGTGCTAGAGCTTTTATTTTATTAAACAGAGGTATAAAATGTTTGACACTCCTCTCATCCATCTTACACAAACCATGGCTAACCGAATCTCGGGTGCCTACCAACAATCACATACCGTGGAGGAGTGTCTATTTTTTTAAGAGAGGTGTATGCTTATGTCAACGAATGGTAAATAGAAAATAAGATATTCACAAGCCAACTAGACTTCACAAGGACGTAACTGGTGTAGAACGTCATCCCTCTTTCTGTTTTGTTTACACAATTATGCGTTGACGGATAAACCAGGGGCAAAAACAGTGAAGAGAATTTGTTTGTATTAATTTGGGGATGGTGATGGCTAGGTTGAGACTCCAAGTGCAGAGTGTGTAGCTAGTGGCAAGCCTTCTTCCCCACGAGGGTGACTCGAGGGTTTATATCGAACTCTTGGGGAGCCAGTATTTCAGCAGTTGTCTTCCCAGCTTCCTCCAGGATCCTGCAAACAAGTAGAGAATTTTGTGCCCTCAACCTCACCAAGTGGTTGTCAAGCACAAGGTGTGAGACTTCTAAATTGCAATGCAAAACTGAAAATAAATGTGCAATAATTAAATCTACTACTAAATGCAAATGAGAAAATAAATATGCAATGGATTGTTTTTGTATTTTTGTGATGCAAGTGGTGATGGAGATAATGTAAATTCGAATTGGAGATGCAAGTAAAGTAAAGTGCAAGTAAAGTAAATTGCAGCAAAGTAACTAGAGTGTTTTCTTATATTTAAAATAGGACCGGGGTTCATGGTTTCACACTTGCATTCTCTCAAATAAAGTGGTAGACGGTGGACATAAAGAATTACATGTGAGATTAAAATAACATGTTTAACATTGAGTACTTTCATATGGGCATCACGTCCTAGCATAGAGATCTCTACGGTCATATTGATCCCTCTTATACTCCACCAAGATGCGAAATAAATCATAACACCTCGATAATTAAGGAAAAACCAGAGTATAGCTTTAAGCAATGTGACATGAAGTTGAAGTAAGAACTTGCTAGATCTAGTCATGGAGATTGATTAGTGTCACTTCAAATCCCCGGTAACAAGTTACTCCTTTTTATCCCTAGTGAGGTAACTAAGAAAGGTTTAACAAAACCTAAGTGGATCGCTGAACTTCTGTCACTTTCACAGCACTAGCCACCCCCCGTTACTCCAACTAATGCACCCATAACCCCACACACGCTCTCAAGAACTAGATTGATCAAAGCTAGCAAATAAGAACGGGGTACATAAGATACATCTACTCAAATAACTCAAGAGAAACAATTGCAATCTTAGATTCAATAACTCATAGAAAAGATCCACCACATAGGAATTACAACGGTGCCCGTAATCATGTGAGGCAGCTCATATGGATCTAATTAGTGAAGCACATAGAGAGAGAGATACAAGTGCTACTTCCACAAACCCATAGCCCTGGGGTGGACTACTCCCTCTTCATGGAGATGTCGATGGAGATGACGTTGGAGGGGTAGGAGATCACACCGGCGGCGCCCCGCCGGAGTTTTCCCCCTCCAATCTGGAACTTCTGGTCTCTGATTCGGTGTTTCGGCGGCGCTCTTCTCCGTAAGGGTACAGGGGACCCTTTTTATAGTCGGTTTTAGGTCAAGACAGAGTCGGTAAGTCGAAGATGGAAGGAATTGGGGCCACAGGAGCCAAAAGGGGGCCTCTCACGCGGCCAAGGAATCTGGCCGCGTGGAGGGTCCTCTTTTGGGCCTCCTTGCCCAATTCTCGTGGATCCTTCGCCCGCAAGTCTTCTCCTTCCAAGAAAATGACCCCCGCAGATTTTCAGGTGATTTCACGGAAGTTTGCCCCCTGAAACGTCAAAAATATAGAAAACGGGGTTTCTGACAGGCATGGTTAATTCCATAAAAGTTGGGGGACTTTGTAATTTAACCCCAAAATACTATAAAACATTGAATTATACCCTTATATGATGCAATATGTAATAGAAAACCATGTGAAAATATGCAAAATTCATCTATGCATTTTACATGCATCAACATCCCCAAGCTTAAACCATGCTCGTCCTCGAGTATGAAGGTGATAAAACTAAGATGGGTTTTGCATATTGAAACAATCATGGGATATCAAGGAGGATTATTCATGCTACATATAATCAAATGATTAATACTAGAAATGAGTAGCAATATACAATTCATGTTGTAAGAAATATCAAATATGCAAGCAAAGATGCTTCATGAAAGTTCACAAAGTGTATAATGAAATAAAAGCACTATGGACCAAATGCATACACAAAATGAAAAATAAAATCCTATATTGGTCAAAGAATAGCATAATGGAGAATAGAAAATATGGTGGACACTTTGGAGAAAATTGAGTAGAGGTAAAACATGATCAAGTCTTATTTAGCCTCTAAATTATTCAACTAAAATTACTAATTGAAATGTGTTATCCATTGATCTAGGACTCTCATTGCACCTTTATCACTAGCATCTTTAAATTGTGAGTATTGAAGTAATGAGAATGACAAGGTGGTTGAAAGCCTCATGCCCCGTGAGTGTGAAAACCTACTCCATGATTACTCAACTTAAGATTCCTAATAAGCTTTGTACAATCATGATAAGTATTAATGACATCATAGAGAACCGCAAAGAGGTACCTCTTGCCCCATGACATGGAAACGATCCCATGTTACAATGACAAGATGAACAAACGGAGTAGACTCATCATCCTTTTTATTTTCATTCACTATTATGCATAGCTTCTTATTTTATTATAGGATGTGTTGTAGAGTCACTCAAGCTGTAAGTAAATTTCCACCATGATAAAGCATGGCTTGGGTTAGCGGCCCAATGCGTTTCTCTAGTCATATAGATACTTACTCATCAAAACTTACTATTCCTCTATTTCATTTCGGCATGGCAGGAGTCCAAAAACAAAAGTACATGATATCAACCAAATGTAATTTTTTTTGTGCAATGTTGAAAGCTTTCCGGTGATAGTTTATAGCTAGCTCCCAACCACACACTTGTCAAACGCAAAACTTGTGGCTCCCATTATTGGGTCATGTTTATTAGATGCATAAAAATTAAAGTGTGCCTTCAAAAGTTCGTGAGAGTCCTATATCAAGTTCAACCCATGACAATTAATAAAGTGAATATCTTAATTTAGAACATAAATAACACAATAAAATGGTGAACATACTCGGAATAGCAATGAACCTAATGGGAAGATATGGTGGACTCACTGGAAATACTTGGCTAAGGAGTGTTGGAAACAAGTTTTTACTTGTTGGAATTTTTTAATTTTTGGGCTAGCAAGAGGGAGATAGTTGACCAACTACTATGCATGAATATGTCCATAGAACTACTCATTTCATGACAAACTAAATAAACCAGCAATTAACATCAAGGACATGAATAAGAGATAGCTCAAGACAACATTATTGCAAATTTCTACACATAAAAAGCCTATAAATCATGCAAACATATGTAGCTCTTCAAATCAACCATGGCATCCCTATTCCAAGTCATAATACTAGCATCCAATACATTACAAACCCAAACTCCAGTAGCTCAATCTCATATAAAATGATGGTGGTGGTCTTATCAAAACAAAAATAAAAAAAAAAACTAGACGCTTCAAGTCTCTACGATAAATGCTTTGCTTAGAAAAACAGAAAGTAGACGTGTGCTAACCAAAAGAGTGTAGCTCCAGTGGGGTGTTCATCACATCCCCAAGCTTATGGATTTCACCATTCTTGGATGTCTTGAGGCGCAGCTCCTCTATTCCCTGTGAAAAAACTTCACAAAACATGTTTCTCCCATTCTTTTTCTGTGGGGTGAGATTAGCAAAGACAAACAAATCACATGCTTGCTGTGCAAAATTCCAAATCAAATGCTCCAGTCGATAGACAATAAGGTTCATTATGTTGTATGTTCACTCTCTTGCTTGAAAGAATCATGGAAATTCGATTCCCAAGCCCAAAGAGTGCATAAAACAAAAGAAGGCAGAATCTGTCCAGAAAAGCAACAGCAGCAAAACGAACATTGTTCCCTAAGCTATACTCGTAAAAAAATTAATCCAATTTTTGTGCTTACATAGGACGAAAAGTTGAAGAACATACTAAAAAATTAGCTCAATCCGACATACCAATAAAAAACGTAAAATCATACGGTGAGCAGACTCGTGCTGAAACAGAAATTTCATGCACTAGGATAGCAACTTATAAGTCCAAATGGGTTTGACTTGACTCTTTATTGAAAACTCCAGAATTAAAACAAAAAAACTAATCTCTTGAGACAGCAATAGGACACAAGGAAAATCCAAACAAAAACAACCGGGTTGCCTCCCGAAAAGCGCTTTCTTTATAGCCATATAGCTAGGCTTTACTTACTTGATAATCAAGAGGGATAAAGCTCATGAGGGAGCTTGTTCTTCAGCGTGCCCCCCTTCCTTGGGAAGTGCTCCATGCTTTTCTTGTGAGGGAACTGAAAATTGACATTCCCTTCCTTGGATTCTATGATTGCACCTGTAGTACGAAGAAAAGGTCTACCCAAAATAATAGGACTAGGGGATTTATCCCCATATCCATAATAATGAAATCAACGGGTACAAAAGTCATGTGCAATTCAATCATAACATATTTTAATTGTACTATAGCATGTTTAGTACAGTTATCAGCAAGGACAAATTCACTTGAGCACTTTTCTAAATTTTCTAGTTCTAGCAATTCATATAATTCTTTAGAGAGTACCGATACACTAGAACCTAGATCTAACATAGCATGGTGAATTTCTTTTCCAATTGAAACTAGAACCTTGGGGATCCATGCATCCCCAAGCTTAGGAGGTATCATGGCCTCATTCTTGTACCTAGAAATTTTTTCTTGCAAGACATGATTAGCAATCTAAGATCCAAAGCCAGGTTGATTAACATTTATAGTGGGATCACTAGCAAATTTTTGTAGAGTAGCAATAAGTTCTTGCAAGCTACTTTTTTCTAAATCAAGCAATGGATCCTTAATTTCAGTAAGCATCATAATTTCCTCTACTTTTCCTTTTCTATTATGCATATTAAAAATCTCATAGCGATCATCAAAAATATCCTCGGGTACTTCAGCCTTTTTAAGCTCTCTTTAATTTTAACCTCTAAGAGCAAACTTTCAAGCAAAACATGGGTATTTGCAGCATTAGTACTAGTAAAAGATCCCCCATATTCATTATCTAAAAAGGCTCTAGAAGTTTCAGAAAGTCCCTTATAAAACATATGCATAAGTATCCAATCTCTAAAGCCATGCCCTATTCCATATGCTCTACTTCTAAATCTCTCCCATGCTTGTATCATTGATTCATCTTTTTCTTGTTTAAAGGTAATGAGCAATTGTTTAACATTGTAATTCTTTTCAGCATGACAAAACCTTTCAATAAATGCAGCCCTTAAGTTGAACCAAGTAGTAAAATTGCTAGGAGGCCATCTTAATATCCAATCTAATGCTTTGCCTCCTAGTGAGTAGGGAAAGAGTTTAACTTTATTAGTGTTGATGTTTGCATGATTCAAGTTCAAAGTTTTACATCTTTCATCAAATTTCTTAAGATGGAACAAAGGGTCTTCTTTAGGCTTTCCATAGAAACGAGATTCATAAATCATTTTAATAACACTAGGATCTACCTCTAATTTTTCAACGGGAATATTTAGCTCTTGAGGGAAATCCCTAACACTGAATGGCCAATAAGTTCTCTGCTCCATTTTCCAAATTTTTATGTAGTTTTTAATTTTTTATGCAAAACAAAAGTAAAGTAACTAAGCAAATTCGAAATACTAAAATAATCTAGAAAACTAAATGCAAAACTAAAATGCAAACTAAAATAAAATATGCAAGACAAAACAAAAACAAGAACAAAAACAAAACAAAAACAAAAACAAGAAACAAAACAATCTACTTGAAAGAAGGTGGAAATAGAAAGGACGGTACTCACATAGGAGCAACCTCCCCAAGCTTAGGTGTTTGCACACCTTGTTGGTGATGAAGAGTTTTTGTGAGCTCCCTTGGACAACTCCTTCACCTATGGCTCCCCGGCAATGGCGCCAGAAAAACGCTTGATGGCTAGGTTGAGACTCCAAGTGCAGAGTGTGTAGCTAGTGGCAAGCCTTCTTCCACACGAGGGTGACTCGAGGGTTTATATCAAACTCTTGGGGAGCCAGTATTTCAGCAGTTGTCTTCCAAGCTTTCTCCAGGATCCTGCAAACAAGTAGAGAATTTTGTGCCCTCAACCTCACCAAGTGGTTGTCAAGCACAAGGTGTGAGACTTCTAAATTGCAATGCAAAACTGAAAGTAAATATGCAATAATTAAATCTACTACTAAATGCAAATGAGAAAATAAATATGCAATGGATTGTTTTTGTATTTTTGTGATGCAAGTGGTGATGGAGATAATGTAAATTCGAATTGGAGATGCAAGTAAAGTAAAGTGCAAGTAAAGTAAATTGCAGCAAAGTAACTAGAGTGTTTTCTTATATTTAAAATAGGACCGGGGTTCATGGTTTCACACTTGCATTCTCTCAAATAAAGTGGTAGACGGTGGACATAAAGAATTACATGTGAGATTACAATAACATGTCTAACATTGAGTACTTTCATATGGGCATCACGCCCTAGCATAGAGATCTCTACGGTCATATTGATCCCTCTTATACTCCACCAAGATGCAAAATAAATCATAACACCTCGATAATTAAGGAAAAACCAGAGTATAGCTTTAAGCAATGTGACATGAATTTGAAGTAAGAACTTGCTAGATCTAGTCATGGAGATTGATTAGTGTCACTTCAAATCCCCGGTAACAAGGTACTCATTTTTATCCCTAGTGAGGTAACTAAGAAAGGTTTAACAAAACCTAAGTGGATCGCTGAACTTTTGTCACTTTCACAGCACTAGCCACCCCCCGTTACTCCAACTAATGAACCCATCACCCCACACACGCTCTCAAGAACTAGATTGATCAAAGCTAGCAAATAAGAACGGGGTACATAAGATACATCTACTCAAATAACTCAAGAGAAACAATTGCAATCTCAGATTCAATAACTCATAGAAAAGATCCACCACATAGGAATTACACCGGTGCCCGTAATCATGTGAGGCAGCTCATACGGATCTAATTAGAAAAGCACGTAGAGAGAGAGATACAAGTGCTACTTCCACAAACCCATAGCCCTGGGGTGGACTACTCCCTCTTCATGGAGATGTCGATGGATATGACGTTGGAGGGGTAGGAGATCACACCGGCGGTGCCCCTCCGGAGTTTTCCCCCTCCATTCTGGAACTTCTGGTCTCTATTTCGGTGTTTCGGCGGCGCTCTTCTCCGTAAGGGTACGGGGACCCTTTTTATAGTCGGTTTTAGGTCAAGACGGAGTCGGTAAGTCGAAGATGGAAGGAATTGGGGCCACAGGGGCCAAAAGGGGGCCTCTCACGTGGCCAAGGAATCTGGCCTCGTGGAGGGTCCTCTTTTGGGCCTCCTTGCCCAATTCTCATGGATCCTTCGCCCGCAAGTCTTCTCCTTCCAAGAAAATGACCCCCGCAGATTTTCAGGTGATTTCGCGGAATTTTGCCCCCTGAAACGTCAAAAATATAGAAAACGGGGTTTCTGACAGGCAGGGTTAATTCCATAAAAGTTGGGGGACTTTGTAATTTAACCCCAAAATACTATAAAACATTGAATTATACCCTTATATGATGCAATATGTAATAGAAAACCATGTGAAAATATGCAAAATTCATCTATGCATTTTACATGCATCAGATGGGCACCCCGCTGCCAGCTCTTCTATCAATTGGATAAGTGGATGAAGCCACTAGTCCAAGGTGTGAAAGTCTAATCAACAAGTGAGATAAATATTCTCGATTTGCGTCCTCATGAGTTAAAACAGGAACACAAAACATGAGTAATTTTGAAAGTTTTAAAGGTAACACATGAGCAATTTACTTTGGAGTGACAGTTAAATACCACATGTAGGTAGGTATGGTGGACACATTTGGCATAATTTGGTTTTTTGGGAGTTAGATGCACGAGTAGAGCTCACATTCAGTGTAGGTGGAGGCTAGCAAAAGACTGGGAGCGACAAATCAAGAGAGCAGTAATGGCCATAATCATGCATAGTGACATAAACATCATTAATCAAAGCATAAGCGGTGCCACAAGTTCAAAAACTAAATGATCATAGATGCTATTAGCGACTGGTTCGTAGTCATAAACATGGTGTGAGCATGCACCAAGTCAACCAAATAAAACATTCAAAGGAGAACACCACAAATTTATGCTTCAATATGACAAGAACAACTCATGATTCTTTCAATGACACATTAAACACTCTCAGCTATTTTATACAAATAATGCTACTATATAACCACTAGGCTTTAGAATTAAAATAACATCTAGCATGATATGAAAAAGGCTAGCCACAGTCCATACAAGCTTCTATTTGCATTGTTTATAATTCTACCAAGTGCAGCAGTTTTTTTCCAACAAGCACCATACAATATATGTTTTAGCAAAAACTCTCTAAATGATACAGAAAGAAAACATGAGAGTACTCACATAACACTACTAACACTAACAGCTCTGAATAAGAGATGCATTGAAAACCAGAGCTAAACAGGAATTTTTGAAACAGCTAGAAGAAAAACTAAGAATACGAGCATAACGAGTATTCAACCGAGAAAGTGGAGCGTGCATCTCTCCCAAACAAGGATGCTAGGTTCCAATGATATTATTTCATCAAGAAAAATAAAATAAAATAGAACGAAAAATATCTGACGCTCCAAGTAAATTTCGTATGATGTGACCGAATAAAAATATAGTTTCACTAGAAGTAACCTGATAAATGGTTGATGAAGAAGGGGATGCCTTGGGCATCGCCAATCTTGGATGCTTGAGTCTTCTTATAACTTGCTGGTATGAACCACGGGGGCATCCCCAAGCTTTTACCTTGCACTCTTCTTGATCACATATATCACCCCCTTCTCTTAACCCTTGAAAACTTCCTTCACACCACACTCCAAGAGTAATTCGCATTAGAGGGTTAGTGCAACAATAAGAAAATACATGGGTTCTGTATGGGAACACGTGTTATTGATACTTTTAAACATTATCTACAGCCACTTATGTTTCTTGAAGCAAAGAAATCCACTTGACATTGTAAAAAAGCAAATGCAAGAAAAATGGCAAAATCTGCCAAAACCAGAACAGTTGTAAAGACGGATTTTTTCGGGGCACTTACACTGCTAAAAAAAACTTAAAGAAAGAAAAAGTTTCGGAATTAGCTGAGGAATAAGCATAAAATTTTCAGGTCATTCTGATCTTTCTGGATTTTACACGATTTTTTACGGTGGACAGCAAAAATCTGTTTCCTGCGCAGAAATCCAAAACCAACTCCAACTCTCGTTAGAAACTTTACTTGACACAAATAATACATGAAAATAAAGATACAAAGGAGTTTCTACAGAATTATACAACCCTTGACTCAAAGAAAACAGAGAAAAACAAAGCAAAAATAAAACCATGGGTTATCTCCCAATAGTGCTTTTCTTTAACACCTTTTAGCTAGGCATAAGAAGAGAAAGAAGATGCTCACATAAGAAATATGAATTATAAAAAAATAGAGCATCAAGAAGCAAGTATAAAACAATTTTAAGTCTAACCCACTTCCTATGCATAGGAATCTTGTAAAGAAATAAATTAAAGAAGCTCAAACTAGAAATCATGGGAAGGTAGACCAAGAGCAACTTCAAAACTTTCAACAAAAAGAGAGGTGTTTTAGTAACATGAAAATCCCTACAACCATATTTTCCTCTCTCATAATAATTTTCATTTGCATCATGAAAAAACTCAACAACAAAATTATCACATAAAGCATGTTTGTCATGGTCTAAAAGCACACAATTCATATCAAGCTCCAAACAGTGGGATCAAAATTTAAAACCAGCTCCTCTTTTTCCCACTTTTAGCAATAGTAGAAAAAGATGATTAGTCACTCTTAAAAGTTATGGGACACATTATAGCAATAATATTTTCAGTAGCATTATATTTATAACATCAAGTAACATAGGACCATCTCTAGAGCATTATCATATAAATTTTCTAAGCAAACTTCCTCACTATCATGCATATCAATAGTTGGAATAAATAGAGGATTCTCCTAGGATTTATCAAAGTAGCATGGATTATCATAAATAACAGTAGAAATCTTGCAAGAAATCCACGCAGGAGATTGCAGACATCATGCTCAATCAAAAAGCATAGTCAAAAAGCATTTCGTGCAGAGTTTTTCTGGCTAACAGCCAAGACAGACGCCGAACACATAGTAAACACATGCGCCGGATGTCAGTATTACGCCAAGCAGACGAATATGCCAGCCCAAGCACTCAAAACTATACCCATTACATGGCCATTTGCGGTCTGGGGGCTAGACATGATGGGACCATTCAAAACTGCAAGAGGTGGACTCACACATCTACTTGTTGCGGTAGAAAAGTATACCAAGTGGGTGGAGGTGAAACCCATCAAAAAACTTGACGGTGTGACTAACAGAAATTTCATCATTGACGTAGTCATGAGATATGGCGTTTCACACAGTATAATCACCAACAACAGGACAAATTTCTCCATTGGAGAGTTGGCAAAACATTGCTGACAAACGGGAATACGCCTAGATCTTGCATCTGTGGCACACCCACAATCCAATGGGCAGTTTGAAAGAATGAATAGCTCAATCTTGCAGGAAATACGCCCAAGACTCGAATCTCCTCTTCATAGAGCAGCTGGAGCATGGGTAGAGGAATTATCTTCCGTGCTTTGGAGTATTCAAACGCCGCCAAATAGATCAACAGGACAAACCCCGTTTTCCTGGTTTATGGCGCAGAAGCAGTGCTTCCAACGGATATGCTCCATGATATCCCTAGAGTGCCGGCTTACGATGACTCGGATGCCGAAAGCGCACGACAGTATGCCGTCGATCTATTAGAAGAAGAACGAGACCTTGTGTTTCAAATATCCGCCATTTATCAGCAAGGATTGCGATGCTACCATAGTCGGAAAATCAGACACTGTTCTTTCAAAGAAAGTGACTTAGTGCTAAGATTGGTACAGGAAAGGAAGCACAAATTAGCCCAGTATGGGAGGGACCATTTTTCATTAGCAACGCTATGAAAAATGGATCTTACTATCTTATAAATATCCAGGATACGGAGGATGATCCCAAAAGACCGAATCGCAAAAGAAAGAGAAAGATAGATGTCGAACTAGGAGAGACAAAGAGACCCTGGAGCATCCAGCAGTTACGTCCTTTCTACACTTAGTTCAATTTCTATGTAAACATCTTTGAGGTCATGAAATAAAGTTGTCGGAATTCATGCATTTATATTTTTTATTCTTATTTTAGAACAAAGCATAAAGTCCGTCTTATCTATTTCCCAATGATCTTTCAAAATACACAATGTTAACCCGAATTGTGCCTGCGTGCTCGGAGTTATAAAACTGAATGTTTTGCAGCCTAAGGAGGCTTAAGGAAACCTAGATTATGCCTGCGTGCCTGAGTTTCATACAATTTCAAAATTCCTTAATTTTCCCTAAGTATTATCTGATTGTTTCTATGTTGGGTCACTGAAATTAGTAAGTAAAAATGCCTTGGTACGATCCATGTTTCCGATTTTCGACTGATCGGTTAAACCCAGTCACTTGGCGTGAAGATTAAGTACTATTGAGACATTTCAAACACTAAGAATAGTTAAAACATATAAACCAGAGAACTTAGAGGATGAAGGAATTAAAACCCGGAAAAACTTGCAAAGACTTATAATTTAAACTGCAAAAGCGGGATACTTGTTTATACAAATGATACATAGCATTACAATGAATATTACATTGTAAGAACAATAATGCTTCTATTTTTTCCGCCATCTACCCAGGATTCAAGCGGCCTCTTTGGGATCCGAGTCTTCATCCTCGCGGCTGGAATCCTCAGGAGTTGTTGGAACTTCGTCCTCGGGATAGAAGGTGGAGATGTTCACCATCTGTGCTATCTTGGTAGCATGGCCTTTGACGGAGTCAAAGATGCTGGCTCGCTGCGCGTCCGTGTACCCTTGAGGGATACCTGACGCCATGCGCCAAGACTTGGCGATGGTATAATGCATACGCATGAGCCGCGCACCACCGCGAGCCACGGAGCGAAACCAGGACTCTTTCCGGTTCGCCACCTCCTCGATCGCCTCCGGAAGTTTGCTAACTTCCGATAGTTCACCTACTTTGTCGGGAATGTACTTATTGATAAGTAATATTCCCGCATATTTCAGCGCGGTGAAGATCTTCTCGAAAGCTTGGATTCTTTCGATCCAAGTAAGTGAGGGGTTACCTTCTATTTAAATGAACAAAAGAAAGTTAGAAAAAACAGAAGAGGGAAAAGGAAAAAATGCCGGTAAAAGCTTAAAAAACTTACCGAGAATCCTGTCCATCTTCGTGCCTTCTCGAGGCACTGGTTTAGGGCATTCTCTAGGTCCATGATGGTGGCCTTGTCCTTCTCGGCCTGGCTTGAAGCCTTTGACTCGGCAATCCCGACAGCCAGTTGGCTGGCCTCCAGGTCCTTTTGAAGCTTCACATTGATCTTGTGAAGTTCCATGTTCTCCTTGCGGAGATTCTCGACATTGTCGACATCTTCAGCTATTTATTTGGCTTTCGCCAAAGAAGCTGAAAAGCAAGTAAAATGAAGAATTAAAACTCGAAAAATGATTTAGAAAATTTCTTAAGAAAAACGGTGATGAAATTACATGTTGATTCATCCAGATTATGCTGAACGGAGGCCAGCTCCGAGTCCTTCTCTTCAAGAATGTTAAGGAGAGTTTTCACCTCCTTATTCTTGATGGTAAGTTTGCTGAAAACTTCCATGTTGATGTTTTCAGCAGTTTGCTGAAACATGCAAAAGAGACACAACGCTTAAGTCAAAAAACAAGCAAGGTCATGATAAAAGCATTAAGTCAAAAAATGAATACATTTGGAAAAATGCTTGGGGGCTAGAGATATTACCTGGCTCATTCTTTGGAGATTCGTCAAATTCTCGTTGAATTCCTTTGCATATTCGGCAAAGAGAATTACGACGTGGCAAAGGCCATCTTGGATAATCTGCCGAGGCGAGAACACGAAGTTATTCCTAACAATAAGTCCTCCTTGCGGCCAAGAACGGATTAAAGAAGCTGGAGCAAAGAACTTTGTCGCTCATGGATGAATGTATCCATGTTCGTCAAAGGGTTCTTCTTGTTTTACCTTGAATTGCGGGTCATAATTGGGAATAGGCTCCTCCTTTGGAATATTGGAAGGACCCCCAACTTCCGGCTCCACCGCCCTTTCCCTCGCATCCGTCTCCGGTGCAATAGGCTGGCTGGTCTGCAAAGGATCCTCTTCCCTTGCAGCCAGGTTTTCTTCTTCAGCTGCGGCCGGAGTGTCGGGCGCAGCAGCAGGAGAAGGTTGTGTTCCTCTCCTAGCAACATATTTTTGCTTCTTCCGGCTCTTTGGCTTCAAAGTTGTAGGAGCCAGACTAGAAAGAAAAAATCCGAGAAATAAAAGAAAGTTCCTGCAATAAAAAGCAGAGAAAAGAAAAACCCGGGTTATTTACCTGGAAGTTGCGGCGGGAACTCCGTCAAGATCAATCACCTCCTGAGTAGCGGAAGGTTTTTTGCATTTCCGTCCACCTGCAAAGTTGGCACACATTGCGTCTAACTCGGCGTTGGTGGCAAGATCCTCCTCAGGAATATCGACAAGCTGCCAAAAAAGACAAGTCCCGGTTAGAAAAAACATCTGAGAAAAGATAAACTCAGAACCAATGTCCAAAATGCTAGAATCATACCTTTGGAGCCGGGTTTGCTGCCGTGTACATCGGTCGGCTTTCCTCATAATGGTCACGAGTTGCGACCAGCTGGTTGGCGCGTTTATTCAAGTATTTTTTCGACAAAGACTTGTTCGTCGCCCTCATCGAGTCTTCAGGTTCCGTGTATTCACACATTAGTCGGGGACCGCGGTGAGACAGAGGCTGGATCCACCTTTCAAGCCAGCATTGAACCGTGTCCATGCTAGTGAGTGGAGGGGAGGCGGAAACAAGCTTGGCGGTGCGCCGCTTGATCCTCATCAGATCCGGCGGCAGGGTCTGGACCACGTCCACTGCCCAGTTATCCTGGGGAGTGGCCGCATAATTAACGAAATGTGGAATTCCCGTCTCCTTTCCAGAAAACGGGACATTTTCATGATAAAAGAAGGAACCCGTCCAGAATTTGACGGATTCCGAGGTTTTTATTTTGGGTAACCAATCTTCCCTAAACCTACGCAAGGTGAAGGAGATGGTCCCACAGGTGGGGAGAGCGCCCTTAGAAGGGTTGCGCTTCACTCCGAAGCAATACTGCCAGAAATCTAACCTAGGCTCTATCCCTAAATACCCTTCGAAGAGGACTTGGAACCCGGCAAGATACATAATAGAGTTGGGAGGCAGATTGTGTGGTTGGATATTGTAGTGGTTGATAACTTGAAGGAAAAAGGCCGAAGGTGGGAAACCCATACCTCTGTTGATATGGGAGGTAAGGAGAACCCTTTCTTCGGCTTTTGGTAAAGGATCAGGGTCATCCTTCTCATACCGCCACTTGCCCTTCCGCACAAGTCCCTCCTTCTCCATTGTCGGAAGAAGGGATGGAACCACGTTGCAGTGGCTCCAATTCCCGGAGTTTTCCTCCGCGTCTTCCTCGACTCCGACGGCGACGGAGGCATCAAGCTCTTCACCGCCGCAAATGGTGGTTTCTTCCGCAAGCTCGGTGACAAGGGGCGGGGTAGGCACGGAAGACGACGACGGCAAGTTTTCGGCCGTGGGAGGTAGATACCCACGGGCCAAATCACCGGCGTCTCCCTTCGGCGCGTTCGCGGTGGCGCGGCCGAGGGAGTCCACCTGTCGGTCAAGGTCGTTGATGATGTTGTTGATGTCCAGGGCGGCGGAGCTCGTGTCCGTGGCACGGGGTGATTCTCCGTCGACCATTTTTGGGCGACGCGGCGTTGAGTCGGATCCTCCGATGGTTCTTCCGGGGAAGGCCGGAAAACTTGTTCTCTGCTCACTCGCTTGAGCTCGGGCTCTGGTGGCTATGGCGCTGGGGGCTTGAGGAAGAAGAGGAAGCAGAAGAGAAAACCGGAGGCCCCGAGGCGGCTATTTATAGCCGGAAATGCGTTGAGATGTGTTACAACGGCTATTTTAGCCGTTGGATCCTTGACGCGTGTCACGCCCGGAAATTCCGGGAAACGAGGGGACAGGGTGATAATGGCTATCTCCTCGTTTCCCGCGAGAATCTGTCAGAGATACGTTTCAGGGTATTTGACTGAACCCAAACGTCCGTGATGTCAGCACGATTTCATCGCTGACGTCGTGAAGTTCCTTCTCCACGAAGGCTCGTGGAAGAAAAAGCCGAATTCTGATAAGATCCGAGTTTTGTGTTATGAATGATTTGGGAAAATTAAAAATCGAGACAAAGCGCCAACATTTCTCGGAAAAGAATGCAAATTGACGAAAGGTGGCAGAATGAAGTCTCAATCCTTCTTGGGGGCTACTATCGGATATATACCGATTAGGGGTATATCCGGCATTGTCCTAAAGAGCCGGATTATCAGGGTGGCCTATTGGTAATGGATCACAGTCCATTAGGTGGCCCAGTAAGCTGACGCGCAGAAGCCGGATCCTAGAAGAACCCGGACCACGGCCCAAAGTGGTGCAGCTTGGAGTAGAAGGCGGATTCCTTCTTTCCAAGTTAGATACTTTCCGTAGTCTTCTAGGTTTCCTTTCTGTAAGACCTAACCCGGCTATCTATATAAAGCCAGACGGGAGAGAAGAAAGAAGACAATTAGCAAAAACCAACTCGCCGAGAAGTTGATCCTCGTCAAGTTAGCGAAACCCTACTCACATTGTACTTTGTATACTTCAGGCTTCAACCCTGATTTAGTGAGATTGCAGGAGTAGGAACGCCACCTAGTTGCGACGTACCGAACTTGGGTAAATTTGGTGTTCCTGGTTGTCATACTACCACGTCCCCCACGTCTCTACCAGTAGTCTCATGGCACCCCCGTCTATGAATTCTACTACGATGTCTCGACACTCCGCGAAGGGACTTTCTTTTACTTTTATGTTGAGTCTCCATCTTCTAACTTTATGCACAGGCGAGAGAGCATTTTTGCCATTCTAAGTTTTACGTGCATTTGTCCCAGAAACATTATTAATTGATTCATGATGTGTTATTTCTTGTTCGCAAATTATTTGTTCTAGTCTTCCTCATGAACTTTGAAGGTGTCCTGACATTTATATTTTTCCCCACTCTTAAGTACTAGCGAAATATCACTTTGCCATGCTTTCTCTATACTTGAAACAAACGTATATCTTTCTTTGCATTGTTATTCATGATCTTTTATTTGAGTTACTTCTCATGATACAGGGCGATTGCTATGCTTTATTATTAAAGTCTATTTATCCTGCTTGTGTTTAAGTTCTATGATCTAAGCTTACATATGCTTTTACATTATGATGATCAAGTTTACGTTAGTAGCATGTCACCTTAGAAATTATTTTGTTTTATCGTTTACCTACTCGAGGACGAGTAGGAACTAAGTTTGGGGATGCTTGATACGTCTCCAACGTATCTATAATTTCTGATGTTCCATGATGATATTATGCCAATTGCTACATGTTTTTTCCCTTCTTTATGTCATTTTTATCGATTTTCCGGACTAACTTATTGACAAGATGCCACAGAGCCAGTTCCATGTTTTCTGTTGTTTTTAGTTTCATAAAAATTGATCTGGAAATATTCTCGGAATTGGAAAATTCGAAGCCCGGAAGTCTTAGAATTCCCGAAGGTTCCACGGAGCCCCAAAGAGATCCGGAGGGGGGGCCTCAGGGGGCCCACACCATAGGGCGGCACGCCCCCCTTGGCCGCGCGGGGGGAGGGGGGCAGGGCTCTACCGCCTTTGCCCTTTCGCCTATTTATACTCCTCTGAGGGAAAACCCTAGGAGAATCGGCCTTTTCCACCAAAAACATCCGTAGCTCCGCCGCCGCCACCGACAAGTTTCGGGGGACAGATCTCTGTTTTGGCACCCTGCCGGGACGGGGAAGTGCCCCCGGAAGCCATCTCCATCGACTCCACCGTCATATCCATCGCTGTTGCTGTCTCCTATGATGAGGAGGGAGTAGTTCTCCCCCGGGGCTGAGGGCTCTACCGGTAGCTATGTGGTTCATCTCTCTCTCCCATGATGTGATCTATATGTGATAGTGAGCTTTGTAATCTAGTTGAATTCGTAGATGTTACTCTTCATCTTTTGCTACTCAAGTGTTTATTAATATGAACTTTGGAGTCACCTTGTCCCGCGGTGTGAAGGTGACAATGTGCATATCTTGTGTGTCTCTATGTATTGTGGTGTTTGTCTAGTACCATCTAGGACACTCATAGTGACACGTGGGGTTAACTAGACATGGGATGCTTACTTTAAGGAATGCTCTTTGTAGCCCTACGCAATGATTAGTGTTCGTTATTTGTTATGAGATCTCCGTAAACACTTTGATCACGGTGTAAATGTGACAGTGTGTGCACCGTGTGGTTTAGCATTATATTTATATTTTTTGTTGGATAACCCTATGAAATTGTGGTGTTTGCGTGGAACCATCTAAGTCCCATGGTGATAGCATGGGGGTTACTTAGTTGGGAAAGTGCTTACTCTGAGGAGTGCTGTTAAAACTCTACGCATGGATTGGTGTTGTTATTCGGCCGAAGAGTGGTTAAGAGTAGCATAGTGAAGAGAAGATATTTAGTTATTCAATTATGTGATCATTGTTGGAGTGTCCACTAGTGAAAGTAGGATCCCTAGGTCTTATTTCCAAGCATTGAAACACCGTTTTCCGTCCGTTCTGCTACATGTTTGCGTGCTGCCATTTTTATTTCAGATTGCTATTATCACTTATTATCATCCATATTACTTGTATTTTACTCTCTCTCCGCCGAACTAGTGCACCTATACAACTGACAATTGTATTAGGTGTGTTGGGGACACAAGAGACTTCTTGTATCTTGATTGTAGGGTTGCTTGAGAGGGATATCTTTGACCTCTACCTCCCTGAGTTCGATAAACCTTGTGTGTTCCACTTAAGGGAAACTTGCTACTGTTCTACAAACCTCTGCACTTGGAGGCGCAACACTGTCTAGAAGAATAGAAGCGTGCGTAGACATCAGGTTCGATCCCCACTCTCGACAACTTATTTTTTGAGCTCTCTAAACGCGAAAAGTTAACGCAGCAATCGAGTTTCCTAAGCAAATCTCGGCAGGTCGTTCGCTAACAAACGGTTCACGTCCTGTCTAGAGATAAGCTAATCTCAGGATGCCCTAAGATTAGATTTCCCAATAAAGAAAAAAAAATACTCCATTGCTTGGAGAAGTCCAAGATCCCACAGCTGTTACTTTCTCCCAATCATCATCAACGCATGGTAATTACATCACAAACAAATATCCCCGGGGTTCATATATTGACCTCTTGCGCCAGATCCCAAGCCGATCACATGTTCTTGAAGACTCAGTAGTTTCCGAATCATTATCTATGTGAATCTGAACCATCAACAACTAGAGACAACTCTTCCCAAATACCACATTTTGATATCCTCCTCATGAATCTCTAAATCACACATCATAGCTTCCAGCTGTTTCTGATATGCAGACCCCGATAACGAACTCCCATCTACACACTGCCATTTCGAGAGGTAGGAGAAACTTTGGCTTCCGTACAACCTAATCGTCACAACTAGTTACCAAGTCCAGCAGCAGTGCAAGACCGTACAAACCTAGCCCAAGTTACTCAAGCAAAGTAAAGAGGGACTCACGGCTAGAGAAAATATACCCTAAGGAGCTGGAACCAACGATTTCTTTTGAGAAAAGCGGGAACCACCAATTTGTGTTAGAGCAACTCTAGCAGTTCCTAGATAAGCCCCCGACCTAGAAAATAACTGTTTTTTCGGGTTCAGGGCGAAGAAACCAGATCCCGCATATCGGGTCGGGATCGGCGGCTGTTTTTCGTGTTTCACCCATTGATACATTCAAAATGTACTTATAATTTTTGATTTGTAAAATGTTAAAAACAATATTATATTGAACTTATATTTGTCTTTTATTAAATTTTATGTTTCATAAATCCTTGAATTTGAATTGAACGAAAAAACGCACAGTACCAAAAACATTTTCCTGTTCAATCCTATGCCGGGTTGACAACAAACGTGGCCAGCGGGCCGGCACGGCACGGCCCGGGCCCGCCTGGGGCTAATCGTGCCTGGCACGGCACGGGCCGCGTGGGCACGTTTAGTAAACGTGCCGTGCCGTGCCGGCACACGGGTCTGGCCGCCAGGCCCAGGCACGGCCCCTCAGCTAAACGTGCCGGCCCGCGGCACGATTAGGCCCACGTGCCTATTTCGGCCCGCGTGCTTTTTATAGAAAAAATGATATTTTTTACAGCCCTCCTGGTCGAAATTCTAGTTAAAATTGCCTAATTTCGCTCAAAATGGGCCTAATTGCGCTTAAAAACCCCCTAACAGGCCAAAATCGTGCTCAAATTTGGCCTGCGCGCGCAGAAACTGCCGCGCACGCGTGACGTGCCTTCGCGTCCTGGCGGGCCTTCGTCGTCCTGGTGGGCCTTCGCGTGCCTGGCCGCTTTAACGGGCCGTGCCCGTGCCGGCACGCGGGCTCAGCCTGCAGGCCCCAGCACGGCCCGCCAAGCCACGTGCCGTGCTAGGCCCACGGCGGGCCGTGCTTGCGTGCTCGCGGGCCGGCACGGGCCCATTTGGCCAGGTTTGGTTGACAATATCCGGGATCTTAATCCGATTCATGAAAAGAATCCTCAACTGGGCCGCTACAGCCAGCGGACTTGAATCCTCCCGTCTCCTCCCCACACACAAAAAAAAAAACCCCTAAAACGATCGATCCCCAATCCCCAGCCAAACCTCCGTCGCGCTACGGCGCTAGGTCTCCGGCGATGGCCAAACTCCACGCTGGACTCAGCACCGGCCGTCTCCGCATCTACATTCCGGCGGTGTATAACGAGGGGCCCCCGTGGATGGAGGAGAGGGAGCAGGACAGGGGCCAGCTCCTCCTCAAGATCCAGCACCACTACAACGAAGCCCTGCAGCGGCTCACCGGCACCGACGTGGTACGCCGCTTCCTCGACTCGGGGGTCTGCGTCGGCCTGCTCGATCCGGTCTCCAACATCTTCGTCAACGCCCTCCTTGCCGTCACGGCAGACAGGGCCTCGGCGCCGGTTGCCGTCGACGGGACCTATCTCGGGGACACAGAGCGGCGCTCCCTCGACGGCCTCGTCACCTTCCTCACCTGCTTCTTCCCCTACCTGGCCGACTGGGAGGCCGTCAAGTACCTTCTCCTCGCCGAAGCCGACCCCCTCGTTGCCGTGCGCATCGTCGCCGAGGATCGCGGCTCCAAGTGCTTCCGCCCACACTCCGCCGCCACAATCGGCGCCCTCAAGCTTGCCCTCAGGTGCGCCATGGTGGCCGCCAAGCACCCGCAGCTCACTGACACGTGGCTGTCGCTGAGCTCATCCCTCGACAAGGCCGTCCCCCTGCTCTCGGCGGTGCAGCCCAATTACCACCACAACATCTTCAGCACCCTCCAAACGTTGTTCAAGGACACGGCACATCTCTCGTATCCTCCTCCCATTGCCAGCAGCCTCATTGGGCCGTGGGAGCTCGCCGCCAGTCGTCGCACGCACACCACCAAGGTGACCTACCAGCATCCATGGTCACTGAGGCGAGTGCTCCTTGATGCTATCCATGGATTCTACCTGAAGGCCCTGGCCAAGTTGCCGCCTCGCTACCACCGGAGCATGCTCAAGGCTGGCCATTGCTACGGTCCTTTTGACCCTGTCTCCAACATCATCGTCAACACCATATGGTATGAAGCTTCCTTCCCACCGCTGACCCGAAGAGGCGAGTTCAACTTTGTCGGGACCTGGAGTTTGATGAGGATCGAAGTCCAATCCTTTTTTGGACTTCTCTCATTCATTTGCACCAGTCACCAAGGTCGCAGCATGCACGAGGCCATGAGGATCCTGCTCGATACGGATGTAAACTTGGCCGCGACAAAGCTCTGCAGCAGTGCCCAGGAAGAACAAGAAGCCTTCGGGGCTGCTGCTGTTGCGGCATGGTACCCCTACCCCAATCCCGATGCCCAAGCAGGTTTCCTTACTTCGTGCAATAAGCCTGAAGTCTTGTCACTGCTGTCGAATGGAGGCCAACAGCAGCTCTCCTCTCAAGTTGTCCAGCAGCTTGCCACACTGTTATCATCTGGCATGGTAACCCAACAGCAGCAGCCAGTTTCCATTTCCAAGCGAAAGTTCAGTGATACCATGGCAGAGGGAAGTCAACGGCGCAGGGCTCATAGGAGAATCTCCAGAAAGGTCAAAAATGCATTAAAGAGATATGAGAAGCAGAATTCGGTGAGTTTGTTTATCCATCATGTACCTGTAAATTTCTTTGCTTTTACCTAATTTCATCAACCAAAACCTACATGATCAAAATAGCTGGTGGAATACCTCGGTTTATTATCTATCCTGCAGATACCTCTACACTTTTTAATACAAATCCCATTAGTACAAAAAGCCTATTTGATCAAAACAGCTGGTGGAAATTGTTGCCATCACGGTACCGTGTAAACAAAGACTCTGGACAAGGCCTAGATATTTGTTTCAGTGCATGATTTGAGTGAACACTTGGACCAAGGGGTTGGGTGGGAGGATAAGCATTGTTGGTTGAAGATGTAGAAGAATGTGCAAATACGTAGTGCTACCGGAGTGAAGTTGTTTTGGATTTATTATGGGAGTAAGGTGGTTTTGAAAGGGGAGCAATTAATTTTCCCTTAATTCTATGTCACACTTGCTGATTTGCACTTTTTTTTGCTATCTTATAGGAACACAACTGTTATCAGCTTCTTGTGGTATGTGGTGTGAATAAATCTGTATCTGGGCCTGACAACAGCAGGGAGCGAGATGATTCTGATGATGATGACGACGACGATGTTGGTGTCTACTACCATCGCACGCATGCCAATTTTTTGGTGACTCGAAATGTTGGCTCTGAATGTTCAGCCCCACTACTCTTCTTTGCTGAGCTTAGCAACGATGACGATGGTAACCAGGATAGCCAGCTTTTATGTTGCTCTGTGGATTTTCCAGCACCAGGAACTGGTATATATATATATATGTTCCTGTTCTTTTGTTTAAGATTCCTTTTTTTCATCAGATATATATGGATCTTCATTACGCTTTCTGATGCTCTCATATCACACAAGGCTATCTATATATATGACATATAGGTGGTCAGGGGCTCACACTCCTCCGAAACTTCACAGATTACATGCCAACTTTATCTCTGGTTGTTATTGGTAAATTAATTAACTAGATTCTCCAACCCATATCATTACAAACAGTCTGAAAAAATATGTGTACATTACACATTATGACCACAAGTAACTATTATTTATTTGTTACTTGACCTGTTTAGCATGAGAAACTGAAAGGTAGACATTTGCAGAAATAACTACGCACAATCAACTCATGATAATTCAATTCCTTCTGAGGCTTAGATAGAAGGGATACATATTTGTATAGTCTGTAGGTTAAATGCTGAAGTTGTAGGTATATTTTTTGGGGAGAATTTAAGTGCAAATAACTTGCCATGTATAACGACTACTTGTCGTCTTCATGCAGAAGCAGTCCGGTGCCTTTTCTGTGAGCATGAAGGGATCAGGATCGTGCACCCGGGTGATCATTCGGAGGGATTCCATGGGGGCCGTGTGCTGGAGTTTGAGAAGATGGTGCGCGGAGAAGAATTCTATGACAATGGCCACTATCCGGAGGTGTACAGCAACGATCGCATACTAAGTCGCAGCGAATCGATTGCAGACTGGGCGGAAGGTGGACTTGAGGAGGACTGCATGTACCTGGGCAGTAACGACTTCACCATTAAGGAAGACAATGGTGACGAGTCGGAGGATTATGAGGACGAGTAGTGTAGGAAGTGATGGTGATTAATTTATTCTATTTGTGCTGGCCTAGGTTGGCTACGTTGATGATCCTAGCTTAAGTAGTGGAGTAGTAGCTAGTTTGTTTAATTGTAGGATTAGCAACGTCTGTCGCCCTCCCTAACAGGCTGATAATTTGTGGTGGCTTTCTGTTTATAGTGCAAGTGTGGAGCATCATTAACTCTGTTGCCGCTTAAAATAAACAAAAACTCTGTTGCGAGGTATTTTTGGGGATGCGTGGCGGTTGTGTGCAGCCATTTGTTCTATATGATCCAAACAATCTACATGCCCACAAAGTTTTAGCGACGCACCTTCCAGCCATGGTAGCTGATGACCTGCTGCTTTAGTTTTTAGTGGTGCCGGTATGATTTCTAGGATTTGGTTATGGCATGATGTTGCTGTTCTGTTGGCTATGAATCTTGTGTTGTGTCGCTTTTAAATCACTTCCATTGAGTGGTACTGCAGATCTATTGTCGGTTATGTGTACCGGCCTATATAGAGTAACTAGGATATAGCCATCTGTTGTTGTGCCATGTGACTCAATGTTTTGCAAGTTTTTACTTTATGGTCAGGTTGCATTTAGCACTCCAGCTCAGGACGCTCAAGGTAACCACTCCGCTCCTCTAAATAATCTCCTTCATTACTTGGATTTTCTGTGATAAATCCATAATAACCATTCAACATGCTCTAGTTTGACATATGAAACCAATCTTCTGTGTCATATTGTACTAATTTCATTTCATCCCAGATTTTGGTTTACAGTATTATTTGAGTAGGTATACACATTTTCCTTTGCCTATATTGACAAGAATGCTACAAGTTTGTACATAATATTTTGCATCTTACCGTCTTAGTGCTTCTATACTACTATTCATGGAGAGTATCAATCAAAATTATTCCGCTACATCTATGTTTCATGTTTAAACTAACTCTTCACAATACTTTGAAACTTTGCAATTAGGAATGCAGAATAAAATGTTTTTGCTCGCATGGCCATTTGAGACGATTTATTTTTATATTTTCGATCACCCTAATATATATCTTCCGGTTATACTTTTTTTTGCACTGATTATTTGGTTGATTTAGTTGGGACATGCTGCATTGAATAGATATCTTATCTCAAGTATTATTACTTCCTTCCTTTGGAGACAAAATTCCATCAGAGTGATATGCACTCCTAGCTTTTATGCTGATCTTTCGTCAATGTCGATACATGAAACTTTTCCATTTTGATTGTATACTTGAATTGCTGCCTATTATTTTCTAGCCGTGCTCAGCTCACTAGTACAATTTGTTGTTTAACTTAGCTTGTTTGGCGATAAAAATCATCTGACTTGGCTTCGTAGGTTATAAGTATCATCTAACTTGGCTTGTTAAGTATACTAGTTAAACTTTAAAATTATGTTTATTTATTATGCAGTTCATATTATTATAAGAGTTTTGGCTTAGTTTAGACTGGTTAGAGAATAATATTAATTCTAGACTTAATTTGTCTCTCTGTTAGTAAGACTCTGATTTGTGCTTGTTTCTCTTCGTCCATATTTTCATCTACAGATGGTGATGACGATGATGATACTCAATCTCTATCTGATCGTGTGTCCATTTGCAGGCCAATGATGCGCCCATGGAGCCCGCCATTGGCGGTGTTCTTGTAGAGCGCTTCTCCGCGCAACCCGGACATTTTGCTGCCTGCAAGGGCTATGGCGGTGCTGCTGCAGATGCGCCGGCAGAGCAAGGCTGTTGATGGACCGTGTGTCACGACAACGAGGATCAACCACATCAACATAAGCTCAGGTCTGCGTCTTGCTCTTCTTGCGTGCAAACTTTTGCACACTTTGCAAAATCACTGACATATTATTGCAAAATAAAGAAACTAGCATAATACCACTCAGCACACATAGTTCAGACACAAGCATTACATAAATTAGCATGCTTACGTGCATGCAGGTTCAAGCACCAACACACAGAGAAACACACGCACAGAATACATAGGGAATAGATGGATCTAGCACCCTAATTTCAAACTAAACACAAACAGGCTTGGCGGCTATAGATAATGTAGGTGGCGAGAAGCTCCACACAACCAGCAAGTCAGCTACTCTGCAAAAGGCAAATTAAAACCATCGATCAATTATCGTAAAAAAAAACATCGACCAGATACTATATGTACGTAAGGCCGGGTAGCTAGATATCGTGTACAAGTAGACCAAGCATAATACCCACAGAAAAAGAGTAGACCAAGCATATATATACAATTGTGTACGTACTCTTTTTGCTTGCCTTCTCCTCCTACTACTCGTCAGTCTCATCGTCGGAGTCATCTTCATCATTGCTTTCCTCCTCGTCGTCGTCATCGTCCGCCCCTTTGCCGGCACGTTTGCGCTTGGTGCCACCGCTGGCACGTTTCCGCTTGGGGCCACATGCGGGTTTCTTCTTCTTCTTCTTCTTGTTCTTCTTCTTTTTGTCCTTGGGGCTGTCTGTTTCGAAGCCGCTGAGGTTCTCGTCGACAACCTCACCTTGCAACACATTGGGGGTGATGTTCAGTGTTACGCTCCCTGCAGGGTAGCACACAAACGAATTAAGCTTGGAGGCCAGTATATATGCACTTTAGTTTGATCAGGAAAAAACTTCAACTGGATACGCGGCTATATATATATATATATATATATATACATACAGCTGTCAGTCCAGGTAGTAGGCACGACATTCTCAAGTCGTTTCTCTTCCAGCTCTTCTGCGAAGCGAGCACAAAGAGTAGCATGTTAAAATGGCGACCAAGGAAGCAAATTATATAATCTAGACACATATCTACCACCAAAGTAAACACAAACCCACCCTCGGTCAGCACGCTCTGTTTCTTGTTCTTGGGCTTCTCCTCGGACGACGACAAGGACGACGACGATGAACTACCACTGCCCATCCTTTCCCTTGCTCTCAAATTCAGCTGTCTGGACTACTCTGCTGCTTACTGTTGTAGAGAGGAACACGGTGCTGTGGCTTGTCCAAGGCCTGGGGTCTCCACTTTATACTAGCAGCAGCCAGCAGGCAAGGCATCTACTCTACGGCTAGTGCATCGCAGTGCAAAGGTACGTGCATGGGGCTGATCTGCATGCGCCACTGAATATATGGCGCAGTGCTGCTGCTGCACATGAGTAAGGAAAAGTGGTGGCTAGTACACACACGCATGCATAAGAGAAACAACTTTCGTGGTCTAAATTTTTCTGTTTCTCCTCGGATCGCATTTGATGCTTAATTATATGTCTGTCTTGGTTGGTGAGATGTTCTATGGATGGCTTGATTCAAAACCCATGGATGAATTCCTCATATTTGAGTTTTTTTTTTCCTCACATGTCAGTGCTTTTGCAATGAGCAGGAAAACTTTGGTTTCCTGATCGATCCATCAGCTGATCTGAAACTGAAAAGAAGAAACATGTCATTGTTTTGCTTGCAATGGCAGGGTCGCAGGGAACAAGTAGAAGGATAAAAAAAATAACTAACTTGTACTAGAACGTACGTGGTTTCCTCTTATATGCATACGCCAGGCAATATTCGGTGCAGTCAGGAGTGCGCATGAAAAAAGGTGGCAAGCCACCGCTGCAGGAGCATCAACGACCAAGGACGGCCGTTTGAACCGGCCGGCGGCCTGGTACTGGTAGCCGGACCACTACGGACTGGTCAACACATGGGACTTATCTGCATACACCACGCAATATATGGCGGCCGGGACACCTTGTGATACTGATTTTTGTACCGTAGTTATGTAACATGCTTAGGCGGAGAAACCGACCGCTCCCTCCGCTTCAAAAATACATGATTTTATTTGTCCAAATATGAATGTATTTAGACATGTTTTTAGTGTCTATATACATCCGTATCCGAACAAATGAAAATCATGTATTTTTCAGCTGAGGAGTACTATGTAAATTGGATGGCCGGTGGTTGTCGTTGTACGGTACATTCGGATTCCTTCTTTCATAAAAAGTATTTTACGGACTCAACTCTAATACGACTTGGCGGGCACAATTTTAACATCCATTCCCACAGCAAATCAGAAAAGTAAAGATTCCTTGGTAGGCTTCAAAATTTAGAATTATACCGGCGTTGGTGATTGATTGATTACTTGATTCTTTGATTTGTATAGACCGTGGATAGCCAAGATGAGTTTATGGCTCACATGCTGATGGAACATGAAGCCAACATCGACGCAGATGAAGAGCACCTCCTCGGTTGTCTTATGCAAATTCAAGCCGACTAGGTGGCCAATGCCCAATCCAACGTGGAGGTTCAAAGTAATTCCAAGCCAAGCCAGAGGATTGAGGGAAATTGCATGCTCTAGTTAGGATTGAGGGAAATTGCATGTTCTAGCTAACTATTTTGCTAACAATCCAGCTTTTACCCCAAAGAATGTTCGGCGGCACTTTCGGATGAGATTTGTTCTTGCGGCTGGTGCATGGTGTAAGGATACGATCCCTAGTTGACGAAATAGGCTTTCGCCCCGCTATATTAATATAGCAACCACACCATACAACTGTGAGGCCAAAGGCTGGGTCAAACATCACAATCAAGCCCAAAAGAAAAACAAGAGAAAAAAAGAAGAAAAAAATGCCACCAACGCCAGATCGACTAAAATGCTGAGGACCCTCCGCCGCTGCGCCTACCAGATTTGTCCCACCACACACCCTGCCTCCGACATGTCGTGCACCAAGCAACACCTTCAAGAAGGAAGGCGACGATGCCGCCGCTGCTGCCCTAGGATTTCTCCCGGTACACGGAAGGGGATGGGGGTAAGGGTACTCCTGACGCCCTTCAAGAAGGACGACGGTGCCCGTAGGCGTCGCCGCGCCGGTGCCGGCAAGCGCCGACATGGATTTCTCCCGACCCTAACACAACACAACCCTTGACACTCCGTCGGCACCACCAAGCGCACCGCCCACCAACATGCGCCACCACAGACTTGGGTCCATCAACATCGTCCCACCATGGCAGGCGTTGCGAGGCCGGTTGGACCGAGAGGGAACACCCGAGGACGAGAGACGGCGGTACGGAGGCCACGTGGGAGGGAACAACCTCCACCGCCAATGGCAGTAGCAGATCGGACACAGCAGCAGGAACACACCAGACCACCCGGCCCGGACGGGCCCGATCTGGGCCCGTAAAGTTCCCGCCGCCGCGCTGCAGCAGACCCAGCGCCTAGGCCGCCATCAATGTCACAAGGTCCTTCTCAATCCCACCGGAGGCCACCCAACAGAGCAAGGTCAGCCCGCGTTGACCCAGATCTGGCCCAACGGCCCAGATCTGGGCCTGAACCGCCGCCGGCCGAGCCCCAAGTCGGGTCACCACCGCCACCAACTAGTGGCACCACCACCCTGCCGCCATCCAGCACAGGCCGGAGCGCCGCCGGCCAAGGAGAACCACCGCAGACCTGAACCCCCCCGAGCCGGGCACCTGCGATGGGGAAAAGAAGACCCGCGACCACCGGCCCTGCAGTCGACCCCGCGCGGGCAACTCCTGGCGGCGGCGAGAGGGGAGGGAGGCGGGGAGCTGGCTAAGCGCCGGGAGGGCAGGCCGCCCCGGTCGTCTCACGCGGGGAGACGACGCGGGGGGTACGCTCTGTGCCATAGTAGGTTGTCTACGATCCCTACTTTATGCTGAAGAATGAGTGCATTAGAGTAACTGATTTCTCCTCAATTCAGAAATGCACTATTGCAATGAACATGCTTACACATGGAGCGCCTGTAGAGTCAAGACGACTACTTGCGCATGTTTGACTCAACTATTGAATCAGTGCACATATTATGCACGCAACACGAGATTATCCTACCGATCAAGGGAAAGCGCAGTGCTGACGGGAAGCGCCGCCGCCACCTCACTCACTCCCTGCCATCGCCGGCCACCCTCAACCATGTCTGGCACAACAGGTTCATCGAGCCAAGGAGAAGGTACCCCTCTTCCTCTCCACCCTCTCAGATGTTTAGACAAATGCAATGTATAGATCAAACTACCGTTAATATCTAGCCTAGTTGATTCTATAGACACAACAAATAGTGGTCAGTCCCATTGCCCGTTTGGCTCTTCCGGCACATCCATAGCAGCCTTACTAGCTTCTAAAGTAAGAGGATGATGTGATGTCCTCTACCTTCCATTAGCATCATTTGGGTGATCAAGCTTAGGGATGCTAAGATGTAATGTCCCAGCGTTTAGGAACTCACGGGGGGTAGAATGTTAATTTGTGCATCTGCATGCATGTGTTTGCAAAAACCTGAATAAAATTTTCGCAAAGTTAAAACCCCGGAGTGAATAAGGTTCTACCCAGTAACTGATGCTTTGATAGAAGTTGTTACTGGTAGTTGGTGGAATTACGACATGACCTCCGGGTATTATTTGAATTTGAGATACTAGAGTTTGAATTATTTGAATTTAGGATAATTTGAATTGTAATTAAATTTGAAATCAAATTGAAAAGATAAGGTTATATCTTAAGCCTAAATAATTTGACCACAATTGATATTGCAAATATGGAAATATCCCTAAATATTAGCAAGTACAATTATAGGAAAACAATTACACTTTATTGATGATAATACAAATAATACAATGTTCTTACAATGGGATCAAAAGATAGATAAATTACAATAGTTATACAATTAAGCTAATACAAGGAACTAAACCTAACTACTCCATTGCATCCAATTCTCCAGCACCTGCAAATCAAAAACACTAAACCAAAACAGATTGATTAGTGGGGGGGGGAGGGGGGTAGTACCCTCAGGTGATCAGTGAAGTGCACTGATTAATCATCACAGGGCTTAAGCCAAATAGGTAGTATCTGTTCTGTTAAGTAGCCTCAGACCAACATCATGGGAAAGGTTAAGAAAATACAAGTGGCATCATAAGAAAAATACCAGATGGGATAAGACCAACCGAGTGCCTGGAAAAGATCTCCCCAGGCGGCAAACAGGCACACAGAACAGTCACACATAAGCACACAGCACACTCAGGCACCACCTTTTGTGCTGTCAAAACACCACCTGGGGTATAAAAACCCCAACAGCCGTAAGAAGGGGAAAACACACCTCATTTTCCCCTGCTCAAGCACACAAGCACATGGAAGAACACCACCAAATCAATCACTCCACTGGATACTGGAGCAAGTGATTGCAAACCTGCAATCAAGCAATCAAGGCCAAGGTACAAGGGAGCAAAAGGAGACAAGCAAGCAATCCACAAGCACCAAAATCCACCAACCATTTTGATCAACATATAAGGTGAATATCCTGGGTACCCTCTAAGCCATTCTCTGGCTAGTTGCACACAAGATGGGTTGGGATGCTATTACCCTCAGAGAGGCATAGTGATGCTATGCTTAACTCATCATTGGGATTTATTTATCAAGTCCAGTATCTGTTCTTATTTAGTAAAGGCCTCAGGCTATGCATCATTGGCTTGAGGGCAAAGAAAACAAGTGCAAGTATCTGTTCTTAATTTAAAAGCCTCAGAGAAGGAAATGATATCATGTGTAGTACTCTGTTCTTATTATTGATGCAAAGAAGCATCAGATCCACAAGATACAAGGGTTTTAGCAAAGGGATCTTGAGTCAAATCAATAGCCCAGGTTCACTGTATTATGTCACACACACACAGGGTTGCTGGGCACCAGATCAAAAGATTTGATACCACAGAACCATTGCATCATGACAATAAAACAGTAAATGGAAAGCAAAGGTTGAGGGCATATTCTCTGAATAATATTCAGAGTAACACCTCTCAACAAGCCAGCACACCCATAGAACATTGGAAATCTTATACATGTTACTAGGATTTGTTATCAGATAGCCAGCAACAAGAATTTATCACAGGGAGCAACCCCAAAGGGTGTCATCTCATAGAAATAGCATTGGGAGTACATCCCAAATAAATTCCCACTACTAGCACAAGGCCAATAACCAGCAATATCTCACAGTATCTAGCAACAGAGATAACTTAGGTGCACAATAAAAACAATAAGTATCCATTCAATTAATTAAATTAATAAAAATATAATAAAATAAAATAATAATAACAACATCAATAATCATTAATCATGAAGAGTAGTGTGATCAAACAAAACAAGTTTTATAAAAGATTTAATATACCCAATGATCCTGTAAAAAATTGCATACATCCCCTCATTATGCATAATAGCATCATTTGCTTCTTTAAACATTGTCTTTACCAGACAATGATGGTATTTTGTAGAACAAGGAAGTCAGGATCCACCTCAAGCTTCAGACTTCAATACCTGTCCGTATCGAGGCAAGTTCATCACTTGCTCATGTCCTTTGAACTATTTCATAACAACTATTTTCAAAACCCTATCGTAATACCATCTCCACTCAAAAGAATGCATGATCCTATTTTTATAATAATATGACTATTTGAATGGCTACCCGAGTGGTAGTGTTCTGTTTGGTGGGCGGATGGAGCCATGGTAAGATGAATAGGTCTAAGGAAGGTTCCATCTGCACGGGAAAGTATTACCTAGGAGTTAACAACCAATGCCGTCAGAACTCGATGCGCCGTAGATATCGCGTTGACCATGGGTCTTCTATGGGGGGAGTAAGTCAACCGTGATACTTTTCTCGTTCGCATGTCAACGGACTGCCAGAGACGTACGCTGTAGGTTCTGCGGGACTACATGCACATGGGTGGGAGCCCTTACGTCCCACGGACTCTGGGGTCTATGAGTGTCTGCCAGGGGTGCGTAGATCTCCATCGTGAGGGGTGGAATCAGGCGTTCAACATGCTGGTGGAAATGGGTGGGCATGCGTTGTGCGGAGAAGCACGGTTTGGCTTGGACCAACAACCGGGCCCCACACCTGAGTGGGAGTGGACATGATCGCGCGCCTGGTTGTGCAACATGGTCTTGGTCGCCCGTGGGTAAAGTAACGCACCTCTACAGAGTGTAAAATGATGTGGCATGTTACCCCTTGTTCCGGGATGGAACTGCGAACGCTACAGGAAAGGCAACTCCATGAAGTTCTAGTCCTGTGATGGTCTGGCGGGCATAGTTTTCAGTATTAAAAGAAATATCTTGAAGAAAGTTTTGAAAAAACTTGCATCTGTCTAGACTCCTTAGAGTCGAGGACCGTAGTTAGTGCATCCATTACCTCTGTACTTGAAATAACTTGCTGAGTAACGCTCGTTACTCATTCAATCCCGTTTGACCCCTGCTTAGGCTATGAGAACTTAGAAGAAGCATCCTTCAATATCCTCGGAGGCCAGGAAGATATCTTCTACGAAGAACCGGACCTCTCCGGTGGAGTGGAAGGAGTCGACTACCTCATCCAGTACGGAGTTGACCCCAATGGGGATGAATCTGACTAGGTTTAGCCTGGTCTAAACAAATACTTATCACGGTCGAATCGAACAGCCATGGTCTCTCTTGTTGGCTGTTGAATTCCCGTGTTAGAACTTGTTTACTTTTCAGTTGGCGTTCTAACTTCAATAATGGATGACCTCGATGTGAGCTCATCCTTTTGTCAGTACACTTTGTATTGTAATATATTTGTTGTATGACAATTTGGCCCGCAATGTTTCTGTTGTACCACCATGAGGGATGTAATATTTGCGGAACGGTGTTCTGTGAGTGTTATATCAATGACTGGCGTACCACAACATGCAGTGGTATGTCGGGTCACCACATAAGAATACCTACTCCTATCACTATTCAGTCCCTTCTCACTTTGAGAAAGACTAAAGATGGACATTTGTTAGCATCTCAAAGGATTACAATATATCGCGTTGATCCTACTACAAAAATTGCTTTAAGCATGGAGTGTAAAAGACCTGTTGGATATCGTTACAAGCTAACGACCATAAACTGTTCCAACCGCAATGTCTCACGGTACTCTCACTCCTCTACTAAATAGCTCAATGGCTGACCTAGTCCTCAGGTGGGTATCGGGTAGATGGCATGCGGCCTTTCTTCGGTGGCGGAGTCTCTTCCTCTATTTCAAACTGGACTTCATCATCCATGATGATGCTCAATGCAGTTGCTGGGACGTTAAGAACATTGCAAAGAACACCCCATTTAGCAACTGCAGTGGTAAAGAAGTGGATGCATGTTAGCATTTGTGGTGCAACCGCAGCTGGTAAACTCATAATATCAAAGTCAACAAACCGCATACCCTTGTTAAGGAAATCATCAGAGAGATAACATGTGGATCCAAAGCTTCCTTCATGAGTGGTCAAGGTCTCCTTGGTCTGTGAATCGAAGGTGGGATTTTCAATGAGCGTGTTGACAAAGACCCATAAATATCCTCTCACAGTATGCAATTTCATCTTAGCATTTTCTTCGACGTCCTTGCTGTTCATAATGTCCCTCACGGTATGCAATTTCGTCTTATTCTCGAGGTCCTTTCTATTCAAAATGTTCCTTGCCAGATTCAATTTTATCTTAGCATTCTTGTCGACGTCCTTCCTGTTCACAATGTCTCTCACATGGTTGGCGATTTGGTTAGCAACGTAGTCAACGTGAGTCCCACCTCTAGTTGTCGCTGTCCCATTCACAAAGCTGACCTGCAATCCCAAAGAAAAAGTGTAATGTACAACTGAAACCACATCAAAGCAATCAGCTGCAGCTGCATATATCTCACACAGCCACACTTACTTGCTGAAACTGCCCTTTGCTTAGAATGACGCACACCTCCCACCGATCATTCACCTTTTCGTAAAACCTTTACACGAGCTTGAGGTCACTCCACAAGATGGATGAAGGCTCTCAAGCAATCCAAAGCTTCTTGCAACAAGGTGGAAGCTACAAGTACAAGATCTACTAAGGTTTCTAGGCCTCAAGTAGGATTCTAGATCTACTAGGATGTGGTGGATGGATTTGAAATTCCTTTGGTGCAATCACGGATCTAGGTCTCCTCTAGCTCTCCACAAAGTTTGGGAGTGTTTGGGTGGTTGGAGATGGAGATCTAGGAGGTTGAAGCTTTCATTAATGGCTAGGAGAGATAGTGGGAAAAGCTTTTGCATTTATGAGGTAGGGGAAGGCTTTAAATACCCTTCCCTAAATCTGGCCATTGGGCATACCCACGCAGCACCGGAGGCTCCGGTGGTCTTCACATACGCGCACACGCATACGCACTTTCCTTCGAACTGGACCCTGCAGGGCGGAGGCTCCGGTGGTTTTGGCGGAGGCTCCGTCCACCGGAGGCTCCGCTGCGGCCTCTGCTCTTATGCACCTGAATGTGTTTTCGGCGGAGGCCACACCGGAGGCGCCACCGGAGGCTAGCCCCACAGTGGGGTAGTGGAGTCAGCGGAGGCTCTGGTGGTTTCACCGGAGGCTCCGCCCACCAGAGGTACACCGGAGGCTTCGCTGCGGCCTCCGCTCTTATGCACCCGCAGGTGTTTTTAGTGGAGGCCACACCGGATCCACCACCGGAGGCCCGCGCCTGGATGGGCTGGGAAATGTAAGGGGTGCGCTGCCACGACTGCGATGCACTCCGCGCCCATCCGCTCGCAACTGGCCACGTGCCCAGGGGCGGTTGCACCTGCAGCTGGAACCTCCACTCCTTCGAGGACATGATGCGCGGGGGTGGACCCCACCTCTGCGAGCGCGACAGAGAGAGCTCGCGCACCGCACGTATCCGTGCCGCCAACAGGGCCCACCCGAGGGGCGGTCGCACCTGCGGCCAAAGCCTCGTATCCTTCGCCGACACGTTGCACAGGAAGAGAAACCTCCTCCACAGCGCGCTCAACGGTGCGGACCTCAATTTGAATTGGTCCATCCTTGGGATCCCCAACCTGGTCCACTGATTGCTTTCCCTTGAACTTTTCAGAGCGGCAGGAGCGATCAGACCAGCTTTCTCAGATGCGGGGCCCGCACTTTCTCCTAGACCCCTTGACCGAATCGCAATGCTAGCAGTGGAGGGCCCCGGCGAAACAGAATGCGCCACATGTCGCAGCGGGTGTGGAAGCCTTCTACCGTGGGCCCTTGGGAGGGGGGACGAGTTCAGTGCACTTTCCACGTGGCGATTACCCATAGGCGGAAGGCGCCAATCCAACCGTGGCGCTGGGAACGCGGCGGACTCGCGCGCGCATGGTGCGCACACCGGCTGCACTGCCGCAGGACGGCCACCGTCCGGCGAGCCAAGCTTCCAGGGCAGCTCGCGCCACCGTCTACCGTCAGCGCGAGCTCCAGCCTCCAGGCGCGTCGGGGACCGGCCGCCCACCAAGGGAAGCCCCTCCACCCACCGGCGCCACACGGGCATGGTTGCGCAACGGGCTCTCAACCTCCTCGATGCCATCAAGGTGGATGAGCACCTTATAGTTCATCGTGTCCACGTTGCCTCCGGCGTAGAGCTGCGCGCGCTGCCAGACTCTGGCGACGATGGCGGTGTGTGATCCCCAACACTGCCCGGATCGGGAATCACAATCGTGCGCGCCGTCGGGATGTCGCTGAGCTGGGACGTCCAAGCCGTCATCTTGAATGCGCCCAGGTCCTCCCGGGAGCAGGTCTCCGGCGCAAACTCACCCACCATGCACGACGTCCCGAGCAAGTCCTCGACGACCTCCACTGACCAAGCATGCGGAGGTATGCCTTCGAGCACCAAGCTCACCTTCTTCTCCAGCGATCCTTTGATAGCCTGATCATACCGGCTCCATGGACGGAAGAAGAGGGAGAAACTGTTGCAAGGCAGTGAAGGCATGGCGGCCACTCGGTTCCTCCCGTCTTCGTCAGCGAAGGTGAGAAGAAAGTCAGCCGGGCGGAAGGCATGGACAGAGACGCGTTCGCGCGGGATGCCGAGGATCGAATCGAGCGCCGCCGACACTTGCTCGCAGGAGACCTCCGGCCGATTCCCTCCGATGTACGCGACCAAGGCAGAACGGAGCCGGTGCTCCAGGTCATTCATGGCCGGGGAGCGCCTCACGATGCAGATCGGAGCTTCCGGGACAGCAGCCGGCGGCGCTTGCTCTACCAGCATCCGGTGCTCCACCGGCTCACGCGGCACGTCCAGCGGCGGCAAGGCCCATGCTCGGGGTGGCGACAGTGGCAGTCGCGCAGCCGCGACTGCATCAACCCCTCTGTACGGCCCCCCCTCACCTGGCCTCGACGGCGCGAACGGCGCGGCAGACGATGGAACCTGAGAACGGCACGCCAGCAGCTCGCGCCGGAGCGCTTCCTCCTCCGAGGCCGGACTCCGCGGCATGCCGCAACCCCGAGCTCCGTGTCCCTCCTCCCAACAACGGTTGCACACCGTCGCATTGGTGCAATCCGCCTTGACGTGCCCCGGTCGGTAGCAGTTGAAGCAAAGGCCGTGTAGCTCCGGCGGGACCGACGACCTGGGCGGCGGCGGACCGAGAGCGGTGAGAGCAGCTTCAGCAGCCCTCTGGATGGTCTTTTGCTTCCGCCACAGAGACTTGTGGGAAGGCGCCGCCGGAACCAAGAGAGCCGCTCCTTGACTCCTCTACCCGCCGCAGGAACGGCGACCTCCGCGGCCCTTGACGTCACCGCGGCCAGTCCATGCGAGGAAACAGCAGCCAAACCGCCTGACGCCGGCGAGGCAGACTCAGAAGACAAGCCGAGCCCTGAGACAATTTGCCTCGCCAAGGATGCACGCGAAGAGGAGGAAGAGCCCGCCCCAGGGCTGCACATCGCGTCATCGCCGCGCTGGCCACCTCCGGCCAGCTGCAGACACGGGCGCGCGGCACTCGACATGGGGACGGGCTTCTAGGTGGACGCCGGGGCCGGAGTGGCCGCCGGCGTGGGGGCTGGAAGGGGGGTTGGTGCGGCGCGAGCTAGGCATCTATATATAGTCATCACATAGGTTTCGGAATAACTGTATTAGAGGTTTCTTTCTAATATTTAAAATGGAATTCAGTTTCAGTCATCTATATATAATCATCACATAGGTTTCGGAATAACTGTATTAGGGGTTTCTTTCTAATATTTAATATTGAATTCAGTTTCAGCTTCTTCCATGACTGAAACTTCTATAGGCATGTAGCAGTAGCTCTATCTTGTACAGCGGTATGCATACCTGTTCAGTTGGCACTTTCCCGCCAAGGAATTTGTTCTCGTGGTAATTTATCGCGAAATGTTTGGTCAGTTGCACTGATCTAGCATTTCATCGTTGTGGTTATTACCAGCCTGCATATGCATATCTTTATTTATAAATGTTGCACCTGATGCCTGTTCCGTTATAAACTTGCTTGGACTTCTGAGTTCGTTTGGCATATTCACTTTCGTTTCATCGAAATTATAATTCTTGCTTTCGTTCTTATCAATATTGCAGTCTGTCTGTGTTCTGTAAAGAATGCTTTTATCTACTCCCTCTGGTTGGGGTACGAGGTGATGGTGGCGCTGGTTGGTTCCGAAGACATAGCAGGGCCGCCGGCGGAGCGGGCTGTGGCTCGAGGGGACGATGGAGGAGACGATGGCAGGCGGCCAGACGGTGGTCATGCCGTGGACAGACTGCCGCCAAGGCATTTCCGGCCGCGGGACTCGAGGGGCGCCGGTCCGAGCCAGGACAGGAGGCGCCATCGCCGGGTTGCCCTCAGGTGCCCGACGGAGACGGAGCCATGGCGCTGTCCGGAGGAGGAAGACGGAGCCGCAGCAGGGGCTGTGGGGTCACGGGAGGCGTGGAATCGGTCAACAGGCGAACGGGCGATCACCACGTGGAAAAGTGGAAAAGAAAAAGCGGGGCCGGTGCAGCTTTGGGCTGTAGACGCTGCAGTTGTGGGGCCGGGGGTGGACTGCTTTCCGCCTGGCTCGCAGCGGGCAGACGAGCAACGTGCGCTCGCGTGGAACGCTGGGGCTCCTGAGCAGCGGTGGGACCCCATGCTTTTGGAGGTTTCTATCCACTTTCTAGCGATTGGTGGTGGGAAACGTGCCAGTCCAACTGAAAAAGCTGCGGTGGGGATTGGTGAGGTCTGTGGAGAGCGGTTGGCTGCAACAGAAAAAGGAGAGGATCACCTGTCCGCATCTGCAGCATCTGCAGCTGCGCTGCCAGGCCTAAAAAAGAGTGCAGGTTCCTTCAAAGCCGTGGCAACAGAGGAACGTTCGGGCGGGCGTTTTGAATTGTCAACCCAAGGGCCAAAGACGGTGGACTGGACCCCTGTTCAGAGGTGGTTGGTGCGGGACAGGGATGGCGCGATGCTGGACTCCCCAGGCTTACTCTCTCCTGTCAGCAGCAAGGCCACGTTTTCTGCTGTTGAGCTTCGGCAGGGTACGGAGGGGTCGCTGCAGCAGCCGGACTCACCCACATCAGTGCTAGACTGCTTTCAGGTTGCTCTCTCCTCGGCGGGCTCGGCAGGTGATAACGAGTGGGCTGGCAGGGAGCACGACGCGGCGGAGGACCCTGGGGTCGTGGAACCACGTGGAAGGGATGTGCTGGCCCTGCAAGGAGGGGACGAGGGGGCCTTTGATGCGGCCTGTCTAAAGCCCGTCTCCCCTATCCTCCACAGGCCTTTCAAGAGGTGCCGCTCGAAGAGGATCCACACAGGCCCGGTGCGGCGTAGCAGCAGACACAAGGGAAAGTTTGCGGCAGGATCTCCGATTAGTCGGCAACAAAAGGAGTTGATCCGCCGCTTGGGGATCACCAGAGAAGGAGAAGTGATTGGGGATGAGGCGCTCAATTCTTATCTTGATCTTTTTCCGCAGCCAATGTCGCAGGAGCATATCAATGTGGTGCTAGGGTTGTTTGGGTGGCAGCCGGAGGCTTTGCCGTTGACTGAGGACTTACCGGTGGAGTGACTGGGTTAGAGTGTGGGTCTTCTTTCCTGTTCTTCCAGTACCTCGAGAGTGTTTGTATTCAACTTTGTTGCCATGTTAAGCTACGATGTGATTCTGGCCATTTGGAATGCGCGTGGACTAAACTCTCCTGCTCGCAGAGCTGCAGTGTTTCAGACCTTGAGGCCCTTAGACGCGATGGTAGTTTGCCTGCAGGAGACAAAGATGGAAGTAATTTCAGCGCAAGTAGTGAGAGAAAGCGTAGGGCCGGCTTTCGATGGTTTCTAATTTCTGCCGGCCAGTGGGAATCGGGGCGGCATTTTGCTCGCGTGGCAGTCTACACATGTAACAGTCTCAAACCCTCACCTCTCCAAAAACGCTTTGACCGCGAGCATTTCAGTGGGAGGAGAGCCTGATTGGTGGTTCACCGGGGTCTACGGCCCTCAGGGTGTGGAGGAAAAGAGGGAATTCTTACAGGAGCTGCATGACATCAGAGATCTGCACGCTGGGCCGTGGTTGGTAGCAGGTGACTTTAACCTCATCACGGATCCGGAAGATAAGAATAAAGGAGTGGTAAACAAACCGTTGATGGGTAGATTCCGCCGCACCTTGTCTGCCTTGGAGCTAAAAGAAACGTATCTGAATGGGAGAAGATTTACGTGGTCAAATGAAAGGCATGAGGCTATTCTCAAACGGTTAGACAGAGTCTACTCGACGGTGGATCGGGAGGAGGAGTTCCCGGATGCGTTCCTCTCGGCTGGGTCCTCGGGTCCTTCAGACCATTGTCCCTTGGTCTTAAGTTTAGCCCCTAATCTGCAATCTGGGCATAGGTTTCATTTCCAGGCCTTTTGGACAAAAGTGGAGGGCTTCCTGGACGTTGTCCAGGATGCGTGGAATTCCGTGCCACAGGAGACCAATCCTTTCAAGTTGCTTGACAAAAAGTTCAGGGAAACAGCAAGGCGCCTCGCCAGTTGGAACAACAGATTTGTCGGCAACATCAAGATGCAGATCTTAGTGGCTAACGAGGTGATCTTGAGGCTGGATGTGGCTATGGAATCCAGGGTGCTTTCCGGGGAAGAACGAGCTCTGAGGCGGTTGTTAAAAGGGAAACTTCTGGGGCTTGCGTCATTAGAGAGATCTCTGGCCCGGCAGAGGGCGCGGATTCTGTGGCTTCGCGAGGGGGACGCGTGTACAAAATTCTTCCACTTACAGGCTAGTCACCGAAGAAGGAAGAATTTTATCGGACATCTCCTAGTGGACGGGGTGAGACGGACAGAACACAAGGCTAAGGCTGAAGCCGTGGACGAGTTTTATGTTGGTATCCTAGGCACGGACAGAGAGAGGAGCTTCTCGGTGGATCTAGATTTTCTGGAGCTCCCTACATTGTATTTAAACCACTTAGACGAGGCCTTTACAGAAGAGGAGGTGTGGATGGCTATAAAGGGGATGCCTTTGGATAAATGCCCCGGTCCGGACGGTTTCACCAACAGGTTCTTTATCGCGTGTTGGGGTATTATCAAAGGTGATATTTTGGCTGCCTTCAGGTCTCTGGCAAGACGGGACGTTCGAGGACTTGGAGTGCTTAACCAGGCGTTCATCACGTTGTTGCCCAAGCTGCTTGGAGCTGAGGAGCTGAAGGACTTCAGGCCCATCAGTCTCATTCACTGTTTTGCGAAGTTGGTGGCTAAGGTGCTTGCTTGCCGGATTGCACCCGTGCTGCCACAAATCGTGGGTGTGCACAAGAGTGCATTCGTGCGTGGACGCTGCATTCATGATAACTTCATGACAGTGAGGGAGACGGCGAGGAAGCTGCACAGTTTGGCCACGCCGGCAGTATTGCTAAAACTGGATATCACAAAAGCCTTCGACACGGTCAGCTGGCCGTTTCTCCTGGAGGTCCTAAGGAAGTTGGGTTTTGGGGATGTTCTCATTGCCATCATATGTAGCCTTCTGTCCTCAGCCTCAACCAAGGTACTGCTCAACGGATGGCCGGGAGAAAAGATCTTCAACAAAAGGGGGCTAAGACAAGGTGATCCGCTTTCACCGCAGCTTTTCATCATGGTCATGGAGGTTCTTCACCATATGATTGAGAGGGCCACAGCCTGTGGACTGCTCACGCGCCTGGCGCGGACGGGTTTGCGTCACCGGACATCGATGTATGCAGATGACGTGGTTACCTTCCTGAGGACATCTGTGCGGGACTTCAGAGTGTTCTCTAGGATACTGGAAGTTTTTGGTGAGGCAGCTGGACTACGCGTCAACCTGGACAAGTGCTTCGCGCATTTAATCAGATGTGGAGATGAGGAAACAGAGTTGGTGGCTCAGGAGTTGCAGTGCCCGATCCTGCCGTTTCCCCTGCGGTACTTGGGACTTCCGTTGTCCCTTAGAAAGCTCTCCGCGGCCCAATTGCAGTATATTGTGGATAGTGTGGCCGGCCATTTGCCAAGTTGGAGGGCAAATCTTCTGAATAAAGGAGGTAGACTGGAGCTTGTCAAAACCACGCTTTCTGCAGTCTCGGTCTTCTCGATGATGTCGTTGGATCTGCCATCCAAGACGGTGGTAGACATTGAGAAAATCCTTCGGGGTTTCTTGTGGAAAGGACAGAAGGATGTGCACGGGGGACACTGTCTCGTGGCCTGGGATAGGGTTTGCATGCCCAAACACCTCGGGGGCTAGGCATCCCGAACCTCCGGCTTTTGAATCAAGCTTTGTGGGCTAGATGGCTCTGGCTTAGAAGGACGGATACTTCGAAGCCGTGGACGAAATTTAACATCCAGGTTCCGAGGTCGATGACACACTTGTTTGAGGCAGCAACGACATCTGTGCTTGGCAACGGGGCCAGCACTCTCTTTTGGGTCGACAGGTGGCTGGCCCGAGGGAGGATAAAGGACATTGCCCCCGCCTTGCTAAAGAAAATATCCAACAGGGCCCGAGGTAGCCGCAGGGTAAGAGAAGGCCTAGGGGGGGGCTGGTTGGAAGATGTCCCTCCAGACTTGAACGAGGTGGAGCTACAAGAGCTTTTTGCCTTGGCAGATCATGTGGCAGAGAGTGCCCCCGGGGAGGGCGTGGAGGACGAGTTCCGCTGGAACTGGGAGGCTGGCTTCACGTACTCAGCTAGGTCGGCTTACAGAGCTTTGTTTGCGGGAAAGGTGGGCCTCGCTGGCGCAGAGCAAATCTGGAGGTCCCGGGCTCCAAACAAATGCAAATTCTTCATGTGGCTAGTTTTAAAGAACAGGTGCTGGACATCGGATAGGCTTGGCCGTCGTGGACTGCCGCACCCTGCGGCCTGCCCTTTCTGTGACCAGCACGAAGAGAGCATCGACCATCTATTGCTAGGGTGCGTGCTATCCAGGCAGGTGTGGACGGCGCTACTGGGAGGTTGGGGGTTTGCTGGGTGGATCCCGAGTCCTCTGGACAGGGTTGCGAGCTGGCTCCCAGGACGCACGACGGATGTTAGGGATAGAAAGGATCTTTGGACAGCAATTACCCTCATTGCTGGTGCCTGTGGAGACACCGAAACAGCATGGTGTTCGAGGGGCAGCAACCATCAGTGGAGAGAGTGCTCAGTATGGTGGCGGCTGAGGCGGCCCTTTGGTGCGCCGCGGGGTTATTCCAGAGTAGTCTTCGTCAGGTGGATCGGTGGAGGTTTGGCGAGTAATCCCGTTTATAACTTGTTGTGTGTGTGAGTGGGTTGCGTCCTCGGCGCGTGTGCCAGACGCGTTGTACTTGGCCTCGGCCTTTCTTCTAGACGTATCCTTAAAATCTACTCCCTCTGGTCCAATAAATGTGTCGGAAGAAATGAATGCAGGCTGTGCAAATTTATACTTACTCTTCCAACACTTATTTAGGATCACAGGGAGTAGATATCTTATACCGAGGCGAGCATATTTTGTGATTTTCTTCTGGCATTAATCAGCAATACCTGCCTGATATTCACATGGAGTTGCTCTTAGACAAATGCAATGTATAGATCAAACTACCGTTAATATCTAGCCTAGTTGATTCTATAGACACAACAAATAGTGGTCAGTCCCATTGCCTGTTTGGCTCTTCCGGCACATCCATACAGCCTTACTAGCTTCTAAAGTAAGCGGGCGATGCCATGTCCTCTACCTTCCATTAGCATCATTTGGGTGATCAAACTTAGGGATGCTAAGAATACCTACTCCTGTCACTATTCTTTAGCCCCTTGCTCACTTTGAGAAAGACCAAAGATGGACATTTGTTAGCATTTCAAAGGATTACAATATATCACAATGATCCTACAACAGAAATTGCTTTTAAACATGGAGCAGGTTTGTAAAAGACCTGTTGGATATCGTTACAAGCTAACGACCATAAACTGTTCCAACCGCAATGTCTCACGGTACACTCACTCCTGTACTAAATAGCTCAATGGCTGACCCAGTCCTCAGGTGGGTATCGGGTAGACGGCATGCGGCCTTTCTTCGGTGGCGGAGCCTCTTCCTCTATTTCGAACTGGACTTCATCATCCATGATGATGCTCAATGCAGTTGATGGGACGTTAAGAACATTGCAAAGAACAACCCATTTAGCAACTGCAGTTGTAAAGAAGTGGATGCATGTTAGCATTTGTGGTGCAACCGCAGCCGGTAAATTCATAATATCAATGTCAAGAAACCGCATACCCTTGTTAAGGAAATCATCAGAGAGATAACATGTGGATCCAAAGCTTCCTTCATGAGTGGTCAAGGTCTCCTTGGTCTGTGAATCGAAGGTGGGATTTTCAATGAGCGCGTTGACAAAGACCCATAGATATCCTCTCACAGTATGCAATTTCATCTTAGCATTTTCTTCGATGTCCTTGCTGTTCATAATGTCCCTCACGGTATGCAATTTCGTCTTATTGTCGAGGTCCTTTCTATTCAAAATGTTCCTCGTCAGATGCAATTTTATCTTAGCATTCTTGTCGACGTACTTCCTGTTCACAATGTCTCTCACATGGTTGGCGATTTGGTTAGCAACGTAGTCAACGTGAGTCCCACCTCTAGTTGTCGCTATCCCATTCACAAAGCTGACCTGCAATCCCAAAGAAAAAGTGTAATATACAACTGAAACCACATCAAAGCAATCAGCTGCAGCTGCATATATCTCACACAGCCACACTTACTTGCTGAAACTGCCCTTTGCTTAGAATCACGCACACCTCCCACCGATCATTCACCTTTTGGTAAAAACTGAAAGAAAGACAGATTCGAATGATCAGAAATAATAGTACTGTACATAAGCGCGCCTCATGCATGGACGCGCCCAAACTTGGTACAAATTATATCAAACCTTGGTCGCTCAACTCTCTCTTGGGAAAACGAGTCGGTGTACAGTTTTACGTATTCCAAAAAGCTTCTTGTTGCCACCTTCTCACCATTTAACTCAACCCTCACTGTTTCGCCAAGGATGCCGGCCATATCAATTACTCTTTTCTTCATGAGTGCAACGATATCGTCTTCGAGATGAGTCATGGGGAACTTGGAAAGGTCAGGCCTGAAGGTAACTCTGGTCCAGTTCTCCGACTGCTTGCACTGTTTAATCTCTGGCACTGACCTTCTCCCCATGTTTTCAGAGAAAACCTGCCGAGGAGAAATGTCACGTTATATATATCACATTCCAAAAGATTAGTTAGCAAATCTGTAATATGTACTGCAAATAGTCAGCTCTAAATTTAGATATATCTACATGGTGGTTACGTACCCTTATTGTCCGATGCTACAAAGTACCACCAAACACGATATATCAGATTCGAATAACTAAACAGCACTTAGGTAGCCAGGCTATACGACGAGAAAATGGCCGGACTAATCGTAAGAACCCTGCTGGAGAAATTGCTCAACAGATGATGATCCACTACCAATTAAAAACCAAATCCAAAGGGGTCGATGGGTGATTATCTCACGAACGTACCTGCTTGTACTTCTTCTGGCGGCGGCGCCCGTCAGCTGTCTCGACGACGAACTCGGTGGAGAATGCGTTGGCGAGTATGACGCCATAGTCGTGGCCGCTTATGGTGAGGAGGCTGCCGAAGACCACCTCCGGCACGTAGAGGCCCTCCTCCTCGTGGATCACGACGGGCAAGCCGCAGCCATTGTTGTAGACGGAGATGCGGCCCTCCTGGACGTCGATGTCCACCTTGAGGGAGTCCATGGAAGGGTCGCGCCGCTTGTTGTCGGCGGCGCTGAGGAGGATGACGTCGAATATCTTGTAGAGGCCGGGGACGTAGGTGACATGCCGTTGCACCATGCCGCCGTCCTCGTAGACCCAGAGCCTGCTGGTGTGATGATGGGTGTATCCGAGGTAGGTGTCCGGGCGCAGGAAGATGTGGTCCAGCTGCGTTTTTCGGGCCCACATCTCGTCGACGGTCTTCTCGGCGCCGGCGGTGGAGTTGGACGAGGATTCGGGCATGGGCTTGGTGGCGGCGGTGTCCATGGCGCTAGGGTTTTTGGTGTGGGTTCAGGGGGGGAGGAGGAGAGAGAGGTGCGGGGCTCACGTGAACCCACATTTTTTTTTCTTTCTTTCGCTCACGTCCCAAACGCTAGCGAAGAAGTGCTGGTGTTGCGCGCGCAGCTAGGCAGCGTGGAAGACTCACCGACCCATCGCTCGCGCCCCCGGACGCCTCCATCTCCACGTCGTCGAACCTCACCGACCCATCGCTCGCGCCGCCGACCTTGGCCTTGAACGCCTCCACTGCCGACTCTTCGCTTGTGATAATCATAGAAACGGCGAGCGCGCAGTTTAATTCGCTCACTCCTTTTTTTCTTCTTTCTTTCGGCCATTCTCTCTGCACGTTCTGGGAGAGCCATAGTTACAAGTTGCAGGCAGCTGGATCATGCCATCAATAATCAAAGTCTCCCAAATGTACCTGCAGCTCTGTGTATTAGTTGTTCCACACCATTCTCAATCTCTTCTGAAAGATATATGCAACCAATGGAATGGCCCAAGTCCCAGACGCCAGCTTCTTCCCAGTATGCTCCGTGGACCTCCTTCTTCTACAAGCTTCAGGGCTCCAACCCAACCACACCTCCACAGCTCCAAATAAAAACTAATTTCAGCATCACCACTCCTTACTAGTATCTTCGAGTAGTAACAAACATGACTTCAACCACAAGCATCAAACCACATACATACATACATACTGTGTGAATTCGCAGACTAGACAACTACATATGACGATTAAACAAACCAATACTAGCTGCTACTTCAGCTTGTGAAACAAAATCCAAATACCATCACATCTTCAAAGCAACACAAATACACAGGCCAACAAAATTGGCATCTTCCGCCAAGCCTACTTACTATCTTCGACTAGTAACAAACATGACTTCAACCACAAGCATCAAACCACATATGTACCAAGCAGCAAGGCCACACCAGCACCAGCATCCACCGCTGCAGGACTCGTCCGACAGATGGTGCACCCAAACCATGAATGTGTTTCCTGCAAAATCATGTCCGGGTTTTGTCACGCTGATATCATTTCAGAAAAAAAGTACAAATACACGACGAAACTAGATAGCAAGCATGGCAGCAACCAATACAAGTATTACATTGGGTAGCAAATTGATTATTCCAAGACAGAATTTATGGATAGGGGCACCACAAAAATGTAGGAACAGACTGCAAAATTTCATCTTACTAAAGGATCAATTGAATACAGAAAAAACAGATCACTACTCACAAGCACACACTCGTACTAGTCAAGCTACTGACATAAAATAGTCGGCAAGATCATAGACATCATGCCAATATAGCAATCAGAGATAATGACTCGACTGTTTTATATCTATGTAACAAGCTGGTACTTGCATCAGAAACAAGTCGCAATCCCAGAAGCTTGCTTCTTTCAGAAATGATAGTCAGTCAAACAGATCATACACCCATTTTTATTCGCCATGTGGTTCTCGCTCACCATTTTTGTACTTACTAAGTCATCTATGTAAAAGTAGATCATCATCTGCGGCTCGATAGCACTACTAGCAACACAGTTCAACCAGGGTATGGCTACCACAACACGCACACACGACCTAGAGTGCCACAAAAAAGACACAAACATACTCATCCCTAACCTATCCCTCGCATTGAGCAAGAACATGAGTGCATGCACATCACCTCTGCAGCAACCATACATGCAAAAACTCCACGGTTGCAGAGAGTAAGATTACCTCGACGCAGGGCAATGCGTACATCATGTACACCTCGTGGTCGAGGAAGCCCTTGTCATCCACCACCGAGCAGCAACACACTGGTGGCGGCATCCTCTTCAGCAACACCAGCAGGTTGCCACATCCTCCACTGTGTATCTCGTCGGACAGATGGTGCAACCAGCCACGAGAGCCTTTCCTGCCAAATCGAGGCGGAAATCTGTCATGCATTGGTAGTCAAGCTAGTGCCATAACAATTAACCAAGTATTTTATATCTAGGTACAAGCAGGTACTTGCATCAGATAGAAGTCAGGAAGCCCAGGAGCTTGCTTCTTTCAGAAATAATAACCAAACAGAGCATACATCCATTCCTATCTCAGAAAAGTACAAAGATAGGAAGAAACCGGATAGCAAGCATGACAGCAATCGATAAATATATTACATTGGATAACAAAAGCGATTATTCCGAGATACAATTTCTGGCTAGGGCACCAGAAAAAATGTAGGAACAGACTGCATAATTTTCATCTTTATGAAAGATCAATTGAATATAGAAAAGCAGATGGACAAGCACACGTTCGTAGTCAAGCTACTGACATAATAGTCATCAAGGTCATAGTAACAATCAGAGAAAATTACTCAAGTGTGTTATATCTATGTAACAAGCCGGAACTTGCATCAGAACGAAGTCGGAAGCCCAGAATACTTGCTTCTTTCAGAAATGATAATCAAACAGATCATACACCCATTTATATTCGCTATGTGGTTCTAGCTCACCATTTTTGTACTTACAAAGTCATCCCCAATTCTAAACATCAGAGAAGAATGAGCTAGAACAGCACTTCTCAGCATTATGACCAAATCCTAAGAAATACCGGTAAACGTCTAAACTTAACCAGTACAGCCCAAAGTTTTAAATAGCCGGCTATAGCCCGGCTATAGCCAGGCTATAGCCTTTCGAGAGGGTCGGGGCTACGGCTAGAGCCTTGAGAGGCTATATGGAGAATAGCCGCTAATAGCCCGGCTGTATGGATATAGCCTCTTAGCCCGGCTATATCCCGTCTAGGGGACCAAAAATTTTGGTCCAAAATTTGTCACCTCCGTCAATTTCGAAGCCCAAATCAATCACAGTTGGTCGTTGAATTGCACTTGTGAGGTGCGAGTGTGACCCATAGCAATCTAGTTTCAGAACCGTTGAACTGTATCATGAATAGTTGTTATTTAAACTCCCGATTGTTTGTTCATCTTATATGACTATGTTGTTACGTTATGCATTCGCGAATAATAATATATAAACGATTATATGTTATCTAAATTTTACTATTTTTTCAATATTCTAGCAAAACGGCTATATGATTATAGCCCGGCTATAACCCGGCTATAGCCTTTCATAGCTTCTGAAATTGGCGGGGCTATATGCAATAGCCCGCTATTTTAAACTTTGGTACAGCCACGGCTAGATGTCAACTGTATCACAAAGAACCAAGAGAAAGGCCACCGGACTCACCTAAACCCACGGAGGCGGAGAGGAAGGCCACCGCTGCCATAGGTTAGCCAGCAGGTCGCACTGAACCAACTCCAGCCTCGAACCAGCGGCGATGCTCCCTTCGCCCAGCTCCACGCTCAGGATGATGCCCTAACACAAAAATAACACGGTCAAGATAATCATTGAGACGCATAGCAGTTTATCGCAAAAATAATCACATATTAACGTTTTCCTCTAATTAAAACATGGACATAAAGTTATACACGGCTACAGAACATGTAAACTTGTAGAAAACACACTATGCTCGGCATCAGGAGGCAGCACGGCGCAACGGCCGGTGCATAGAGCATAACATAGTAGGTAATGAACATGGACAATTGTAGAACAACTATCTTATATATACATATGCACATGGATCCCAAAAATTGAAACGACACTGCAGATCAGAGCAAGTGTGCTCTACAAAAATTTGCTAAACATGACTGTACACATGTGGAAACTGTGTCATATATATGCACCTACATGGATGGTTATCTTGTTGCAGATCTAAGTTATTGACAATGACACCTACTAGGCAGATAATAATCAAGAGCACAAGTTGAAATAGAGTGCTGCATATGCATACATATTAACACATCAATCAAACATTCAGTTCACGAAATGCTGAAGCAAATCCAAAAAAACATTTTTTTGTTCTTGTGATGGAAAATTTTGAAATTGAAAAATTCCCATACATCAAATATTCCATTCTGGAACATGACATGTAATATGTAACTAATTTAGATATTGCCGCAATTCTGCTCCCAAAAAAGTTAAAAAACAAAACAAAAAACACAATTAGTTGCGGTCACAATAGGAGGTACTAGCTAGCTAAAAATATCTGACGACTCAGAACATACAAAGGCTCCCGAATTGAAAATGAACACATATTCCGGCTCATTACAGTGACATCATTACAAGGTAGAGCTAGACAACAAGAGTCAAAATTCTGAAATTACCAGCAAAAATAAGGGCGAGCTGAGAGGGCTTTCACAGCACTATTATTTCCCAAGGCAGATAACTAGCTATCCTCCCACGTGATTGGTTCGTCTAAGGGTAGAGAGAAGAGGGATGACTGACCGGCTACGCGGTGGCGGCAGCGAGTGCCAGGAAGCCCTTGTCAATTTTGCATTTCCATTTCCGTATACTAGCTCACAATTTTGCATTTCCGTATAGAAGAATAATCCAAAAAAAAATTCAACACTACGGACTGCTATAAACTATGCAGCCTGAAATTCTTTCAACTAGAGCCGGCTTAACAGACCGAATCAGAACGGCTGTTGGGCTATGACACAGGCATATGCAGACGAGGCAGCAGCAAGCAGAGCGCAACAAATTCCGCACATTAATCCAGTCGTTTGGAGCGTGACAAAGTAGGTACCTTTGGATGTTGGTGTCGAGGAGCATTGGAGGAGGAGGATGGTGAGCAGAGGAGACCGCCGCCCCATCCTCCCTCTGCCCAGCTCCTCGTTGCTGCGGACGGCGGCGTAACCTGGGATGTGGAGCTCCCTGCACACGGCATAGTGCATCAACAGTTGCAGCAACAGAAGGAAAATGTGACAACACGAGCGCAGGGTAACTTACAGCATATGGGGTGGTCGGCAGCAGCAACAGGTCGGAGGTGTGGCCGGGGAAGGGGTTCGACGACGGCAGGTTGGGCACGAACAGGGGAGGCTCGGGGAGGAGGCAGAAGGGCGAACGGGGCCGATGGTCAGGATAGTAGAGGTCGTCACCCTCCTCGTCTTGTGCCCTTCGGATGGCGGCAGAGGCGGCGAGTGCCATGAGCGGGCGGAGGTCCTCGACGCCGGCCGGTCCGTCTAGGGTTTGGCGAATTCGGTGGGTCTGCGGACGTCCTACTCCTCCTCTTGTGTTTCTCCGTCCGCGCAGGTCCAGACGCTCCGGACTATCCTTGCTTCCGACGGTGGCGTCGGCGAGGGCCAGCACCGGGCTGAGGTCCTCGGCGCGGGTCCAGCCCTAGGTTTGGTGGAGGCGCGCGGAAGAGGATGTGAATGCGTGCGGGGAGGATGGGGGTGGCCTGCGGCGAGGGGAATTGGTTGGGGCGGTGGCCGGTGAGCGGCATGGTTGCGGTGGCCGGCGAGATAGCGGCGGCGTGAGCGAAGGTGAGGAGAAGAAAGGGGATCGATGCAGGGGACAGGAGTTGGACGTGATGAGGCCTGCGTTTCGTTTTCATCTGGCGCCTTACGTTTGGGCCCAAAGATAAAAAATCTCACTTTCGGCCCAAAACCAAAACAAATTCGTCCCTGAAATTTCCCTCCCGAAAATCTTCCCGCAATTTTTCCTCTCTCAACTCTGCATATTAGTCTAGTCTAGTCTAGTCTAGAAATATTTCTGCGCTTCATGCATGTGGATTCTTGCTCGGTTATGCCGTTATGTGCACGTGCTGCCAAGAAAAAGACGTCTGCTTCTTGGCAATGCGTACACGTTCACAACTTGTTGATCCTAACTATTCGTATATACAGCAATTTTGATATAGTTATCACGTTTCCCGCACCCAAAGTCTGCCATCACACACGTCCAAGCTTCATCATCCGACTCTACCATCGTCGAGATAACAACAAAGTACTCTCTGCGGTAGGGATGGCTCAGGCCAACCGCTAAGCTACAATGTCAAACAATACTAAAAAGTAGGCAAATTATGTGACCATGTCGCGGATCATTGCCAGGTTTGGCCGGGTAGGTTTGAAGAAAAAAAATCCTAGGGCCTGTCTCCGCCCCTGCTCAGCGGAGACTAGGGTTCCATGGGCAAAAATAAAAAAAGAACTTACGTTTTCGACGGTGTGTTTGCCATGATTTCCTATGTCCCCCTGTTCTACAACCCTCAGCACAATAATACTCCAGCGTTTCACACAAAATGGTGAATTTCCTATTTATTAGTACCTTTATTCCATGAAACAAGTCATATATTTTTAGTCAAATGTGAATGTAGTATAAGTTTGTCTTATCGTGTACATAAATATTAACATTTAAATGATTTGGTACTCTAGAGGTTCATATTTTTGTTTATACGATTGGCCAAACTTCCAATACATTGACTCTTAAAAAAAATATGACTTTTTACTAATGATACAATAGTAAATAATAAAAGTACTAACCAAGAAATGCCAAATTATTATGAAAGTTGGTTCGTTTCTTCGAAGTAGGATTTCTTCAAATATAAGTTCAGAAAAATCATGTAGCATCGTCTGGTTCGTGAAGGAGTGTCGACTTCAACAAAACATATTGAATTTTCCTTTTTACACCAACTTATATACAAATATTTGTAATATACACCAAAAAATAATGGGTTGCGATAGTTTCTGGTGTCATTTCATGTGGTCCCCTGCTCCGTGACCACCGGGACAAAAAAAAAGTGCTCACTTTTCAGTTTTCACCCAAAGCTCATTTGTTTGACTTCATTATTTGCTAATTATAGAATAGGGTATCGGATCAATACCAGCTTAAAATTTGCCAATTCTTATAAAAGTTTTTTCGGTTGCTCCGAAGTGGCAATTTTTCGCTAGAGTTGAGGAACTTCAACCGAGATAGCCCTCTTCATGAAGGCCTCTAGGTTGCGTATTGAATTTTTCCTCCTCAAATCAACCTTATATACATATATTAGAACTCCACACATAAGAAAGGACTTTGGAGTTTAACAGTGTTTGGCGTGATTTCAAGTCCCCCAACTAAACGAAAATATGTATGATCCTGTAAGAAATGAGTAATAATCTGCAGGGCGTTGCATGCACGGAGTACTTTTAACTGGCTAGATATCCATAGGGAGAAGCCATATGGGAGGACAAGCACCACCCTTCACATGGTAATCCACGTACGTGACCCGCTCCACTCCGTCTTCGATGTTTTCGTCTTGTTTGTAGTACATGTAGTCACCATCATCAATGGAGCTTGTTAAGAAAATCTTAAGCACCAATAGTGTGGGCTAATATACGTGATTTCATCACCTCGCCTCAGTCCCGCTCCCTTTCGGGATCTCATCACCTCGCCTTCAGCACCAATAGTGTGGGCTAATATACGTGATTTCTCTTCATGCCACCTCATCTGCCACCTTCAGCCACATGCACCGCCTTTGAGCATGCTCGACCCAAGAACGAGGCATGGTCACCTAAGCTCTTCATCTTAATCCACACGTTACAAAATAAGGACAAGTTTTTATTAAATTTGGTTCGGATGTTTGTAGTGGGAGTTTTACACTCTAAATGGGAAAGCATTCTACAATATAGTCTTGTTTGTGAAGGAGGTCCACTTCAAAGTCATGCACAAGTTATTTTGGTGTAGATATACGCAAGGTTTTCTCAAAAAGCTAGCGCTTTCTCAAAAAACTTGTGTACCCTCTTCTTAGGCACATGGAGGGGGTACCTCGAAAAGCTAGCGTTTTCTCCACCGGGTCTAGGGTTTCGCCGGAGAGGGGCTTCGGATTATCTCAATCCAACCAAAACCTAGGTGGTACCATATCACATGTGTACAGGTGTGTTTTTGGTCTTATATTCCCAAGATCCCACTTCGTCGTGTGACCGGATTCACCGGCATCACCTTCTCTCTCGTGATTTTATGGACTCATTGCTCAAAACTCCCACTTCGGGCGAACGGGGCGGAATCTTTTCAAGAGTTGGGGTAGATCTTGTTTTTGATTGTTCACAGGGGATAACCTAACGCAACCAACCAATTGGTTGCACTTTTCTACCCTTTTTCCGACGCACGTGTAGGGGGGTCCCGAAAAGCTAGGGTTTTCTCGAGCGGGCGTAGGGTTTCGCTAGAGAGGGGCTCTAGATTGTCTGAATACAACCAGAACCTAGGATGTTCCATATCACATGTGTACAAGTGTTTTTTTGGTCTTAGATGCCCAAGATCCCACTCCTACATGTGACTGACTTCTACGGCATCACCTTCTCTCTCGTGATTTTATGGACTTATAGCTCGAAACTCCCACTTCAGGCGAATCAGGGGGAATATTTTCAAGAGTTGGAGTAGATCTTATTTTTGGTTGTTCTTAGGGGATTATCTAACTCAACCAACCAATTGGTTGCACTTTTCTACCCTCTTTTGACGCATGTGGTGGGGGTACCTCGAAAAGATAGGGTTATCTCCAGCGGGCCAAGTGTTTCGCCGGAGAGGGGCTCTGGATTGTCTGAATCCAACCATAACCTAGGTGGTGCCATCTCACATGCGTAGAAGTGTGTTTTTGGTATTAGATGGCCAAGATCCCATTCCAGCGTATGACCGGCTTCACCGGCATGACCTTCTGTCTCGTGATTTTATGGACTTATAGCTCGAAACACCCACTTCGGGCGAAATATTGGGAATCTTTTTAAGAGTTGGGGTAGATCTTGCTTTTTGGTTATTCCTAGGGGCGAACCTGACGCAAACAATCAATTGGTTGAACTTTTCTATCATCTTCCGAGGCACTTGTAGGGGGTACCTCGAAAAGCTAGGGTTTTCTCCGACGGGTCTAGTGTTTCGCCAGAGAGGGGCTTCAGATTATATGAATCCAAACAAAACTGAGGTGGTACCATATCACATGTGTACAAGTGTGTTTTTGGTCTTATATGTCCAAGATCCCATGCCAGCGTGTGATCGGCTTCACTTGCATCACCTTCTCTCTCGTGATTTTATGGATTTATAGCTCGAAACTCCCACTTCGGGCAAAGTATTGGAAATCTTTTAAAGAGTTGGGGTAGATATTGTTTTTTGTTGTTCTTAAGGGATAACCTAACGTAACCAGCCAATTTGTTTCAGTTCTCTACCCTCTTCCATCGCGAGTGGAGGGGGTACCTCGAAAACCTACGAGTTTTTCCAGCGGGTCTTAGGTTTCGCCCGAGAGGGGCTACGGATTATCTGAATCCAACAAAAACCAGGTGGTACCATATCACATGTGTAAAAGTGTGTTTTGGTATTATTTTTTCTAAGATCCCACTCCATCATGTGACCGTCTTCACCAGCATCACCTTCTCTTTCGTGATTTTGTGGACTTATAACTCGAAGCTCCCACTTTAGGAGAAACGGGTGAAATCTTCAAGAGTTGGGGTAGATCTTGTTTTTGGTTGTTCCGAGGGGATAACCTAAGACAACTAACCAATTGGTTGCACTTTTCTACCCTCTTGCAGAGCAAATGGAGGCGGTACCTCGAAAAGGTAGGAGTTTCTCCATCGGGTATAATCTTTCGCCGGAGAGGGCCTACGGATTGTCTGAGTCCAAGAAAATCTAGGTTGTACCATATCACATGTTTAAAAGTGTGTTTTGGTATTGTATGCCCAAGATCCTGCTCCGGCGTGTGATCGGCTTCACCAACATCACCTTCTCTCTCGTGATTTTATGGACTTATAGCTCGAAACTCTCACTTCAAAAGAATCAGGGGGATATTTTCAAGAGTTCGGGTAGATCTAGTTTTTGGTTGTTACTAGGGGCTAACCTAACACAACCAACCAATTGGTTATACTTACCGACCCTCTTCCGACGCACGTGAAGGTGGTACTCCCAAAAAGGTGGGGTTTTCTCCATCGGGTCTAGGGTTTCGCCGGAGAGGGGCTATGGATTGTATGAATCCAACAAAAAACCTAGGTGGAGCCATATCAATTGTGTACAAGTGTGGTTTCGTCTTATATTTCCAAGACCCCACTCCGGAGTGTGACCGGATTCACCGTCATCACCTTCGCTTTCGTGATTTTATGGACTTATAGCTCAAAACTCCCACTTCAGGCAAACCGGGGGGATCTTTTGAAGAGTTTGGGTAGATATTGTTTTTGGTTGTTCCTAGGGGCTAAACGAATGCAACCAATCAATTGGTTTCACTTTTCTACCCTCTTACGACGCATGTGGAGGGGTACCTTGAAAATCTAGGGTTTTCCCCAACGGGTCTAGGGTTTCGCCGGAGAGGGGCTATAGATTGTCTGAATCCAACAAAAACCTAGCTAGTACCATATCAAATGTGTAAAAGTGCGTTTTGGTATTATATGTTCAACATTCCACTCTGGCGTGTGACCGGATTCACCGACATCACCTTCTCTCTCGTGATTTTATGTACTTACAGCTCGAAACCCCCACTTCGGGAGAACCAGGGGATCTTTTCAAGAGTTGGGTTTGATGTTGTTTTTCGTTGTTCCTAGGAGATAAACTAACACAACCAACCAATTGGTTGAACTTTTATGCCCTCTTCTGGCTCACATGGAGGGGATACCCCGGAAAGGTAAGGTTTTGTCCAATAGGTCTAGGGTTTTGCCGTAGAGGGGCTATGGATTGTCTGAATCCAACAAAAACCTAGATGGTGCCATATCACATGTCTAATAGTGTGTTTTTGGTCTTATATGTGCAAGATCACATTCCATCATGTGACCAGCTTCACCGGCATCACCTTCTCACTCGTGATTTTATGGACTTATAGCTCGAAACTCCCATTTCAGGCGAACTGAGGGGAATCTTTTGAAGAGTTGGGGTAGAACTTGTTCTTTTTTGTTCCTGCGGGCTAACCTAATGCAACCAGGCGATTGGTTTCACTTTACTACTCTCTTTTGAAGCATGTGGAGGGGGTACCTCGAGAAGTTATGGTTCTCCCCAACGGGTCTAGGGTTTCATCGGGAGAAGGGCTACAGATTGTCTGAATCCAACATAAACCTAGGCGGTACCATATCACATATGTAAAAGTGTGCTTTTGGTATTATATGTCCAAGATCCCACTCTGGCGTGTGACCATCTTCACTGGTATCACCTTCTCTCTCATGATTTTATGGACTTATATCTCGAAACTCTCACTTCGGGAGAACCGGGGGGAATATTTTCAAGAGTTGGGTTAGATTTTGTTTTTGTTTGTTCCTAGGGGCTAACCTAACACAACCAGCCAATTGGTTGCACTTTTCTACCCTCTTCCGGCGCACATGGAGGGAGTACCCTAATAGGAAACAACGCTTTGGGGCATCGAAATACCTTCAAACCTTGCATATGACCCTAGAATATGTATACAAGTGTGGTGGAATGTTGGAAGATCCAAAAAATTAGTTCCATAGTGTGACCCCCTTCGTAGATATCGCTGTCAACTAACTACGAAGGTTCTGGACTTTGATTATTTGGGGGGACTCCCTGTTTCGGTGGAACGGGGTAGTATCTTGTGACAACTTGCAAGGGTTTTCAATGATCCTATAACCTACCAAAATGTGGGAGAGATAATATTCACAAACATGCGATAACACTTACGCAATTTCCCGACTTGCAGCTGTGAGAGACAAAATTTGCGACGTCATTTTAGGTGGGTGGAGACCACTATTCGGAGGGCACAAATTCCTCCAATTGCTAAAAATAGCATAACCATACTAAAACTAATTGAGAGTAATAAACAAGTAAATACCGTAAAAACTAAGAGTAAAACAAAGATAACCATAAAAACAAAAAGTAAAAGAAACTATGTCAACGGTTGAGCTGTCGGCATAGATGCGGCTAACCCCTAGCCCGTAACCTATGCCTACGGCCAAGTTTACGCCGACGGTGGACGTCGGCCCGAAAGTCTCTACGCCGACGGCTCAATTTACACCGACGGTCAGGGCGTCCGGCTGGCCTGCCTTGCACCTACGCCGACGTTCCCAACAAAATGCCATCGGCGTAGATTCCGGCCGTCGGTGCCGTGACGCATTTCTGTGGTGTTTATATGTTCTGAGACGGTCGGCTGGGGCTATATGCATGCGATCAAGTTGGATTAATTGCGTGAAACGACAAACATGGCAACATATGCATGTTATCCTAGCTAGTTTAAGCCGAGAAGACTTAACTTACGACTTACGAGGCCATAATTTGGATCATGCATAAATGTGCATCGAGCTTACCAAGTCAACTAATAGCTAGCTACCAAACTTTGTCCAATCCAGTTGCGTCCAAACTAGTCAGTCGCACGGAGCTGATAAACAAACTACAAAACTTTTCTCACTCAGGTACGTAATAAAACACCAACACTAGAACGAGCCCTTTCCCCTCCTCGTCGCTCCCGAGGGCGGGGGAGGAGGGGGAACAAAGCCCCTCCGGTGTCGCCCCACCTCTCGTACCCTCCTCCTCGATGCCTCTGGGCGGCATCGAGGCCTCCCTCCCTCCCTCGCACAGGGCCTTGGGAAAAGGGTTGGCTTGGGCGACGTTCTTCTCGAAGGGCGCGGTGGCACGGTTGTTCCGACGGTGATGTGGTGACTCCCAAGTGGCAGGGCCCGCTGGTGGCGTCGGCAGTCCAGTACGAGTTCCATGGCGACGGGTGTACAGGGTATACGGCGGCGACCAATCCTTGGACACTGCAGGGGGGTGTCGACTGGGAGGTGACAATCGCGGGTTTGTCATGGCCAACCAGTGGTTTTGGGGAGGTCCTAGACGTCACATCACTCCACAGAGGTGGGCAGTTGAACGGCGGGACCTCGGCTCAATTCTAGGCCCATCTAGGCCCAATCAGGGCCAACGGGCCCTTTTTTCCTATGTTCTCGGGGTTTATCTTGGGAACCCATCCCCTGGACATGTGTGGATAGGTGCTAGATCCGGGCCACGAGTCTAGGTCTGGTGACTGCCTAGCAAGCCTTCTTAGGCGTCGTGGTTGCTTGCGGGTGGGCATGCGGCTCGTTACACCCCACAGTTTTGATGATGACTTGCCGATCTTGACCTCTCATATCCAATCTGGCACTCCTTCTGTCCCATGCCTGCAACTCAACAGGTGCGAGACCTTGGACATCGAGTGGCGGCCCCCGAAAGGTGGACTACACAAGCATTTGGCGACGATCGACGTGGTGGTGGTGCTGGTCCTTTTCCTGGAATAGTTGGCTAGCGGGGAGCGAACGATGAGAGATCCTGTACTAGGTGGTGGTGGTGTTGGTCCCTTTCCCAAATCGCGGCTTGCGAGATAATTATGTTTTTGAAGGAGGTTTTACTCAAAGTTTTGTGATGGAATCTTCCTCTTTAAACCAACCTTATATACCCTATGACTCCACGCCAAAAAAGGTTTTTTTTAACTTCGTTTTGCATGATTTCATGTGCCCCACATAATAAAACTTTCAGGATTTCATTCATATTAAAAAAACCTTCATATTTTATGCTTAGAAAGTCTTGTGTCATCCATCCGCCCACCGGGTATCGAACCCACATATCGTGATGCCCAACTACTTGTCCGTGATGGCAGCAAGGATACAACCACTCGAGGTGGGTTCCTCAAACAAGAAGACCTTTCACATGACTAATATTTTATCGGCGCTTTGTTATTTTATGATACGATATAATAATTACCTATCATTTTATGTTTCGATTCACTAACAAGTCTTATTGTGGTCTAGTTATTGTATGACGTGAAACTTCCAAGTAATGTATTAAATTATCCTCTTTACCACCAATCTTATGTACTACCTCCGTTCCAAAAAAATAAGGCATATTTCGGTTCGTTTGACCGAGACTTTGACCAAGGCTTACGTATTTCATATGCGACATACGTGATAAATCTCATAATCATAGTGAAGTACTTTTAAATAGGAATAGAATGATATTAATTATATGCCAAAAAATTATATATAAATAGTCTAATTATTAGTCAAAGCATCGGTCAAAGCAAACAAAATACGCCTTATTTTGTGGAACAGAGATAGTACCCATTTAGGACTCCATGCCAAATATCTAGGGTTTATTATTATTTTTGGGTGATTTCACGTGTCCTCTTTTCTGTGGCCTCTAGAACCGGAAATACGTCAACTTTACATAAAATTGGAGACCTTATGTTATTTCCTATTTGTTAGTGGTATAGTATGTCATACGATCAATACCAACTAAATAATGAGGCCAACTTGTTACAAAATTTTGTGCGGTTCCTTCGACCTTGGAGGTTTCCCCATTTGTTTAGAAACTTTGTGCAAGATAGGCATGTTTGTGAAGGATAAATTTTGCAAAAAGGCCCTATTCTATCCCGGTGATTAATTCAACTATCAAGGGATGCTTTTATTTAAATTTTAATCCCCGCATGGATGTTACACTGGCAAACCCCTACCTATCTGGTAAGGCAGGGATGGTTTTGAGTTACTTGAGTTACCACTAACCATATCTGGTAGCTGATAGTTACCTATTAAGGAACATGACATGTGCGGAAAGGGTAAAGGAGATGTATGTATACACTAGAAACCCTAATCCCACCACCTAATTAACCATCTACTCATATTCCTCCCTCCGTCCCCAATCGCCAAAGCCACCAAAGTTTAAAAGTTTGCCCATTTGAACCTATATTATTTGTGGCTATGTGCCCGTCCCGCTTTATTTAATTTTCTATCATTTATTTACATGAGGCGTCGGGAAGTGATGTCCAAAATTTCAAGGCGGCCTAAGTTGCGGATGGTTATCCACTAGTTATTTGGGAACCCAAAGGGGATGATGGTGGTAGAAATATTGTCCCCGTGACGATTAATTAAGATGGGGACGGGAAGAATTTCTTTACAACCATGATAGTTTTGGTTGAGCAATAACGAGTGGTTAGTGTACCGATTGCCACGTTTAGTGAAGGAGGTGTCACTTAAAGTTGTGTAATGGAGTTTTCCTCTTTAAACCAAACTTATATACCCTACTTGGATTCCACTTATATATTGTTTGGCTTGATTTCATGTGTAAAAAAAAACTTTTGTGGACTTTCATGCGTATTAAAAAAACTTTTGCGATTTCTTTTATATTAAAAAACTTGCTAGTTTATGCTTAGAAACTAGGTAAGACCTATTGAGAGTCGTTGTTCTGTCGTGCTATCCCACTAACATTTCACAATAAACTGCCGAACCTAGAACTCTACCAATACCCCATTTATGTCGATGGCGACCCCAATAATGCATGTTAGGCCACGTCAAGGTCGCGCATAGGTCTATATTCATCATCCTCTAAACATGAGTGCATTCACAACAAACATGTCAGGGACTAGACTATCAACACCATTGCATTGTAGAAAAAGGCATGATTGTTGTCGAGATCAGGGATGGAGGGGGCGAGTGCTCATAAGGCCGCGTGTGTGTGTGTTCATAGGGCTGAGTGTATGCGCGTGTATATGAGCGCTTGCGTTTGTACTATGTTTCTAAAAAATAAGGGATGGAGGGGTCGAGGAGGCAACGATGACTAGACCCAAACTAACACCGGTCGCGGCGGCGGGATGAGGCACGACGCAACTAACACCGGTCGCGGCGGCGGGATGAGGCACGACGCATGATTACATCTCTCTTTGGCCGCACCACCATCGCTGAGCGAAGAAGAAAAAAACGGGAAAAGGGGCCAGTTGCGATGAAGACAAGGTGGCTATAGAGGTAGATGGTGGTGACACATACATTTTTTTAGAGGGCCACATATGTTCTTGATTCGTTCAAGGACCTTGCAGAGAAGTTTGTCGTCCGGGATGAGCGCGACGGCCATGGGCGCCACATCTACACATTTTCTCTCCTCGATCTATGTATGTAAAATTGGTGGCGCAAGTAGAGCTGGTTAATTGGGCGGTGGAGTCTCTCTACAACAGAGCCAAAGTGATGTATGTGTATACATAGAGCATACCTGACATATGCCCTAAAGTAGGTAGGGCACCAAAAAAAAAATTCAGGGCACAAGAAAGTTTTAAGGCATTTTGGGCACCAATTTTATTTCCCGCCGTAGCATATATGCCATAAAAATAGTTAACACATGTTTTGATCTCCACAATCCATACACATGGAAATAAAACATGAACCATAAATTTCATTTAAAATTATTCTAGGGAACCAGAAAGTTGGTTTTTGAACAATTTAGGGCACCACAATTTTTTTCTGCCCTAGCAGATGTCCTAACATAGAGCATCAGAATTCTTTCGTGCGGTAGCGTCCGGATGGCCTAAAATACCATTTATAACTTAGCAAGGTCACACAGAGACATCAACAAAAATTAATCCACCGGAGTTCCCATGACACAACTTTTGCATTTGAGCTCTGGAAGTCAGTACTTAATTACATGTAGATACTCTGAATTGTCTCTGTCTCTCTAAGTAACTGAACTAGAAAGCCGAAATGCATCGTCCTCGCCTATTCATTACCGGCGCTAAAAACTGAAATGCATCCGCTAGTTGTTACTACTGCCGTCAGCAAGCACTTTTGTTTAGTCCGAATTTTGATAAGCTTAAGAACAGATGCATGCATGCATGTATCGGAGCGAGATGAAAAGATGATCGTTCCGGAGGAGTCGAAGCGAACCACATGCTCCCGCACCCGTCGCAGCACCTCCCTCCGCCAGGCATGCCGATGACGGCCGACATTGCGATGCGCTGTCGCGGGATGAGAATCGGTATCGAAGCGTACCACACGCTGTCTGGAGCCGTCGAGGTGAACCAAGTTTTGTGGCAAGTACTATAGTCTCTCTCTCTCTCTCTATATATATATATATATACGATCTCGCGTTGGCAATTGGCATATGCATGGGTGTTTGTTTCACTATCACGTCGTCATGATTAGTAGTTAGTACTCACGTACATGCAAGGAGTAAACGATGGGGATTTTGTTTTTGTGAGAAAGGATTGAGCTGAGTTCACGTACTGTTTTCCCGCGCCGTGAGTACAGATTTTTTCCCGATTACTTCGCGCGCGCTCGAGTAGGAAAATATTTCTCCATCTCTTCTCCAGCCATTGACATGGCACAAATCAGCCTCCCACGGATCGCTCCAGAAGTCAGCCAACGTGGACCGTCAGATGTAATCTCTCCACACGCAATTCTCTCCGCGATCGGTGCCACCGCCTCCTCCCATCCCCAACCCTATTCTCCCGCAAAGATCCATTCCCCTCCATCTCTCCCTTCTCCCTCCAGCGACCGTCATCTCCCACCCCCAATTCTCGCACGCACAAGATCTTCTCGCCGTCCTCCTGCTGGATTCGATTGAGCCTCGCGGGGACGCCGCCCGCGTGCGCCGTCTGGTGCTGGCTGACTCGATCTGCAGCGCCAGAGCCAGGGACAGGGGCGCCGGCAACGGAGAGAGCTGCAACCACGACGGCGACCCCCGACGCATCAGGGCGAGGTCTCCTCCGATCCGTAAGTCCCAGCCCCGATCTACTCTCACACGCCTCCCATCTGCTCGTTTTTTCACTCATCTTTCTGGCGGGGATTCGGCCGCCCGCAGGAAAATGGTACCCTGAGATCGGCCACGGAGATCCTTCTGCGTCGCCGGCCCCTCCGGGATCCGGCTGCTGACCGCGTCCACCCGGAGCCTGCCCAGATGCTCCGACGCCCTGCTCTCCGACATGCTCCTGCTCAGGACAAAGACGATCCACCACATCCACGACAACCCAGGTCTGCCTATGTCCTCCTGCTCATCTCCTCTCTGTGTGCGCCTAATTGTTTCCGTTTGTGTAGCCATATTCATGTATAGTCCAAATTAGAGTGCAGCGACATGTACAGATTCATCAACACTTAGAGCACATTACGTGTCAGTTGCAATGATATGGAAAAAAAAAACACCCACGGCTTACATAGTTACCGTCGAAAGTAAAACATGACCGCTCGACGCTCTCTGCATAATTAGTGTGCAATGGCAGCAACCTTGCTGTATTCGATTAAGTAAAAATATAACACAGGCAAAATTTAGCTCTTTATGCAGTACAACTGTTCTGAATATTTTCACCCGCACAGTGAGGTGCCTCACAGGAGTTACGACTTAGTTTTCACTGGTTATTAGGGAATAATAGTAATCCTAGAATTAATTTCTCCCTCATCTAGGAAGTCTATGATTTCTGCATGTTTATTTTGGCTACCTCACATCAGCCGTAGTCTCAGCGACATATGATGATCCTCAATCTATATCTCATTGTGTGTCCGCTTGCAGGCCTGTAATGCGCCCCTGGATCCCACCACTGGTGGAGCTCTCAAAGAGCCTCTCCGTGCAACCTGGACCTGCCGCTGCACGCAGGGGCTACGGCGGTGATGTTGCAGATGCTTTGCCACGACAAGTCTTCTGATTGACCGTCCGCCGTGAGTCTTGCTCTTCTTGCTTGCAATTTATTTTGCAAATTTTAGTGTGTAGTGGCATAAGACGGCTAAGTGTATGCATTTTGCATGGACAGTCCAGCCTAGTTATACTTATATAAATTATTGAGAGATTATGAAGCTACAGATTTTATTTTACACCAACGATTGTGTCTTGCGGCTTCTTAGGAGAGAGACAGAGAGAAATGGTGATTGCTGAGCAGGTCTAGTACAACCAACATGGTTGTTGCCTTTCCAGTAGATAGCATGCTCTGTTGCCCCTGATGCTTGGATTTTGTTTCCTAGAAAGAGATTCAGAGAGGTGAATTTTACCTCTTTTAGATAAAATTAATCAAATCATGTTAGAGACGTTCAAATCAGGATACTTCTTATTCACTGTTTTATGTCATGCTTAGTCTAGCTAAAATTAATTGAATCATGTTTTAGGAGTTCAAGTCATGCCTCCGTTTTAGCACTATTTTTAGAGTAAGTGAAACTAATTCAATCAAGTTAATTATCCCTGCATGTTGTTGTACTCCATTTAACATATTGAATAAATTCAGTTAAGTTAATTATTACTCCCTCCCTTCCTTATTGATGGTCAATGTGTAGACTGATTGCCTGTTTTGATGCTCATCTTGTACCAAATTAATATGCATTAGCTTTGGAGTACTCTACTGGCAGTACTTTGATTTCTGATTACTAGTAGATTGCCGGCTTTCTTTGGAGTATTTCGGTCGAGATGCTACTGAGCTTTTTAAAACTGATGCTTTGAGCCTTTTTACTTGGGGCATATTTCTTGTAGACTGATTGGAGGAGACCCTCGTGGGGATGTCGCCCGTGGCGCCATTTGGTGCTGATCACATGGAGCTGGCTGACTCGATCTGCGGCGCTGCAGCCAGGAACAGGGGCGCAGGGCTGGAGAGAGCTGCGACCACGACGACAACCCCCAACACATCAGGGCGAGGTCTCCTCTGATCCGTAAGTCCCAGCCCCGATATACTCTGATACGCCTCCCATCTTGTCGTTTAAAGACTCATCTTTATTGCGGGGATTCGGCCGGCTGCAGGAAATCGGTACCCCGAGATCGGTCGCGGAGATCCTTCTGCGATGATGGCCTCTCCGAGATCCAGCTGCTGACCGCGTCCACCTGGAGCCTGGCCAGATGCGCTGCCGCCCTGCTCTCCGATGTGCCCCTGCTCAAGACAAAGACGATCCACCACATCCACACCAACCCAGGTCTGCGTATGGCCTGCTGCTCATCCCCGGTCTGTGCTTAGTGTAGCCATATTCATGTACTGTCCAAAAAAGAGTGCAGCGACACGTACAGATTCATCAACACTCCGTGAACATCATGTATCAGTGTAATGATATGTGACAAAAAAAAACCTACGGCTTAGATAGCTATATCTACGGCCGACACGTTATGGAAAAGTAAAACGTGACTGCTCGATGCTCTCTGCAGAAATGTGAAATGACAGCAACCTTGATGTATTCGATTATGTCAAAAAAAAAACAAGCAAAATAAAGCTCTTTATGCAGTACAACTGATCTGAATATTTTCACTCGCACAGTGAGGTGCATCATAGGAGTTCTGACTTACTTTTGACTGGTTATTATGAAATAATAATAGTAAGCCTAGACTTAATTTGTCTCTCATCTAGAGAGACTCTCATTTGTGCATGTTCCTCTTGGCTACCCAGCATCAACAGTAGTCTCATCTACATTTGATGATCACGATGATCCTCAACCTCTATATGATTGTTTGTCCGCTTGCAGGCCAATAATGCGCCCGTGGATCCCACCACTGGTGGTGCTCTCAGAGAGCCTCTCCGTGCAACCTGGACCAGCTGCTGCCCACAGGAGCTACGCCGGTGATGCTCTTCCACGACAAGTCTTCTGATTGACCACCTGCCACGACGACGGGGATTGACCGCGTCGACATAAGCTCATGTCTGCGTCTTGCTCTTCTTGCTTGCAATTCTTTTTGCAAACTTTCTTGTGTAGTGGCATAAGACGGCTAAGTGTAGGCATTTTGCATTCAGCCTAATTACATGTATCAAGTGTTGAGAGATTATGAAGCTAGAAATTTTATTTCTTGACCATCGATTGTGCCTTGTGGCTTCTTCGGAGAGAGACAGAGAGAAATGGTGATTGCTGAGCCGGAGTAGTACAACCAAAATGGTTGTTGCTTTTCCAGTAGATAGCACGCTCTGCTGCCCCTGATGCTTGGATTTTGTTTCCCAGGAAGAGATTCAGATAGCTGAATATACCTCTTGTAGATAAAAATTAATCAAATAATGTTAGAGATGTTCAAATCAGGCTACTGCTTGTTCACTATTTTATGTTATGTTTGTGCTACTTAAAATTAATTGAATCATGTTTGAGGAGTTCAAGTTATGCCTCTATTTTAGCATTTTTTCTAAGTAAGTGAAACTAATTCAATTGAGATAAGTATTTCTGCATGCTGTTGCACTCCATTTAACATAATGAATAAATTCAATCAAGTTAATTATTACTTCCTCCCTTCCTGATTGCTGGTCTATGTGTAGACTAATTGCCTGTTTTGATGCTCATATTGTCTCAGATTAACATGCATTAGCTTTGTAGTACTCTACTGGCAGTATTATGGTTTTCTGATTGCTAGATCGCCGTCTTTCTTTGGAGTATTTCAGTGGAGATGCTACTAAATTTTTTAAAACTGATGCTTGGAGCTTTTTACATGCAGTCATGTTTCTTGCATTGAAGTCTTTTTGTATGTGCACAATTTTTTTGGTCTGTTAAATAAGCCTTGTTTGCTTCTTTCATCAAGTTTTTAGTTTTTTTAAAGTAGTGTCGTATTTTTTGGCAGATTCTCTGAAAACTTGTTATCTTCAAAGTAGCTGTGGGAGGAGGGGCGCGCTCTTGGTGGCGCACATCTCCCCCAGCTCCGACCAGGTCTGCATCTGGCAGCGTCTCTTCCTCCTCGCCCGCAGAGAGGTACCCAACACCATCTTCCTCTCGCCCCCTCCCCGCTCCTACCCGTCGTGCTATGGTTTTAGGCCGTTCAGTCATGGCCTAAGAGGGACTGTGTATCAATTTAAAATCCCACTGTTTTCCCTGTCCGCCCTTGCCATGTTCGGTTGCTACTGTAGAGCTTAGATAGGATTCCGAATGAGACTGAATGCCCATAATATTACTAATAAGTGGGTTTTTTGGGTCAAATGCAGCTGCTCCTACGTTTTGAGCCTGTCTCTGGAGTTACATTTTCTGCAAATTCTGTTTGGTCTGCAGAAATGGTACAACTTGTTTTATGTTTATTATTATGCAGCAAGTAGGAGATACATACAATTTAGCACTTGGTTTTGGAATTAAATATATCTCAACCCGAGTAGTGCCATCATGTCACGAGTATCAAGCTCCCTCTCACGTCCTAGTATCGCAGCAACAATGGACTACTTCACATGATTAAGACCTTTATTTTTCTAATGTATCCCACTCGATGTTTATTTTTTATAATAGGGGCCTAATGAACTTGTTTAAATGTTCTTAAATCTTGTAGGATTATCCCTCAAGTATCGGGATCGAGATTGACGGGCGTTTGTCGGTGACGGCGGGGTCAGTGGGACTGCACCGAAGGAATGACGGTGGGTAGGCAAGGGGGAAGAGATGAAGGCCCTGGCTGCCGCTTCCAGCCGTGGCGATCACCTCTCCTATATATCCTGTTTCTCTCCTATATAGCATATTCTCGTCGTGGTAAAAAGGTTCAAAAGCGCAGAAACACATGATGCATCCACACCAAATCAGATAGTTGCATCCACAAGAGCAATTTGCAGTTGATTTTAGTGCAAGCACCAGATGCAAAACGAGAAGCAACCCCAATTATAGAAGATGATGAAGCAATTGATGAAAATAATGAACCAACTGGAACAAATTTGGGTGCACTCAAACACATCCTCGGAAGCAGATTCCCATTTCAATATATGTTGTGAATGACCAAGATAGGTATAGATGTATTTTTACTTGATTGAAAAATTATTTCTATATAATTATTATGGTAAGACGTATCAAAAATTTCTAGTGCCATACCATTTTGTTCATATGTTCATTTTAGAGCAATTTTTCCTTTTACAATGAATACCCAGCCACTAAATCCTGGAGCCGCCACTGTGTACACTAAAATCCCCAAAACATGACCGGGTAAAAGGCTGGTTTGTTTATGATGTGAATAATACTCTTTTTATTAGTTGCCAGTCCTTTGGTCGAAATCTCACCTAACATCTCTTGCATATGTGGATACATAGCTGTCAGTGCTCGATTTCTCCTCTGGTTCTCCAGGAATTTGTGAAGCATGGTGAACATTAAGTATCATTACGCATTTTTATATCTATCCTGAAAGTTCACACCAAATTGTGGATGTCCAGCTCTGACTTTATTATATCATACAGGCGACATATACATTGGTGGTGTAATAATACGCCGGTATTGTTGTCCTGAATCTTGATGTTAACGAGTATGACATGGAAAATAATGAAGGGATCTTTCGATTCTCAAGAGCTTCCTGTGCAACAAATAACACAGGAGATGCAGACTTTGACCCTTGTAACTCAGGTGAGGCTTGTTTGCTGGTGGGTTAATACTCATCCATTTGGTTTAAATTAGCACATCTAAATTGTATTGTGGGAACACTAGACCCATCTTACTGTACAAAGTGTTTGTGCTATTTGAGCCTATGTATGGTACACCCTTCATGATAGCTATTTACATTTGTTGTTTCTAAGATATTTATAGTGCCAAAGTTTTTCAGACTAAGATAATCGATTCCTTCTCTAATAGAACTTAGTGCTATCAGATGAAAAAACTTCCTTAAAGACCACTTTTAGAAAATATGGGCAGGGATCTTTGGTGTCTAGTGGTACGACTAAATTTCATTGTCTGTTAACCACATGCAATTTAAATTTTTGTTGCAGGAGAGGGTGTCGTCCAGAGTCGTGGAGCGGATGGAGTGGGAAAAGTGAGCAATTGCCGGTGGTTTGAGGCCCTCGAGTGTATGTCATGGAGGCACTTGGGCTGCCGGCATGGCTTCCCTGGCCTCGAATGCGTCCCTAGAGCCTGCCACCAGTCTCCCGTGTCGACAACATGGTTGTAGACTGGCGGTGGCCTCGCTTGATGGCAGGAGCGGTGGTAGAGAGACAAGGAGGAAGAGACAATGGTTACCTGTGGCCTTCTTCTTGCGACCACCTCCCAGAGATGCCGCTGGCAGCAACATCTCTGAGCTCCTGCTGCTGGTGGCCATGCCTCTGAGGTCTTGCTACCAAACAAGCTTCTTTAGGTGAGCTCTCCTAGTCCATCGTATTCTTGCAAAAAAAATGTTGCCTCTTTTTTTCATGTCACCAAAACAATGAAACTTCACCCATCATAATGCAAGAGAAAACTCAAACCACATTGTTGTTGGTATTCTCTTGTTAGTTTTCGAGTTGCATTTCAACACCAGCACTAGTATGTAAAGTTCCTCTTTGCGTCCTCTGCTTGCAGTGTTGAATAGATGATTAAATCCATTCTTCGGGGCTGAAGGAGGAGGGCTCCCGTCTTGGCTGGAGGAGTGGACAAATCGGAGCAGCCTTCATCCCACTGCACTGCTCTGTCCACATCAAGGTATTCCCTTTCAGGTCCCTCTCCCCTTGAAAGTCAACATTACCAATATGTATGAGGGCGTCTTGTCAAGTTATTTGACCACTACTTCTAGTTTGTCTCTTTAGTGTTGATTTTTGTTTGCCATCTAGCTGATCTCACTCTTCTAGCTGAGCTTGTGGGACATTTTAGTCAGGTTAGTCTGTGCCTTTCAAACTTAATTTTCAGTTGTTATGAATACATCTTATACATAAGCTTACTGTTTTTGTGGCTGAATGATGGTGCGCGAGTATATGAACTAACATGAATTCGTCTGTCGGGGTTCATGTGTGGCAGATGAGATATACATTAGGACTTATTTCCCTGATCTCACATATACAAAATCATGCCTAGCATATGTGTGGTGTTTATGTATTCATGTTGCCCAACACCATCTCTTACATTGCCTTGTATTTGAATCTAGGTACCTAGAATGATATTTGCATTGTTTAGCTATCCGCAATGTTTGTTTTGGTAATCAAATCCTGATGCAATAACACTGTTGTATCCCAGAGTTAGAATTTCTAGGACACCATAAGTTTGTAGGGCGTACATATTTGACAAACGAAGACACATTAAATGAGCTGCCTGCTTCATATGAATTTCTTTCTATGTAGATGATTGTTTACCAATGAGTTATGTTTCTTGAAGTTCTTAATGTATCTGGCATGCATATTGCTTGTGCGAAAATGGAAATCCGGTGAGAGCTCAGAGAGATAATCCCAAATTTACAGCACTATGTTGATTCTTTGGCAGTTTAGAGCCAATGATGTTGTAGTTTCTTGTTGTTTAAGCGTCCAAAAGTAATCTACGTTTAGTTGATCTTATGTTGGTGCATGCAAGTCATATCATAGTTTAGCCGCAATGACTTCAAAAATATAAACTAATAGAAGTCATAACATTTCTTTGTCTTGTTTTTAGTAATCCATGGAAATTGTAAGCTATCATTTTCGTATGCAGATCTGATAACATTACTAGTCGAGTGGCACTTTATTTTTTACAACACTCTAGTTGTTATTCAACACATTATATGTGGGACTATATGTATATGTTCTTATTTTTCAACATGTTATTGTTATTTTGCTGGAAGTTAATTGGTGTCTTTTCTCAGGACAAGTCCCAGTGGTGCTGCTGTGCTCGCCACAACCTTGTGCACCACATGTGTGGTTGTATTCTTGGCTGCCCATCGGTTTCAACTGCTTCTAGCTTCCCCTCCGCCCTCACTGCTGTCCAGCAAATTCACTACACCAGCAGTGGTGGTCTTCTTCTCTGGCTTCTTGGTTTAGGTGAGTTTTTGGTTCCCCTTATGTAATTTATTTGTGATACCATGGCTCAATGGCCATAATTAATTTATTCCTTCCACCAAGGTGATGGCCCGCTGATTTAGATTTTAGTGATGGTTGATTTCTAGGATTTGGTGGCATGATCTAGCTTTCTGTGGGCTATGAATCCTTAAGGTCTGTTGTCGGTTATGTGTGGCTATAGAGAGTAACTATCAATTACTGATACTACTACATACATAGGTAATTGCAGTATTTTATTTTGCAAAGCGTGGTGATCAGCTAGCCTTGAATAGTGCGGTGAGTTGCTGATGAATAGTGCAAATGATTGTCTTTGCATTTGCTTGTGTGATGTTTTATCTAGGAACATGCTGTTTGGTTTGATTAAAGTGACAAGTGAGGTTTTAATTAATTATTTCTGTGATGTTTAGGACACTGGATTAAATTTATTTCTAGCTCTTGGCATAATCTTGTTGTTCCGATCAGGCTCAAGGGAGTTGTCAAAGAATTTTTCAGGCTCTGCTGTTGTGGGGGTGTGGGTAATACTGGCATTTGAGAACTCAGCCCGGCCGATCCTGGAAATTTTCCATTTCGCTGATTTCCATGTCTGCGGTTTTAGCTACTTGTTTTGACATCCAATGAGGATTTGTTCAATCCCTTTGCGATGTTAGGTTTACGGACCGCTTGCTTTTATTGTCTGCTCTTGGCATGATCTGGGTGTCGCTATCATACATGTGTCTGTGTATAAATATGCTGGTGGTGAAGTTTAGGTATTCCTTATGGTAGTAGGTGTTGTCTGTTTACGGTTTAGATCTTGTGTTTCCCAGCATAGGGATGATGGTCCTGTGTATGTCTTTTGCTACCATGAACTGGGTTTCGTTTGCACATTTGTGATTTCTATTTTTAATTTCCCTATCTCTTTTGCTGGTGTAGACTGTGGTGTCGACGCTGCCCGACTACAGGCACAAGCCGAAGAAGCAGATTGGCTAGCTGGATGACGCTAGTGATGGTGTTCTCGGGCGAGTCGGCGGTGACGCCATCCAAGAGTGCCAGTCACAATACATGATCATGATTTTTGTTTTTGGAAGGAAAGATATTTTTGCATTTAGAAAGAACACGTAAATATCTCAAAGTGTTTATTGTTTCTTATGATAAGCTCATTGTGGAATTTGGATCCAAAGTAAAGTATTCTGTCCCGGTTGTTCTCTCTTGCATGTGGTGAATCTCCGGGGTGAAATATAATTAGATTCGTTTTCTTTATGATTGGGCATGTGAGCTGCTCCTCGTGTATATTTGTTAAACACCAAATATTTTCCTGCTTCGATCCGTTAATTTCTCATCTTTTTCCAACACTTTGTATCCCAAAAAGAGAATTATGCGGATAATTTAAAAAAAAAAGAGAATTATGCTGATCATAAAATTAATAAATCTCAGCACTTTCTAGGGTCACGGCGTTTAGATCGCTTAGCTCTGTCGTATCCATCAGGAGTGGTGCTTCAAACAGGGGTATATGGTACGTGCTATTATATATGGTACGTGCAGGGGTATATGGTACGTGCTATTATATATGGTACGTGCAGGGGTATCCTTGTTTTTGTATCACAAGGGCAGGGGTATATGGTACGTGCTATTATATATGATACGAAGCATGGCAGAAAATATGCAAGAAGTGGATACGGGATTCTCAAGCCTGTTATAATGTTTTCGTATCAGAATGGTACCGTGCTAGACTATATAAGATGTTTGAGCATGTCACTAACGTGGGTGGCTGCTTGTTAGACGAGGAGGTGTACGTTGGGTTTGGGTGCCTGTCGTTAACTAAGGCCGGCGTATTAATCACTAGCCTAAATTTCAGGTCTCGTCCTCCATGTTTTCCTCTTAACCCGCATGCGTGGTCATCTAAGAGCGAAAATCTCCACCCAAATAAAATAGACGCGTGATTTCAGGAAACAGAAACCGCGGGTAGAAAATTCCTGATTCTCGGCAAGTCTTGACGCGCTGGCTACCGTTGTGAAAAAAAATTGAGCGAATTCTTGTTCCCGCCCTACTCCTCCCTCCCTCCTCAGTAATTCAAACTCTCCGGTCCGTGTCTATAAGTACAAGGTCACGGCCGCCATACCGCGCGCGGTTAGCGCGTGACTTGGCGACTTGACGGTGAAGAATGAGGCGGACATAGGGAAGAGTGAGCAGAACGGCGGGCTCTTTGGTTGCCGACGCCCACGACACATAGGTGTCGGCCACGAGCGCGGCGACCGGCATATGGAAGCGGCATATGTAGGATATGTAGGATTATCCAAGACCGGCATATGTAGGATTTCTTCTTGGTGTGTGTAACTGTAACATGCAAGCGGATGGAAGCCATCTCCCTCCGGTGCAAGCAGGCATGGTCGAGCTCGGCAGATCCGATCCGAGTAATCGATCCATCCGGCCCCTATGGAGGTAGGCAGTTTGTGGTCTTGTTCTCACGTCGCGCGCCCATGAACAAATGGATCTGGGTTTTTCTTATTTGTTTCCATGGTTTGGATCCGTTGACCCGTACGTAGGTGAGAGATGAATGAATTGTAGACGCGCGCCCTTGTAGAATTGTGGTAACATGCATGCCGATCGAATCGGCCCTGGACGTACGGACTCGTACACGGGAGTAGTAGTGCTTATAGAATCCATGTAGGGAAACGTACTGGGTTTTTTTTTCTTCTTTTTCGGATCGATCACAGCATGCGGAGTACGTCGCGCAGGCGGCCGGGAGTACGCCTTCTTTCGGATGGTTTTTTTTTTCTTCCTTGTGCGGACCTGGTACACAACACACCCCGTCGTCAGGATTGCTCCTCTACGGTTGACCGTGCCTACGGTGCAATCCCACCAGAGCACAACTCTTTCCTTTTTCTCTCACACAGATGAACATGTTAATGACGCCATGAGCAGGGCCCACCCACATGCAGCAATAATCTCCTTCTTCCCGTCTATCTTTCCTTTCTTTGACCCAGATATGGAAACTAATTTAGCACAAATTGCAATTAGCATGCGGCATAAAAGGAAACAATATGTCTGAATTTTAACCTGATGTATGGTCACCCGCAAGCTAGCCTTGCCCCCCCGTCGTGTAGGCGCGCAGCAGGTTAGTGGGGCTGACCCCGCTGCAGCTGCAGGAGCATCAACGACCAAGGACGGCCGTTTGAACCGGCCGGCGGCCTGGTACTGGTAGCCGGACCACTACGGACTGGTCAACACAATCTGCATACATCACGCAATATATGGCGGCAGGGACACCTTGTGATACTGATTTTTGTACCGTAGTTATGTAACATGCTTAGGCGGAGAAACCGACCGCTCCCCCCGCTTAAAAAATACATGATTTCATTTGTCCAAATGTGAATGTATTTAGACATGTTTTAGTGTCAATATACATTCGCATCCGAACAAATGAAAATCATGTATTTTTCAACTGAGGGGTACTATGTAAATTGGATGGCCTGGTGGTTGTCGTTGTACGATACATTCGGATTCCTTCTTTACGGACTCAACTCTAATACGACTTGGCGGGCACAACTTTCACATCCATTCCGGCAGCAAATCAGAAAAGTAAAGAAGAGGGCCCTATCTGTTTGACAGATTCCTTGGTAGGCTTTAAAATCTAATTCTTACTTTTGTTCCTATCTACACTGCAGTATGTATATGTTCTGTAAAGGATGTTTTTGTCTCGATATCTTATACCGAGGCAGGCAAATTTTGTTCTAGCATTAATCAGCGTATGTCTGCCTGATGTTTACACGGTAGAGTGTGGCGACATTGAGAGGTGTAACGTTCACTGGCAGATGAGAGGTAAGGTACCTGGTCACGATACAATGCAGTTGATGGTGGAACAAATCGAGTCCATGGCAAAAAAAAGTGTGACATATCTACTAATTAACTGTACCGGAATTGGATGGATTTGTATGATTTGTATTTATTTTCCTTGTTTTCACATTATGCTCTTGTACTGACTGTAGAACATGGGTAAGTATTGAATGTGTTGAGGTTCAGGAAATACCAACATAGTGGCATGGCTTGGAGATGGGAACCAAAACGGTTTGTTCAACCTGAAATGCAACGTGATGTTTCCATACAAGTGTCCGGCCTGAATATACATATCATTCAGGTTAGCCTTCTACAGTTTCTTGTACCGAAATGGCACCACAATAGTTGCACCATCCACGATATATGCAGAATTTACAACATGTTATGAGGCCACAGGGTAGGCGATATGGTTAAAGAAATTTATACACAACTTGAAAGTGGTATATTGCATTGAAAACCCACAAAATATGTAATGTGACAACCGGCCCATAGTATTCTATGCTCACAACAACAAGTCGAGTAATGCTGCCAAACCAACAGAGATAAAGTATTATGTTGTGAAAGATAAAATCCAAGATCACACTATAAGTCTCAAGCATATAAGGACAAATGATATGCTTGCGGGTCCTCTTATGAAAGGATTACCACCAAATGTGTTCAAGGAACACTTAGCCGACATGGGTTTAAGGAAAATCCTATGATTCCTGGATCATGAGAGACACGAAAAGGAAAAAAATTTGTTTGAGAACATAGGTGTATGTTGTAGTTGTCTAATTCTATCGGCAATAATTGAGTTGTGACGATAAAACATGCTATATGCATTGATTTGTGATGAAACGAGTAAATAAAAAGTATATGGTTAAAAGTAAAAGTTGAGATCAAGGGGGAGGGATGTTAGGTTGATCTCCTCCCGTGTGGGCCCAATAGCCCACCGGGCCCTGTGATCTACGCCCTGATCGGGGGCGCCCAACCCTCTATGGTTGACGGGTCCTGTGACCTGCGCTATATAAAGAGGTAGGGTCCGGCAGCATGCAACACGAGATTCGTCGTGAGCCGCACACCCCACCGACATACCCTACCGATCAAGGGAAAGCGCAGTGCTGACGGGAAGCGATGCCGCCACCTCGCTCACTCCCTTCCATCGCCGGCCACCCTCAACCATGTCTGGCACGACAGGCTCATCGAGCCAAGGAGAAGGTACCCCTCTTCCTCTCCACCCTCTCAGATGTTTAGAGCATCTCCAACAGCGGTTGTAAAACGCCCCCGCACGGAAAAAATCGCTAATATACCGCGCGCGTAGGCGAAAACGCAGCTCCAGCGACAGCGGCAAAATAGCGCGCGATATTTTATTTGTCCAGCGTTTAATTTATCAAGCCAAAACCTAAACAAACTAGGTTCACCTATGTGCACCAACAACTTATGCTAAACAATTCAAGCAACTATGTGATAGCAAGATATGTTACTTCAAGCTCGATGGCTATCACAAAGTAAATTGCATAAGTAAAGAGATCAGGTATAGAAATAACCGAGAGACGAGGAGACGATGATTTATCCCGAAGTTCACTTCCCAATGGAAGCTAATCTCCGTTGGAGAGGTGTGGAGTCACAATGACTCCAAGCGCCCAATGGCTCACCTTATTCTCCTCGTGCCTCCACCAATGTGGAGTGCCACGATCCACTATGGGACCTTTGAGGGCGGTCACCGATCCCGTACAAGGTTGGGGCAATCTCCACAACTCAATTGGAGGCTCCCAACAATATCCCGCGAGCCACCAAAACTCCAAGATAGCAACAAGGTCCGGAACTACCAAAACTCCGAGACAACAACAACCGTCTAGGGCACTCCAAGTACCCAAGAGGACAAGCTCAAGGGCACTCCAAGAACCCAAGAGTAACAAGCTTCTCAACCTTTCACTCGAACGAATCCTCGTAGAGAACTCCAACCGATGCAACCTATGCAATGGCAAGAACACAAGAAGTGCTCAAATCCTTCACTCTCAAATCCCACCAAAGCAACAAATGCTATGGGGGGAGAAGAGAGGAAGAACAATGAAGAACTCAACAAATGAATCCACAAGATCTAGATCCAAAGACTTTCCCCTCACTAAGAGGAGAGATGGATTGGTGGAATAATAGATCTAGATCTCCTCTCTCTTTTCCCACTAATTGGAGGCAAGAATCATGGAGGAATAGAGAGAGAGCAAGCTCCAAAATGTCAACAATGGTGGGGAAAAACTTGCAAAAAGGTTGGGGAACCAATGGGGAAGAAGACCCCTTTTATAGGCCCCCAAAATCAGCCCGTTGGGGGCATTCTGCCCCACCCCGGCCTCCCGGGCCGGCCAGGCCGGCCTCCAGGCCGGACTGTTCGGGTAGGGGTCCGGCCTACGGGAGCCCACCCCGGCCTGGGGCCGGCCTACCAGTTTTCAGAAAATCTCCTTCACTAAAAACGCGATATCTTTTGCATCCGGACTCCGTTTTCGATGATCTTGGGCTCGTTGAAATCGTAAGAACGAGCACTACAAGATTATGCAAAGAAACATCATAGTACATAATTGGATGATAAAACCAAATGATGAAAGTTATTACCTCTCTATAAAGGAACAATCGGTAAAACCTCCAATATCAAAAACGCAATAAGTTTTTCATGCGAAACCCGTTTTTGATGAACTTGAGCTTGTATTGAAGCACATGACAAGCTCAAAAACCACACATGGAGAAAACACAAATAAGAACCAAGAAATTTTATGCCAAGTATGCAAAGGTTTGAGCTCTCTCCGAGTGATGCGATCAAGTTGCTAATATGAGAGCCCCTCTTGATAGTACGGTTATCTATCCTATAATCCGGTCTCCCTCCTAATGCTATGAGACCGGTAAAATAGAAAACCTATCAAGATCATACCTTTGCCTTGAGCATTCCACTTGAGCTAGAATATTACGATCTCGACCTCCTCAAGATGGAACACCTTTCTTGATTTCTTTTTGCTTGGTGAAGACACAAAGATGCTCCCCCATATGCACTATGGGAGAGGCTCTTTTAAGTATATCTTTACTTTAACATTATCTCCAAAAGAGTGGCAAGCTTCAAGAATGTGATCTCTTCGATATGCTTCCCTTGAACTTGCACTTCTCGAACTTGATGACGATCACAACTTGACGTCATCCACCATGGACTATATGAAATCTTCCTTTTGATGCAAGCCCATGGAAAGATGCCTAAACCCACATAGATATACCACACACACATATAATGGGTTAGAACACAAAGCTATATGAACAATTACTTACGATACCATGATACCACATGGTACATCTTCTTTCTTTGTGAGTTGATCACTATTAACCATCGCTTAGCACTTTGCCTTGATCAACCTTTTATCTTTTCTTCTCTCTTCATAATAATGATGTCTTGAAGGTAAAGATGAATGTTCACACAATATTCTTCTTCAAGACATACTTGATGAACCTTTTATCTTTTCTTATCTCTTCATAATAATGATGTCTTGAAGGTAAAGATGAATGTTCACACAATATTCTTCTTCAAGACATACTTGCAATATGCTCAACTCTCTCATGACCAAACTTGGGATATTCACATGAATAGCACCTTGGTCACCACTTGATTATCTTGAATCCAACACATGGACATCAAGTATTGCCTATGGAGAAACTCTACAAGTATAGCTCAATGCAACCATTAGTCCATAGTGATTGTCATCAATTACCAAAACCACACATGGGGGAACCATGCTCTTTCAATCTCCCCCATTTTGGTAATTGATGACAAACTCTTTTACGAGGGTTTATATAATGAATTTTACCTACCATGCAAATAGACAAGCAGGTTGCATGAGCATGAAAGGAAAATGTTTAAGAACAAAACCAAAATTTCTTAAACCCTCGAAACTTTCTCCCCCATTGGCATCCATTTCCAAAATGGGATCATAGAAATTTTAGATGGCCAATATAGTAAGGGTTCCTCCGTAGGCTATGCACTTCTCATAATATGAGTGAAATCAAATACACTTATCCAATGATGAATAATGGGAGGAACTATACCAAGGATCCAAAGATTGCAAATAAGATGGTATACAAATCTAATATTCTCCTAAAGAGAAGCAAGCAATCAAGAGATCCAACAAACCAAACGAACAAGGTATATTATGGTTTGAGAAAATGAGTGTTTTTAAAGAAAATAGAGGAGCTCCCCAATATTTGTGCATGATTTAGAAATATTGCATTTTGAACGCAAAGGGCACAAAAATGGAATCATAACTCCCCCACTGTTGTTCAAAACTCAAAGCAAGTGCAAGTGATCATAAAAGAAAATAAGGCATATCGCTTGGAGTAAGAGATGGTTAAGCCATAAGAGAAGTTTCCAATAAAAGGATGGACACCGAACCATTAGGATACAATAATACATGTAATTCTTATCATGTGTATAAGTTTCTTAAATAGACCACAATCATGATGATGTACATCCATAAAGAAACATGTACATACAATATAGTTACAAAGAGAAAGAGCGAGATATCCAATTCGAAGACATAAATATGATAATAAGATCTTTGCTTGAAAGCATTTTTTTTAGAGGATATGAATGACCTTCCAACAAAAACACATCAAAGACGTCACACACATCAATAAGGGAAAAAGAGATAGTTGGGATGTTTTGATAAAAGCAACAAGTATCACAAGGAGTAAATATGTTTCGTGCCATGATACAACCTACAAAAGGTTGAAATGTTAGAGTATATGCATGAGCTAGATATACTTGTTACCGAGGTAGAATTGGTGATGTTGTACTATATAAGAATTCATCCATCGACATAGCTTGACTCCAATAAGCATGTAGTGATAACACCTTCTTTGTGAATGAGGCAGGCATCCAATGCATATGAAATGCACCTAAAACATATTTAAGTACAAAAATGGTCCCCAAACTCATTGGGTCCAAAGTAGTTACACAAACTACAATATATAGGATTCAATCCACATGAATATAGGCATATAGATAAGAAATTGAATATCATGAACATCTTAGCCAATTTAGGATTTATGGATATTATTCTATATAAATATTGGATCAAGGAAAATAAACATGCCATAACATATACACTAATAATTATGCATGCAATCTAAAGGTAGAAGAAACATTTCATTTTATACCCGGGAGAGAGAAAACGGTCGTTGGGGGGTTCCTCCACTCTGCAGCGCCCACCCCGGCCTAGGGGCTCGGCCTGGGGCCGGCGTGGACTACGCACGAGCCGGAGGGGCCTTCCCACCCCGGACTGGGGCCGGCGTGGGCGCAGGGGCAGGCCGGCTGGAGGTGGCCCGGCCTGGCAGGCCGGCCAGGCCGGCGTGGAGCCGTGGCTGGGGCCGGCTACCCGCCCGAGCAGCCCGGGCTGGGGGTCGGCCTGGGGCCAGCGTGGGGAGCAGCTGGGGCCGGCCACCCACCCGAGCCCCCCGGCCTGGAGCCCGGCCTGGGGCCGGCACCCCTTCTTTCTCTCCTTTTCTTCTTCTCTTTTCTCCATTCTTTCCTTAACCTTTTCTCCATTTTTGCTTTTCATTGTATGAGGTCTACGGGGAGATATGGTTGCACTTTATCCATGATATTTTCTGAGTAAACTTAGGGAACACGTTAGTCCTTCCATATGTTGTGATCAAACACTCAAAATAGGATTTAGGAACATGTCAATCAACTCATGATTGATAAGATACCAATTTAGAAAATATACCATGTAAAAATAAAATACAAAAGGAAATACTTATCACTTGGGGGATACTAAATAAAGATGCATCAAGGAGTAAAATATTGATATCCCAATAGACATCAAATGATCCATGTCAAATTCCAAGAGATGCCAATTGAAGCAAATATCTATGAGTGAGATATCAAACTCCAATTAAATACCAATTGAGGGCATCAAAGCAAAACAAATGAGCATAGAAGATGTCTATATAAAATATGATCAAAGACTTATCTCATTCAAAACAATAGAATGCAAAACAAGGAATGAGATAACCAAGCCCTCTACACTTTTTATGATGGCACAAAGTAATAAAAAAATAAAAGTTGTGCCTTCCACAAACACACAAGATATTGATTAAAATGCCAATTAAAAAGATCTAATATCAATTAATGATAACTAGTGTTCAAAAAGAATCTATCATAGCTCCCCCATGATCTATGCATGATTTTTGAATTTTGCACACAAATGGGATCATCACTCTTCGCATGCATACAATAGAAACTTTCATTAAGTGGCAATAGATCCAATTGAAAATATAGTGTTCTAAAGGAAGTAATATAGCTCTCCCATGACTTGTGCATTATATAGATGTTTGCATTTTAATACAAAACAATTTCTCGTCGATAATGCAAATGGAAGCAAAGCATAATGTAAATATGATCAATAACTTCTACCACAAATATGGTTGTCACTTGTCCAAGGACAAGGAGGGTATGGTGTTAATTTTAGGTGGTATATTGCAAAAAAAAATATTCATGATCATGTTCAAACACAAAAGTTTATGGAAAAGGATATGAGTTAATTACCATGCTTCAACTAGTAAAATTATCATGCAAAGCAATTCTTAATATATATTGAAGCAACCAGTTTCCCAAATAATAAATACTAGTGCACATTTGAGAAACACCGCACGTAGAAACTCTCTCAAACTCAAGAAACCAAAATATGAGATACAAAAACTCATTTAAGGAGGTATGGAACTTGTTTGAGCTAATCATGCCACGTAGTAACAAGATAATTTAGAATATTAATTCTAAGTGGCATTACCTCACATGTTCACATTTTCTAGGATTGTAATATGCACATAGCTTATTACTCCCCCATAATGTGATAATCCATTTCTTTTAAACAAGAGGCAAGTGAAATCAAATAAGAGATAATTAATGAACATTGTAAAGTTTGAATTTCTCATGAGAATGAAAATACCACATGGAGACAATATAATCTTGTTACGTTAATAAATAAGTGATATACCTCATGTACACACATTTTAGGATTGTGAGGTGGCAAAGCACATCACTCCCCCAAAATGAGATAGTTCATTAATCTCTCAAAAGATGCAACTAAATTAATCATAAATTGCAATAAAGGCTCAACACAAAACAAACAAGTACATGGAGTACTAACCAACAAACACATACTAGATTACTCAAGATAGGTAATTAGTAAGCACACCATATACAAACACATGCTAGACACAAAACTAACACATGCAAGGGGCAAGCAACTTTTAATGTATATAATTTAAATACAAGTTACCGCAAGGAGACACATTGGATATGAGATAGATATATGATGATACGAATGACTTGGCTTGAGTAAATATAATTGATGAAGATCCCTTAATTCTTCATAAGATAGCCAAGTCTCCAATGCCCTCCAACAACACCTATTGATCAAGTTTTAGCTTGTTGGTCCCCAACCAAGTTGGGTCTTAAGAGGTTAGTCACAATAGGCTTGGCAACCCAAATGGTTCGTTTCTTGACACCACTTTGAGTGCCAACATATTTGGCAAACACATTGCCAACCTTATCCTTCCGAAGGGAATAAACATCATAAATAATGATAGGGTTGGATAAGGTACCATTAGTGCATGAGGAAGCAAGGTGGCCCTTTTCACGGCATAAGTAGCAACATCGGCTTCCTCCTTTCTTCTTAGTTGATTTCTCAACTTGAGGATTTATAACTTGATTCTTCTTGGGAAGAAGCCTTTCTTCATCTTGAGGTTGAGCATGAGATTGAACTTGTGGCCGCTTCCCTTGTTGCTTCTCACTAAGAGGCTTCTTCTTTAATGGGCAAGACCTAACATGGTGCCCTTCAACATTGCACTTGAAGCAAACAATCTTGGACGAATTGTTGACTTGTTCTTGGATCTTGTTCTTGTTGATTATATGATTCTTCTTTATATTGGACTTCTTGTTATTATTGGAGTTGAATCCAAGTCCACTCTTGTCATTGGGTAATCTTTGTACACTCAACATGTTGTCAAGTGCGGACTTCCCATGATGCTTTCCCAAGTCTTTCTTCAAAGAAGCGACTTGGATCTTGAGCTCTTTTATTTCCTCTACATGGTTAGTAGCAACACAAGTAATAGAGGAAGTAGATGATTCATTGTTAGAGCAACAAGGCATGGAAAGCAATTCATCACAAGATGTAGCGATATTATGAGTGAATGAATTAATAGGACTAGCACGAGGCAAAATAGAATTTTGAGTAGAGTTTGTGCTAATGTACACATGAGGCTCACAAGATATCACCTTGGTAGTAATAGCCTCATGAGCTAACTTTAGCTTATCATGTGAGACTAAAAGATCCTCATGAGAGCCTAAGAGCTTTTCATGACTTTCTTCCAAATTCCCATAATTGCTAGTTAGCAACTCAAGTTGAGACCTTAGCTCAACATTCTCCTTCAATGTAGATGCTTCACGAGAAATAGAGTTAGTAGCACAAGAATCATAATTAATAGAAATAGGAGAAGGCAAATTGGCAAGTCCTTTTGAATATGAAGCTTTAAGTTGAGTATGTTCGACTTTTAGCTCATCATTTTTAGTTTTAAGACAATTAACCACCTCAAGATTTCTATTATGAGAGTCCTTTAATTTTGATAACTCTAGAGTAAAAATCTCTTCAAGAGATTCATTGATAGTTTGTTCTTCTACAAGAGCTTCCTCTAGTTTTGCAATTTCATTGGAATAATCACGCTCGCGGCTATAACACGCGTCAATGCATGCTTCCAAATCCTTAATGGTGATATTGCGCCTATCAAATGCTCTAATGATTTCTAGGAAATTGGAACAAGCATCTTTATCCTCATAAAGGATATTGTGAATCATTTTACCTTTATCCATTAACGAATCATTGTCATCATCATCATCATCCTCATCACCATCATAATCATCATCATCATCACTAGATACATTGGTGTTCAAAGTAGGAGATACCTTTGAACCTTTAGCTATAAGGCAAAAGTGAGATATGGTAGATGATGATGAACCATTACTTGAAGCGCCACTTAAATCCACATCTTGTTCCATGGAATGTTGAGTTTCTTCTACATGGTTAGTAACACAAGTACTAGAGGAAATACAACCATTTTTACTATGGAAACAAGATGTATCAAGCATATCATTATAAGATTTAGTCAAGGAATTTTTACATGATATGCATGAACTATCAACGCAAGCATGTAAATCATTTTGGGTGCTAGGTGTGTTTAAGTCCATAGACAAAGTATTGCAATAAGATAGAGATGAAGAATCGTCAACAATAAGCATACTATCAAGATTGCAATTTTTGTCACTACTCACCATATCATTATGTTGGGCCTTGACACATGTTGGTGAGGTAGAAGAAGTTGAGAACTCATCACGCCCGGAGGTGGAGGGAGTATAATCATCACCACAACTTTTGGACACATCATATTTATCTTGAAGCTTGGTCCAAATATCATGAGATTTCCAAGATGGCCTAATTGACTCAAGAACTACAATACTCAAATATTTGAAAAACACATTAGTAGCTTGAGTATTGAGATATAAGTTTTTCTCATCCTCTAAAGAGCAATCAATACCCGTTGGAGTAGAAAAACCCATATCTACAATTTTCTCTATATTTGGACCCATGTCCTTAAAAATATTAAGCATACTAATTTTCCAAGTATTATAATTTGTGCCATCGAATATAAAAGTGTCATTATGCACTAATCCCCTAGCCGACATCTTTACTCTCTAGGTTGTGAAACCCTATGAAGAGAGACCCGGCTCTGATACCAATTGAAAGGACACGGATGTCGCCTAGAGGGGGGGGGGGGGTGAATAGGCGTTTAAAAATAATTACGGTTAAGGCTTGAATAAATGCGGAATAAAACTAGCGTTTAATTTATCAAGCCAAAACCTAAACAAACTAGGTTCACCTATGTGCACCAACAACTTATGCTAAACAATTCAAGCAACTATGTGATAGCAAGATATGTTACTTCAAGCTCGATGGCTATCACAAAGTAAATTGCATAAGTAAAGAGATCAGGTATAGAAATAACCGAGAGACGAGGAGACGATGATTTATCCCGAAGTTCACTTCCCAATGGAAGCTAATCTCCGTTGGAGAGGTGTGGAGTCACAATGACTCCAAGCGCCCAATGGCTCACCTTATTCTCCTCGTGCCTCCACCAATGTGGAGTGCCACGATCCACTATGGGACCTTTGAGGGCGGTCACCGATCCCGTACAAGGTTGGGGCAATCTCCACAACTCAATTGGAGGCTCCCAACAATATCCCGCGAGCCACCAAAACTCCAAGATAGCAACAAGGTCCGGAGCTACCAAAACTCCGAGACAACAACAACCGTCTAGGGCACTCCAAGTACCCAAGAGGACAAGCTCAAGGGCACTCCAAGAACCCAAGAGTAACAAGCTTCTCAACCTTTCACTCGAACGAATCCTCGTAGAGAACTCCAACCGATGCAACCTATGCAATGGCAAGAACACAAGAAGTGCTCAAATCCTTCACTCTCAAATCCCACCAAAGCAACAAATGCTATGGGGGGAGAAGAGAGGAAGAACAATGAAGAACTCAACAAATGAATCCACAAGATCTAGATCCAAAGACTTTAACCTCACTAAGAGGAGAGATGGATTGGTGGAATAATAGATCTAGATCTCCTCTCTCTTTTCCCACTAATTGGAGGCAAGAATCATGGAGGAATAGAGAGAGAGCAAGCTCCAAAATGTCAACAATGGTGGGGAAAAACTTGCAAAAAGGTTGGGGAACCAATGGGGAAGAAGACCCCTTTTATAGGCCCCCAAAATCAGCCCGTTGGGGGCATTCTGCCCCACCCCGGCCTCCCGGGCCGGCCAGGCCGGCCTCCAGGCCGGACTGTTCGGGTAGGGGTCCGGCCTACGGGAGCCCACCCCGGCCTGGGGCCGGCCTACCAGTTTTCAGAAAATCTCCTTCACTAAAAACGCGATATCTTTTGCATCCGGACTCCGTTTTCGATGATCTTGGGCTCGTTGAAATCGTAAGAACGAGAACTACAAGATTATGCAAAGAAACATCATAGTACATAATTGGATGATAAAACCAAATGATGAAAGTTATTACCTCTCTATAAAGGAACAATCGGTAAAACCTCCAATATCAAAAACGCAATAAGTTTTTCATGCGAAACCCGTTTTTGATGAACTTGAGCTTGTATTGAAGCACATGACAAGCTCAAAAACCACACATGGAGAAAACACAAATAAGAACCAAGAAATTTTATGCCAAGTATGCAAAGGTTTGAGCTCTCTCCGAGTGATGCGATCAAGTTGCTAATATGAGAGCCCCTCTTGATAGTACGGTTATCTATCCTATAATCCGGTCTCCCTCCTAATGCTATGAGACCGGTAAAATAGAAAACCTATCAAGATCATACCTTTGCCTTGAGCATTCCACTTGAGCTAGAATATTACGATCTCGACCTCCTCAAGATGGAACACCTTTCTTGATTTCTTTTTGCTTGGTGAAGACACAAAGACGCTCCCCCATATGCACTATGGGAGAGGCTCTTTTAAGTATATCTTTACTTTAACATTATCTCCAAAAGAGTGGAAAGCTTCAAGAATGTGATCTCTTCGATATGCTTCCCTTGAACTTGCACTTCTCGAACTTGATGACGATCACAACTTGACGTCATCCACCATGGACTATATGAAATCTTCCTTTTGATGCAAGCCCATGGAAAGATGCCTAAACCCACATAGATATACCACACACACATATAATGGGTTAGAACACAAAGCTATATGAACAATTACTTACGATACCATGATACCACATGGTACATCTTCTTTCTTTGTGAGTTGATCACTATTAACCATCGCTTAGCACTTTGCCTTGATCAACCTTTTATCTTTTCTTCTCTCTTCATAATAATGATGTCTTGAAGGTAAAGATGAATGTTCACACAATATTCTTCTTCAAGACATACTTGATGAACCTTTTATCTTTTCTTATCTCTTCATAATAATGATGTCTTGAAGGTAAAGATGAATGTTCACACAATATTCTTCTTCAAGACATACTTGTAATATGCTCAACTCTCTCATGACCAAACTTGGGATATTCACATGAATAGCACCTTGGTCACCACTTGATTATCTTGAATCCAACACATGGACATCAAGTATTGCCTATGGAGAAACTCTACAAGTATAGCTCAATGCAACCATTAGTCCATAGTGATTGTCATCAATTACCAAAACCACACATGGGGGAACCATGCTCTTTCAATCTCCCCCATTTTGGTAATTGATGAAAAACTCTTTTACGAGGGTTTATATAATGAATTTTACCTACCATGCAAATAGACAAGCAGGTTGCATGAGCATGAAAGGAAAATGTTTAAGAACAAAACCAAAATTTCTTAAACCCTCGAAACTTTCTCCCTCATTGGCATCCATTTCCAAAATGGGATCATAGAAATTTTAGATGGCCAATATAGTAAGGGTTCCTCCGTAGGCTATGCACTTCTCATAATATGAGTGAAATCAAATACACTTATCCAATGATGAATAATGGGAGGAACTATACCAAGGATCCAAAGATTGCAAATAAGATGGTATACAAATCTAATATTCTCCTAAAGAGAAGCAAGCAATCAAGAGATCCAACAAACCAAACGAACAAGGTATATTATGGTTTGAGAAAATGAGTGTTTTTAAAGAAAATAGAGGAGCTCCCCAATATTTGTGCATGATTTAGAAATATTGCATTTTGAACGCAAAGGGCACAAAAATGGAATCATAACTCCCCCACTGTTGTTCAAAACTCAAAGCAAGTGCAAGTGATCATAAAAGAAAATAAGGCATATCGCTTGGAGTAAGAGATGGTTAAGCCATAAGAGAAGTTTCCAATAAAAGGATGGACACCGAACCATTAGGATACAATAATACATGTAATTCTTATCATGTGTATAAGTTTCTTAAATAGACCACAATCATGATGATGTACATCCATAAAGAAACATGTACATACAATATAGTTACAAAGAGAAAGAGCGAGATATCCAATTCGAAGACATAAATATGATAATAAGATCTTTGCTTGAAAGCATTTTTTTTAGAGGATATGAATGACCTTCCAACAAAAACACATCAAAGACGTCACACACATCAATAAGGGAAAAAGAGATAGTTGGGATGTTTTGATAAAAGCAACAAGTATCACAAGGAGTAAATATGTTTCGTGCCATGATACAACCTACAAAAGGTTGAAATGTTAGAGTATATGCATGAGCTAGATATACTTGTTACCGAGGTAGAATTGGTGATGTTGTACTATATAAGAATTCATCCATCGACATAGCTTGACTCCAATAAGCATGTAGTGATAACACCTTCTTTGTGAATGAGGCAGGCATCCAATGCATATGAAATGCACCTAAAACATATTTAAGTACAAAAATGGTCCCCAAACTCATTGGGTCCAAAGTAGTTACACAAACTACAATATATAGGATTCAATCCACATGAATATAGGCATATAGATAAGAAATTGAATATCATGAACATCTTAGCCAATTTAGGATTTATGGATATTATTCTATATAAATATTGGATCAAGGAAAATAAACATGCCATAACATATACACTAATAATTATGCATGCAATCTAAAGGTAGAAGAAACATTTCATTTTATACCCGGGAGAGAGAAAACGGTCGTTGGGGGGTTCCTCCACTCTGCAGCGCCCACCCCGGCCTAGGGGCTCGGCCTGGGGCCGGCGTGGACTGCGCACGAGCCGGAGGGGCCTTCCCACCCCGGCCTGGGGCCGACGTGGGCGCAGGGGCAGGCCGGCTGGAGGTGGCCCGGCCTGGCAGGCCGGCCAGGCCGGCGTGGAGCCGTGGCTGGGGCCGGCTACCCGCCCGAGCAGCCCGGCCTGGGGGTCGGCCCGGGGCCAGCGTGGGGAGCAGCTGGGGCCGGCCACCCACCCGAGCCCCCTGGCCTGGAGCCCGGCCTGGGGCCGGTACCCCTTCTTTCTCTCCTTTTCTTCTTCTCTTTTCTCCATTCTTTCCTTAACCTTTTCTCCATTTTTGCTTTTCATTGTATGAGGTCTACGGGGAGATATGGTTGCACTTTATCCATGATATTTTCTGAGTAAACTTAGGGAACACGTTAGTCCTTCCATATGTTGTGATCAAACACTCAAAATAGGATTTAGGAACATGTCAATCAACTCATGATTGATAAGATACCAATTTAGAAAATATACCATGTAAAAATAAAATACAAAAAGAAATACTTATCACTTGGGGGATACTAAATAAAGATGCATCAAGGAGTAAAATATTGATATCCCAATAGACATCAAATGATCCATGTCAAATTCCAAGAGATGCCAATTGAAGCAAATATCTATGAGTGAGATATCAAACTCCAATTAAATACCAATTGAGGGCATCAAAGCAAAACAAATGAGCATAGAAGATGTCTATATAAAATATGATCAAAGACTTATCTCATTCAAAACAATAGAATGCAAAACAAGGAATGAGATAACCAAGCCCTCTACACTTTTTATGATGGCACAAAGTAATAAAAAAATAAAAGTTGTGCCTTCCACAAACACACAAGATATTGATTAAAATGCCAATTAAAAAGATCTAATATCAATTAATGATAACTAGTGTTCAAAAAGAATCTATCATAGCTCCCCCATGATCTATGCATGATTTTTGAATTTTGCACACAAATGGGATCATCACTCTTCGCATGCATACAATAGAAACTTTCATTAAGTGGCAATAGATCCAATTGAAAATATAGTGTTCTAAAGGAAGTAATATAGCTCTCCCATGACTTGTGCATTATATAGATGTTTGCATTTTAATACAAAACAATTTCTCGTCGATAATGCAAATGGAAGAAAAGCATAATGTAAATATGATCAATAACTTCTACCACAAATATGGTTGTCACTTGTCCAAGGACAAGGAGGGTATGGTGTTAATTTTAGGTGGTATATTGCAAAAAAAAATATTCATGATCATGTTCAAACACAAAAGTTTATGGAAAAGGATATGAGTTAATTACCATGCTTCAACTAGTAAAATTATCATGCAAAGCAATTCTTAATATATATTGAAGCAACCAGTTTCCCAAATAATAAATACTAGTGCACATTTGAGAAACACCGCACGTAGAAACTCTCTCAAACTCAAGAAACCAAAATATGAGATACAAAAACTCATTTAAGGAGGTATGGAACTTGTTTGAGCTAATCATGCCACGTAGTAACAAGATAATTTAGAATATTAATTCTAAGTGGCATTACCTCACATGTTCACATTTTCTAGGATTGTAATATGCACATAGCTTATTACTCCCCCATAATGTGATAATCCATTTCTTTTAAACAAGAGGCAAGTGAAATCAAATAAGAGATAATTAATGAACATTGTAAAGTTTGAATTTCTCATGAGAATGAAAATACCACATGGAGACAATATAATCTTGTTACGTTAATAAATAAGTGATACACCTCATGTACACACATTTTAGGATTGTGAGGTGGCAAAGCACATCACTCCCCCAAAATGAGATAGTTCATTAATCTCTCAAAAGATGCAACTAAATTAATCATAAATTGCAATAAAGGCTCAACACAAAACAAACAAGTACATGGAGTACTAACCAACAAACACATACTAGATTACTCAAGATAGGTAATTAGTAAGCACACCATATACAAACACATGCTAGACACAAAACTAACACATGCAAGGGGCAAGCAACTTTTAATGTATATAATTTAAATACAAGTTACCGCAAGGAGACACATTGGATATGAGATAGATATATGATGATACAAATGACTTGGCTTGAGTAAATATAATTGATGAAGATCCCTTAATTCTTCATAAGATAGCCAAGTCTCCAATGCCCTCCAACAACACCTATTGATCAAGTTTTAGCTTGTTGGTCCCCAACCAAGTTGGGTCTTAAGAGGTTAGTCACAATAGGCTTGGCAACCCAAATGGTTCGTTTCTTGACACCACTTTGAGTGCCAACATATTTGGCAAACACATTGCCAACCTTATCCTTCCGAAGGGAATAAACATCATAAATAATGATAGGGTTGGATAAGGTACCATTAGTGCATGAGGAAGCAAGGTGGCCCTTTTCACGGCATAAGTAGCAACATCGGCTTCCTCCTTTCTTCTTAGTTGATTTCTCAACTTGAGGATTTATAACTTGATTCTTCTTGGGAAGAAGCCTTTCTTCATCTTGAGGTTGAGCATGAGATTGAACTTGTGGCCGCTTCCCTTGTTGGTTCTCACTAAGAGGCTTCTTCTTTAATGGGCAAGACCTAACATGGTGCCCTTCAACATGGCACTTGAAGCAAACAATCTTGGACGAATTGTTGACTTGTTCTTGGATCTTGTTCTTGTTGATTATATGATTCTTCTTTATATTGGACTTCTTGTTATTATTGGAGTTGAATCCAAGTCCACTCTTGTCATTGGGTAATCTTTGTACACTCAACATGTTGTCAAGTGCGGACTTCCCATGATGCTTTCCCAAGTCTTTCTTCAAAGAAGCGACTTGGATCTTGAGCTCTTTTATTTCCTCTACATGGTTAGTAGCAACACAAGTAATAGAGGAAGTAGATGATTCATTGTTAGAGCAACAAGGCATGGAAAGCAATTCATCACAAGATGTAGCGATATTACGAGTGAATGAATTAATAGGACTAGCACGAGGCAAAATAGAATTTTGAGTAGAGTTTGTGCTAATGTACACATGAGGCTCACAAGATATCACCTTGGTAGTAATAGCCTCATGAGCTAACTTTAGCTTATCATGTGAGACTAAAAGATCCTCATGAGAGCCTAAGAGCTTTTCATGACTTTCTTCCAAATTCCCATAATTGCTAGTTAGCAACTCAAGTTGAGACCTTAGCTCAACATTCTCCTTCAATGTAGATGCTTCACGAGAAATAGAGTTAGTAGCACAAGCATCATAATTAATAGAAATAGGAGAAGGCAAATTGGCAAGTCCATTTGAATATGAAGCTTTAAGTTGAGTATGTTCGACTTTTAGCTCATCATTTTTAGTTTTAAGACAATTAACCACCTCAAGATTTCTATTATGAGAGTCCTTTAATTTTGATAACTCTAGAGTAAAATCTCTTCAAGAGATTCATTGATAGTTTGTTCTTCTACAAGAGCTTCCTCTAGTTTTGCAATTTCATTGGAATAATCACGCTCGTGGCTATAACACGCGTCAATGCATGCTTCCAAATCCTTAATGGTGATATTGTGCCTATCAAATGCTCTAATGATTTCTAGGAAATTGGAACAAGCATCTTTATCCTCATAAAGGATATTGTGAATCATTTTACCTTTATCCATTAACGAATCATTGTCATCATCATCATCATCCTCATCACCATCATAATCATCATCATCATCACTAGATACATTGGTGTTCAAAGTAGGAGCTACCTTTGAACCTTTAGCTATAAGGCAAAAGTGAGATATGGTAGATGATGATGAACCATTACTTGAAGCGCCACTTAAATCCACATCTTGTTCCATGGAATGTTGAGTTTCTTCTACATGGTTAGTAACACAAGTACTAGAGGAAATACAACCATTTTTACTATGGAAACAAGATGTATCAAGCATATCATTATAAGATTTAGTCAAGGAATTTTTACATGATATGCATGAACTATCAACGCAAGCATGTAAATCATTTTGGGTGCTAGGTGTGTTTAAGTCCATAGACAAAGTATTGCAATAAGATAGAGATGAAGAATCGTCAACAATAAGCATACTATCAAGATTGCAATTTTTGTCACTACTCACCATATCATTATGTTGGGCCTTGACACATGTTGGTGAGGTAGAAGAAATTGAGAACTCATCACGCCCGGAGGTGGAGGGAGTATAATCATCACCACAACTTTTGGACACATCATATTTATCTTGAAGCTTGGTCCAAATATCATGAGATTTCCAAGATGGCCTAATTGACTCAAGAACTACAATACTCAAATATTTGAAAAACACATTAGTAGCTTGAGTATTGAGATATAAGTTTTTCTCATCCTCTAAAGAGCAATCAATACCCGTTGGAGTAGAAAAACCCATATCTACAATTTTCTCTATATTTGGACCCATGTCCTTAAAAATATTAAGCATACTAATTTTCCAAGTATTATAATTTGTGCCATCGAATATAAAAGTGTCATTATGCACTAATCCCCTAGCCGACATCTTTACTCTCTAGGTTGTGAAACCCTATGAAGAGAGACCCGGCTCTGATACCAATTGAAAGGACACGGATGTCGCCTAGAGGGGGGGGGGGGGTGAATAGGCGTTTAAAAATAATTACGGTTAAGGCTTGAATAAATGCGGAATAAAACTAGCGTTTAATTTATCAAGCCAAAACCTAAACACACTAGGTTCACCTATGTGCACCAACAACTTATGCTAAACAATTCAAGCAACTATGTGATAGCAAGATATGTTACTTCAAGCTCGATGGCTATCACAAAGTAAATTGCATAAGTAAAGAGATCAGGTATAGAAATAACCGAGAGACGAGGAGACGATGATTTATCCCGAAGTTCACTTCCCAATGGAAGCTAATCTCCGTTGGAGAGGTGTGGAGTCACAATGACTCCAAGCGCCCAATGGCTCACCTTATTCTCCTCGTGCCTCCACCAATGTGGAGTGCCACGATCCACTATGGGACCTTTGAGGGCGGTCACCGATCCCGTACAAGGTTGGGGCAATCTCCACAACTCAATTGGAGGCTCCCAACAATATCCCGCGAGCCACCAAAACTCCAAGATAGCAACAAGGTCCGGAGCTACCAAAACTCCGAGACAACAACAACCGTCTAGGGCACTCCAAGTACCCAAGAGGACAAGCTCAAGGGCACTCCAAGAACCCAAGAGTAACAAGCTTCTCAACCTTTCACTCGAACGAATCCTCGTAGTGAACTCCAACCGATGCAACCTATGCAATGGCAAGAACACAATAAGTGCTCAAATCCTTCACTCTCAAATCCCACCAAAGCAACAAATGCTATGGGGGGAGAAGAGAGGAAGAACAATGAAGAACTCAACAAATGAATCCACAAGATCTAGATCCAAAGACTTTCCCCTCACTAAGAGGAGAGATGGATTGGTGGAATAATAGATCTAGATCTCCTCTCTCTTTCCCCACTAATTGGAGGCAAGAATCATGGAGGAATAGAGAGAGAGAGCAAGCTCCAAAATGTCAACAATGGTGGGGAAAAACTTGCAAAAAGGTTGGGGAACCAATGGGGAAGAAGACCCCTTTTATAGGCCCCCAAAATCAGCCCGTTGGGGGCATTCTGCCCCACCCCGGCCTCCCGGGCCGGCCAGGCCGGCCTCCAGGCCGGACTGTTCGGGTAGGGGTCCGGCCTACGGGAGCCCACCCCGGCCTGGGGCCGGCCTACCAGTTTTCAGAAAATCTCCTTCACTAAAAACGCGATATCTTTTGCATCCGGACTCCGTTTTCGATGATCTTGGGCTCGTTGAAATCGTAAGAACGAGCACTACAAGATTATGCAAAGAAACATCATAGTCCATAATTGGATGATAAAACCAAATGATGAAAGTTATTACCTCTCTATAAAGGAACAATCGGTAAAACCTCCAATATCAAAAACGCAATAAGTTTTTCATGCGAAACCCGTTTTTGATGAACTTGAGCTTGTATTGAAGCACATGACAAGCTCAAAAACCACACATGGAGAAAACACAAATAAGAACCAAGAAATTTTATGCCAAGTATGCAAAGGTTTGAGCTCTCTCCGAGTGATGCGATCAAGTTGCTAATATGAGAGCCCCTCTTGATAGTACGGTTATCTATCCTATAATCCGGTCTCCCTCCTAATGCTATGAGACCGGTAAAATAGAAAACCTATCAAGATCATACCTTTGCCTTGAGCATTCCACTTGAGCTAGAATATTACGATCTCGACCTCCTCAAGATGGAACACCTTTCTTGATTTCTTTTTGCTTGGTGAAGACACAAAGATGCTCCCCCATATGCACTATGGGAGAGGCTCTTTTAAGTATATCTTTACTTTAACATTATCTCCAAAAGAGTGGCAAGCTTCAAGAATGTGATCTCTTCGATATGCTTCCCTTGAACTTGCACTTCTCGAACTTGATGACGATCACAACTTGACGTCATCCACCATGGACTATATGAAATCTTCCTTTTGATGCAAGCCCATGGAAAGATGCCTAAACCCACATAGATATACCACACACACATATAATGGGTTAGAACACAAAGCTATATGAACAATTACTTACGATACCATGATACCACATGGTACATCTTCTTTCTTTGTGAGTTGATCACTATTAACCATCGCTTAGCACTTTGCCTTGATCAACCTTTTATCTTTTCTTCTCTCTTCATAATAATGATGTCTTGAAGGTAAAGATGAATGTTCACACAATATTCTTCTTCAAGACATACTTGATGAACCTTTTATCTTTTCTTATCTCTTCATAATAATGATGTCTTGAAGGTAAAGATGAATGTTCACACAATATTCTTCTTCAAGACATACTTGCAATATGCTCAACTCTCTCATGACCAAACTTGGGATATTCACATGAATAGCACCTTGGTCACCACTTGATTATCTTGAATCCAACACATGGACATCAAGTATTGCCTATGGAGAAACTCTACAAGTATAGCTCAATGCAACCATTAGTCCATAGTGATTGTCATCAATTACCAAAACCACACATGGGGGAACCATGCTCTTTCAATCTCCCCCATTTTGGTAATTGATGACAAACTCTTTTACGAGGGTTTATATAATGAATTTTACCTACCATGCAAATAGACAAGCAGGTTGCATGAGCATGAAAGGAAAATGTTTAAGAACAAAACCAAAATTTCTTAAACCCTCGAAACTTTCTCCCCCATTGGCATCCATTTCCAAAATGGGATCATAGAAATTTTAGATGGCCAATATAGTAAGGGTTCCTCCGTAGGCTATGCACTTCTCATAATATGAGTGAAATCAAATACACTTATCCAATGATGAATAATGGGAGGAACTATACCAAGGATCCAAAGATTGCAAATAAGATGGTATACAAATCTAATATTCTCCTAAAGAGAAGCAAGCAATCAAGAGATCCAACAAACCAAATGAACAAGGTATATTATGGTTTGAGAAAATGAGTGTTTTTAAAGAAAATAGAGGAGCTCCCCAATATTTGTGCATGATTTAGAAATATTGCATTTTGAACGCAAAGGGCACAAAAATGGAATCATAACTCCCCCACTGTTGTTCAAAACTCAAAACAAGTGCAAGTGATCATAAAAGAAAATAAGGCATATCGCTTGGAGTAAGAGATGGTTAAGCCATAAGAGAAGTTTCCAATAAAAGGATGGACACCGAACCATTAGGATACAATAATACATGTAATTCTTATCATGTGTATAAGTTTCTTAAATAGACCACAATCATGATGATGTACATCCATAAAGAAACATGTACATACAATATAGTTACAAAGAGAAAGAGCGAGATATCCAATTCGAAGACATAAATATGATAATAAGATCTTTGCTTGAAAGCATTTTTTTTAGAGGATATGAATGACCTTCCAACAAAAACACATCAAAGACGTCACACACATCAATAAGGGAAAAAGAGATAGTTGGGACGTTTTGATAAAAGCAACAAGTATCACAAGGAGTAAATATGTTTCGTGCCATGATACAACCTACAAAAGGTTGAAATGTTAGAGTATATGCATGAGCTAGATATACTTGTTACCGAGGTAGAATTGGTGATGTTGTACTATATAAGAATTCATCCATCGACATAGCTTGACTCCAATAAGCATGTAGTGATAACACCTTCTTTGTGAATGAGGCAGGCATCCAATGCATATGAAATGCACCTAAAACATATTTAAGTACAAAAATGGTCCCCAAACTCATTGGGTCCAAAGTAGTTACACAAACTACAATATATAGGATTCAATCCACATGAATATAGGCATATAGATAAGAAATTGAATATCATGAACATCTTAGCCAATTTAGGATTTATGGATATTATTCTATATAAATATTGGATCAAGGAAAATAAACATGCCATAACATATACACTAATAATTATGCATGCAATCTAAAGGTAGAAGAAACATTTCATTTTATACCCGGGAGAGAGAAAACGGTCGTTGGGGGGGTTCCTCCACTCTGCAGCGCCCACCCCGGCCTAGGGGCTCGGCCTGGGGCCGGCGTGGACTGCGCACGAGCCGGAGGGGCCTTCCCACCCCGGCCTGGGGCCGGCGTGGGCGCAGGGGCAGGCCGGCTGGAGGTGGCCCGGCCTGGCAGGCCGGCCAGGCCGGCGTGGAGCCGTGGCTGGGGCCGGCTACCCGCCCGAGCAGCCCGGCCTGGGGGTCGGCCTGGGGCCAGCGTGGGGAGCAGCTGGGGCCGGCCACCCACCCGAGCCCCCCGGCCTGGAGCCCGGCCTGGGGCCGGCACCCCTTCTTTCTCTCCTTTTCTTCTTCTCTTTTCTCCATTCTTTCCTTAACCTTTTCTCCATTTTTGCTTTTCATTGTATGAGGTCTACGGGGAGATATGGTTGCACTTTATCCATGATATTTTCTGAGTAAACTTAGGGAACACGTTAGTCCTTCCATATGTTGTGATCAAACACTCAAAATAGGATTTAGGAACATGTCAATCAACTCATGATTGATAAGATACCAATTTAGAAAATATACCATGTAAAAATAAAATACAAAAGGAAATACTTATCACTTGGGGGATACTAAATAAAGATGCATCAAGGAGTAAAATATTGATATCCCAATAGACATCAAATGATCCATGTCAAATTCCAAGAGATGCCAATTGAAGCAAATATCTATGAGTGAGATATCAAACTCCAATTAAATACCAATTGAGGGCATCAAAGCAAAACAAATGAGCATAGAAGATGTCTATATAAAATATGATCAAAGACTTATCTCATTCAAAACAATAGAATGCAAAACAAGGAATGAGATAACCAAGCCCTCTACACTTTTTATGATGGCACAAAGTAATAAAAAAATAAAAGTTGTGCCTTCCACAAACACACAAGATATTGATTAAAATGCCAATTAAAAAGATCTAATATCAATTAATGATAACTAGTGTTCAAAAAGAATCTATCATAGCTCCCCCATGATCTATGCATGATTTTTGAATTTTGCACACAAATGGGATCATCACTCTTCGCATGCATACAATAGAAACTTTCATTAAGTGGCAATAGATCCAATTGAAAATATAGTGTTCTAAAGGAAGTAATATAGCTCTCCCATGACTTGTGCATTATATAGATGTTTGCATTTTAATACAAAACAATTTCTCGTCGATAATGCAAATGGAAGCAAAGCATAATGTAAATATGATCAATAACTTCTACCACAAATATGGTTGTCACTTGTCCAAGGACAAGGAGGGTATGGTGTTAATTTTAGGTGGTATATTGCAAAAAAAAATATTCATGATCATGTTCAAACACAAAAGTTTATGGAAAAGGATATGAGTTAATTACCATGCTTCAACTAGTAAAATTATCATGCAAAGCAATTCTTAATATATATTGAAGCAACCAGTTTCCCAAATAATAAATACTAGTGCACATTTGAGAAACACCGCACGTAGAAACTCTCTCAAACTCAAGAAACCAAAATATGAGATACAAAAACTCATTTAAGGAGGTATGGAACTTGTTTGAGCTAATCATGCCATGTAGTAACAAGATAATTTAGAATATTAATTCTAAGTGGCATTACCTCACATGTTCACATTTTCTAGGATTGTAATATGCACATAGCTTATTACTCCCCCATAATGTGATAATCCATTTCTTTTAAACAAGAGGCAAGTGAAATCAAATAAGAGATAATTAATGAACATTGTAAAGTTTGAATTTCTCATGAGAATGAAAATACCACATGGAGACAATATAATCTTGTTACGTTAATAAATAAGTGATATACCTCATGTACACACATTTTAGGATTGTGAGGTGGCAAAGCACATCACTCCCCCAAAATGAGATAGTTCATTAATCTCTCAAAAGATGCAACTAAATTAATCATAAATTGCAATAAAGGCTCAACACAAAACAAACAAGTACATGGAGTACTAACCAACAAACACATACTAGATTACTCAAGATAGGTAATTAGTAAGCACACCATATACAAACACATGCTAGACACAAAACTAACACATGCAAGGGGCAAGCAACTTTTAATGTATATAATTTAAATACAAGTTACCGCAAGGAGACACATTGGATATGAGATAGATATATGATGATACAAATGACTTGGCTTGAGTAAATATAATTGATGAAGATCCCTTAATTCTTCATAAGATAGCCAAGTCTCCAATGCCCTCCAACAACACCTATTGATCAAGTTTTAGCTTGTTGGTCCCCAACCAAGTTGGGTCTTAAGAGGTTAGTCACAATAGGCTTGGCAACCCAAATGGTTCGTTTCTTGACACCACTTTGAGTGCCAACATATTTGGCAAACACATTGCCAACCTTATCCTTCCGAAGGGAATAAACATCATAAATAATGATAGGGTTGGATAAGGTACCATTAGTGCATGAGGAAGCAAGGTGGCCCTTTTCACGGCATAAGTAGCAACATCGGCTTCCTCCTTTCTTCTTAGTTGATTTCTCAACTTGAGGATTTATAACTTGATTCTTCTTGGGAAGAAGCCTTTCTTCATCTTGAGGTTGAGCATGAGATTGAACTTGTGGCCGCTTCCCTTGTTGCTTCTCACTAAGAGGCTTCTTCTTTAATGGGCAAGACCTAACATGGTGCCCTTCAACATTGCACTTGAAGCAAACAATCTTGGACGAATTGTTGACTTGTTCTTGGATCTTGTTCTTGTTGATTATATGATTCTTCTTTATATTGGACTTCTTGTTATTATTGGAGTTGAATCCAAGTCCACTCTTGTCATTGGGTAATCTTTGTACACTCAACATGTTGTCAAGTGCGGACTTCCCATGATGCTTTCCCAAGTCTTTCTTCAAAGAAGCGACTTGGATCTTGAGCTCTTTTATTTCCTCTACATGGTTAGTAGCAACACAAGTAATAGAGGAAGTAGATGATTCATTGTTAGAGCAACAAGGCATGGAAAGCAATTCATCACAAGATGTAGCGATATTACGAGTGAATGAATTAATAGGACTAGCACGAGGCAAAATAGAATTTTGAGTAGAGTTTGTGCTAATGTACACATGAGGCTCACAAGATATCACCTTGGTAGTAATAGCCTCATGAGCTAACTTTAGCTTATCATGTGAGACTAAAAGATCCTCATGAGAGCCTAAGAGCTTTTCATGACTTTCTTCCAAATTCCCATAATTGCTAGTTAGCAACTCAAGTTGAGACCTTAGCTCAACATTCTCCTTCAATGTAGATGCTTCACGAGAAATAGAGTTAGTAGCACAAGCATCATAATTAATAGAAATAGGAGAAGGCAAATTGGCAAGTCCATTTGAATATGAAGCTTTAAGTTGAGTATGTTCGACTTTTAGCTCATCATTTTTAGTTTTAAGACAATTAACCACCTCAAGATTTCTATTATGAGAGTCCTTTAATTTTGATAACTCTAGAGTAAAAATCTCTTCAAGAGATTCATTGATAGTTTGTTCTTCTACAAGAGCTTCCTCTAGTTTTGCAATTTCATTGGAATAATCACGCTCGCGGCTATAACACGCGTCAATGCATGCTTCCAAATCCTTAATGGTGATATTGCGCCTATCAAATGCTCTAATGATTTCTAGGAAATTGGAACAAGCATCTTTATCCTCATAAAGGATATTGTGAATCATTTTACCTTTATCCATTAACGAATCATTGTCATCATCATCATCATCATCATCATCCTCATCACCATCATAATCATCATCATCATCACTAGATACATTGGTGTTCAAAGTAGGAGCTACCTTTGAACCTTTAGCTATAAGGCAAAAGTGAGATATGGTAGATGATGATGAACCATTACTTGAAGCGCCACTTAAATCCACATCTTGTTCCATGGAATGTTGAGTTTCTTCTACATGGTTAGTAACACAAGTACTAGAGGAAATACAACCATTTTTACTATGGAAACAAGATGTATCAAGCATATCATTATAAGATTTAGTCAAGGAATTTTTACATGATATGCATGAACTATCAACGCAAGCATGTAAATCATTTTGGGTGCTAGGTGTGTTTAAGTCCATAGACAAAGTATTGCAATAAGATAGAGATGAAGAATCGTCAACAATAAGCATACTATCAAGATTGCAATTTTTGTCACTACTCACCATATCATTATGTTGGGCCTTGACACATGTTGGTGAGGTAGAAGAAGTTGAGAACTTATCACGCCCGGAGGTGGAGGGAGTATAATCATCACCACAACTTTTGGACACATCATATTTATCTTGAAGCTTGGTCCAAATATCATGAGATTTCCAAGATGGCCTAATTGACTCAAGAACTACAATACTCAAATATTTGAAAAACACATTAGTAGCTTGAGTATTGAGATATAAGTTTTTCTCATCCTCTAAAGAGCAATCAATACCCGTTGGAGTAGAAAAACCCATATCTACAATTTTCTCTATATTTGGACCCATGTCCTTAAAAATATTAAGCATACTAATTTTCCAAGTATTATAATTTGTGCCATCGAATATAAAAGTGTCATTATGCACTAATCCCCTAGCCGACATCTTTACTCTCTAGGTTGTGAAACCCTATGAAGAGAGACCCGGCTCTGATACCAATTGAAAGGACACGGATGTCGCCTAGAGGGGGGGGGGGGGTGAATAGGCGTTTAAAAATAATTACGGTTAAGGCTTGAATAAATGCGGAATAAAACTAGCGTTTAATTTATCAAGCCAAAACCTAAACAAACTAGGTTCACCTATGTGCACCAACAACTTATGCTAGCAAGATATGTTACTTCAAGCTCGATGGCTATCACAAAGTAAATTGCATAAGTAAAGAGATCAGGTATAGAAATAACCGAGAGACGAGGAGACGATGATTTATCCCGAAGTTCACTTCCCAATGGAAGCTAATCTCCGTTGGAGAGGTGTGGAGTCACAATGACTCCAAGCGCCCAATGGCTCACCTTATTCTCCTCGTGCCTCCACCAATGTGGAGTGCCACGATCCACTATGGGACCTTTGAGGGCGGTCACCGATCCCGTACAAGGTTGGGGCAATCTCCACAACTCAATTGGAGGCTCCCAACAATATCCCGCGAGCCACCAAAACTCCAAGATAGCAACAAGGTCCGGAGCTACCAAAACTCCGAGACAACAACAACCGTCTAGGGCACTCCAAGTACCCAAGAGGACAAGCTCAAGGGCACTCCAAGAACCCAAGAGTAACAAGCTTCTCAACCTTTCACTCGAACGAATCCTCGTAGAGAACTCCAACCGATGCAACCTATGCAATGGCAAGAACACAAGAAGTGCTCAAATCCTTCACTCTCAAATCCCACCAAAGCAACAAATGCTATGGGGGGAGAAGAGAGGAAGAACAATGAAGAACTCAACAAATGAATCCACAAGATCTAGATCCAAAGACTTTCCCCTCACTAAGAGGAGAGATGGATTGGTGGAATAATAGATCTAGATCTCCTCTCTCTTTTCCCACTAATTGGAGGCAAGAATCATGGAGGAATAGAGAGAGAGCAAACTCCAAAATGTCAACAATGGTGGGGAAAAACTTGCAAAAAGGTTGGGGAACCAATGGGGAAGAAGACCCCTTTTATAGGCCCCCAAAATCAGCCCGTTGGGGGCATTCTGCCCCACCCCGGCCTCCCGGGCCGGCCAGGCCGGCCTCCAGGCCGGACTGTTCGGGTAGGGGTCCGGCCTACGGGAGCCCACCCCGGCCTGGGGCCGGCCTACCAGTTTTCAGAAAATCTCCTTCACTAAAAACGCGATATCTTTTGCATCCGGACTCCGTTTTCGATGATCTTGGGCTCGTTGAAATCGTAAGAACGAGCACTACAAGATTATGCAAAGAAACATCATAGTACATAATTGGATGATAAAACCAAATGATGAAAGTTATTACCTCTCTATAAAGGAACAATCGGTAAAACCTCCAATATCAAAAACGCAATAAGTTTTTCATGCGAAACCCGTTTTTGATGAACTTGAGCTTGTATTGAAGCACATGACAAGCTCAAAAACCACACATGGAGAAAACACAAATAAGAACCAAGAAATTTTATGCCAAGTATGCAAAGGTTTGAGCTCTCTCCGAGTGATGCGATCAAGTTGCTAATATGAGAGCCCCTCTTGATAGTACGGTTATCTATCCTATAATCCGGTCTCCCTCCTAATGCTATGAGACCGGTAAAATAGAAAACCTATCAAGATCATACCTTTGCCTTGAGCATTCCACTTGAGCTAGAATATTACGATCTCGACCTCCTCAAGATGGAACACCTTTCTTGATTTCTTTTTGCTTGGTGAAGACACAAAGACGCTCCCCCATATGCACTATGGGAGAGGCTCTTTTAAGTATATCTTTACTTTAACATTATCTCCAAAAGAGTGGCAAGCTTCAAGAATGTGATCTCTTCGATATGCTTCCCTTGAACTTGCACTTCTCGAACTTGATGACGATCACAACTTGACGTCATCCACCATGGACTATATGAAATCTTCCTTTTGATGCAAGCCCATGGAAAGATGCCTAAACCCACATAGATATACCACACACACATATAATGGGTTAGAACACAAAGCTATATGAACAATTACTTACGATACCATGATACCACATGGTACATCTTCTTGCTTTGTGAGTTGATCACTATTAACCATTGCTTAGCACTTTGCCTTGATCAACCTTTTATCTTTTCTTCTCTCTTCATAATAATGATGTCTTGAAGGTAAAGATGAATGTTCACACAATATTCTTCTTCAAGACATACTTGATGAACCTTTTATCTTTTCTTATCTCTTCATAATAATGATGTCTTGAAGGTAAAGATGAATGTTCACACAATATTCTTCTTCAAGACATACTTGAAATATGCTCAACTCTCTCATGACCAAACTTGGGATATTCACATGAATATCACCTTGGTCACCACTTGATTATCTTGAATCCAACACATGGACATCAAGTATTGCCTATGGAGAAACTCTACAAGTATAGCTCAATGCAACCATTAGTCCATAGTGATTGTCATCAATTACCAAAACCACACATGGGGGAACCATGCTCTTTCAACGTCCTTCTATGCAAGACATACTTGAAGGTGGGTATGGATGCCACCGTTGGCACGGACCAAACGAGGGACACGTATTGGTTTAGGATGAAGGAGTACTTCGACAAGCACAACACGAGTGGAAATGAGCGCTCCAATAGATCTCTTCGGTCTCTCATAAACACGGATTGCCAAAAGTGGGCAGCGGCAATGGAGCAAGTGGATAACTTGAACCCAAGTGGCATCAACGATAGAGATATGGTAAGAAACATTTCTCTTATTGTGCATTTCAATGGCCTCTTATTTCTCAACATGACTAATTGTTTTTTTTCATGTAGCTCAACATGGCGCAAAACTTGTTTAGAGGAGTTGGCAAGAAGAACAAGAAGGGGAAGGACATCAAAGGGAAGTCATTCGGGTTGGCCCATTGTTACAAGGAACTAGAGAATGAGGAAAAATGGAAGACCCGTGAGTGGAAAGTGGAAAAGAATAAAACACACAAGAACACCGTGGAGGCTAACATACTTGATGATGATGAAGCATCAAGTGAGGAGTTGAAGAGGAGTCCTACTCTTAACTCGCTCCAAGCCCAAGAGATCCATTGGAAACAAGAAAGCAAACGAAAATAAGAAGAACGGTGGAGATGACGACATCAAGGAGTGTTTGGACACTCTAGTGGCGGCAAGAAAGGAAGCGCAAGAGGAGAGAAACATGGAGAAGACCCAAATGAGCGCGGCCGAGGAGAGGAGGGCCGAGGCCGAAGAGCGCAAGATTATATTGGAGGAGAAGAAAGTGGCAATGGAAGAAGAAGCTCGGCTAGTGGAAATGGAGAGAAACCTCTTCTTCATGGACACTTCCAAACATGGTGACAAGAAAAAGGAGTACGTCAACCTTTGTCGCGACCAAGTGTTGCACAAAAGGAGGATGATGAGTGGCATGAGTGGCATTGGAGGCATGGGAGCGTTTGGAGGCATGGGAGGCATGGGTGCTATGAGTTTCTGAGCACTCATGGGAGGAATGGGAGAACCCCATGGGAGGGATGAGTGGCATGGGAATGCCACTGGGTGGGATGAGTGGCATGGGAGCACCTCCGGTCTTCAACGGAATGGGAGGCATTGGAGGGAGTGGCATTGGAGCAACTATGGGTGCATCTTTCGTGCCTCACATGCACTCCAACAATGGTGGCATCGAAGATCCCACAAGTGCGAGCACCTCCCGAGTTTCCATTGATGATGAAGCCCAAGATGAAGATGACGAGGAGAAACAAGACGAAGAAGTGTACGCGTGCTGCATTTTAACGCCCCTGCTGGAGCGCGCTGCTGGCTCTACGCTGCGTTTTGACGCCTCTGCTGGACCGCTACACAGCGCCACGCGCGATAACGGCAAATGCAGCGCTGCAAAGTCCATATAGCGCGCGCGAAAATGGCGCAGCTGTTGGAGTTGCCCTTAGAAAAATGCAATATATAGATCAAACTACCGTTAATATCTAGCCTAGTTGATTCTATAGACACAACAAATAGTGGTCAGTCCCATTGCCCGTTGGCTCTTCCGGCACATCCATACAGCCTTACTAGCTTCTAAAGTAAGCGGGCGATGCCATGTCCTCTACCTTCCATTAGCATCATTTGGGTGATCAAACTTAGGGATGCTAAGAATACCTACTCCTGTTACTATTCTTTAGTCCCTTGGTCACTTTGAGAAAGACCAAAGATGGACATTTGTTAGCATTTCAAAGGATTACAATATATCGCAATGATCCTACAACAAAAATTGCTTTTAAGCATGGATCAGGTTTGTAAAAGACCTTTTGGATATCGTTACAAGCTAACGACCATAAACTTTTCCAACCGCAATGTCTCACGGTACGCTCACTCCTCTACTAAATAGCTCAATGGCTGACCCAGTCCTCAGGTGGGTATCGGGAAGACGGCCTGCGACCTTTCTTCGGTGGCGGAGCCTCTTCCTCTATTTCGAACTGGACTTCATCATCCATGATGATGCTCAATGCAGTTGATGGGACGTTAAGAACATTGCAAAGAACAACCCATTTAGCAACTGCAGTTGTAAAGAAGTGGATGCATGTTAGCATTTGTGGTGCAACCGCAGCCGGTAAATTCATAATATCAATGTCAAGAAACCGCATACCCTTGTTAAGGAAATCACTAGAGAGATAACATGTGGATCCAAAGCTTCCTTCATGAGTGGTCAACGTCTCCTTGGTCCGCGAATCGAAGGTTGGATTTTCAATGAGCGCGTTGACAAAGACCCATAGATATCCTCTCACAGTATGCAATTTCATCTTAGCATTTTCTTCGACGTCCTTGCTGTTCATAATGTCCCTCACGGTATGCAATTTCGTCTTATTGTCGAGGTCCTTTCTATTCAAAATGTTCCTCGCGAGATGCAATTTTATCTTAGCATTCTTGTCGACGTCCTTCCTGTTCACAATGTCTCTCACATGGTTGGCGATTTGGTTAGCAACGTAGTCAACGTGAGTCCCACCTCTAGTTGTCGCTGTCCCATTCACAAAGCTGACCTGCAATCCCAAAGAAAAAGTGTAATGTACAACTGAAACCACATCAAAGCAATCAGCTGCAGCTGCATATATCTCACACAGCCACACTTACTTGCTGAAACTGCCCTTTGCTTAGAATCACGCACACCTCCCACCGATCATTTACCTTTTGGTAAAAACTGAAAGAAAGACAAATTCGAATGATCAGAAATAGTACTGTACATAAGCGCGCCTCATGCATGGACGCGCCCAAACTTGGTCTAAATTATGCCAAACCTTGATCGCTCAACTCTCTCTTGGGAAAACGAGTCGGTGTACAGTTTTACATATTCCAAAAAGCTTCTTGTTGCCACCTTCTCACCATTTAACTTGACCATCACTGTTTTGCCAAGGATCCCCGCCATATCAATTACTCTTTTCTTCATGAGTGCAACGATATCGTCTTCGAGATGGGTCACTCGGAACTTGGCGAGGTCAGGCCTGAAGACAACTCTTGTCCAGTTCTCCGACTGCGTGCACTGTTTTATCTCTGGCACTGACCTTCTCTTCATGTTTTCAGAGAAAACCTGCCGAGGTAATCGAGGAGAAATGTCATGGTATATTATCACATTCTAGAAGATTAGCAAATCTGTATTATGTATTGCAAATAGTCAACTCTAAATTTAGAGATGTATATCTAAATGCACTGTGGAGACCCTTCAAAAAAAAAAAAAAACATGGCGGTTACCCTTATTGTCGGATGCCACAAAGTACCATCAAACACGATTTATTCAGATTATAGAAATTTAGAATAACTAAACAACACTTAGGTAGCCAGGCTATATATACCACGAGAAAATGGCCGGCCGGACTAATGGTAAGAACCCTGCTGGAGAAATCGGTCGACAGATGATCCACTGCCAATTAAAAACCAAATCCAAAGCGGGTCGATGGGTGATTATCTCACGTACGTACCTGCTTGTACTTCTTCTGGTGGCGGCGCCCGTCAGCGGTCTCGACGACGAACTCGGTGGAGAATGCGTTGGCGAGTATGACGCCATAGTCATGGCCGGTTATGGTGAGGAGGCTGCCGAAGACCACCTCCGGCACGTAGACGCCCTCCTCCTCGTGGATCTCAACGGGCAAGCCGCAGCCATTGTTGTAGACGGAGATGCGGCCCTCCTGGACGTCGATGTCCACCTTGAGGGAGTCCATGGAAGGGTCGCGCCGCTTGTTGTCGGCGGCGCTGAGGAGGATGTCGTCGAATATCTTGTAGAGGCCGGGGACGTAGGTGACATCCCGTTGCACCATGCCGCCGTCCTCGTAGACCCAGAGCCTGCTGGTGTGATGATGGGTGTAGCCGAGGTAGGTGTCCGGGCGCAGGAAGATGTGGTCCAGCTGCGTTTTTCGGGCCCACATCTCGTCGACGGTCTTCTCGGCGCCGGCGGTGGAGTTGGACGAGGATTCGGGCATGGGCTTGGTGGCGGCAGCGCCAATTGCGGCGGTGTCCATGGCGCTAGGGTTTTTGGTGTGGGTTCAGGGGAGGAGGAGAGAGAGGTGCGGGGCTTAGCGGGGCAAGCAGATTGGTCAATCCGTCAATGCAAAAAAAAAAGTCAAACCGTATGTGGGCACTCTAATACTCAACTTTTTTTGCGTTAAAACTTTAGGGCTTTATTCGGAAACTAAGCCAACGTTATCAGCAATAATGCTGCTAACAAGAAAGCTCGGAGGTTGTTCCATCCAACATCACGTCACCTCCTGTGTGCAGGCAAATTTTGCACACAAGTGAGCCGGCATATTGGCTGATCTACAAACATGATGAATAACAAAATAAGTAAACGATGAAGCTAGCCCTTCAATCTCCTCCAGAATTGGTGCTATGACTGATCGTGAACCCGCGCGAGTATCCCAAAGGTTGACAGCGTCCAGGCAGTCGACCTCCATGACACACTCGAGAGACCCCGGAGCTTGGCGAAGATAACTCCGTCCCGCAGCGACATGGCCTCGGCAATAAGCGGATCAGTTATGCCATTGTATGGTTTACTCCATGCTCCCAGGAAGCCGACAGAAGATCTCGCGATCCCTCCTGCTCCACTCTTGCGAAACTCCGACGCAATACCTGCGTCCGTATTTATTTTAATGCAGCCTTCCTCGGGTGGTCTCCAGCCATGGCCTGGAAGCTGCACAGCATGTGATCTCGGAATATCCAGTAGGGCTATAGCATCCCTTGTCATTTTCATTGATTGAACCGGATTCAGACCTTCCTTCTCATGTGTCAAATTATTTCTTGACGTCCATATAGCCCACATCACCGTGATAATCTTTGCACGGTCCGAATTATCGAACATCGGATCACATAGGATATCCCTTGTCCAAGTAGTTGGGTGTAATTCTGGAATCTTTACATTTAACCAGATTCGTGCCTCTTTCCAGAAACTTTGAGCATGTGAACACTTTATCAGGGCATGCATCATGTCCTCATTCGTGCTCAAGCATATTTTGCACCGAGCCAACTCGGTAATATGTCGGTATTGAAGAGTGCATTCTACTGGTAGAATTCCACGGAGTACCCGCCACCAGAATACACGCACCTTCGGTACCACTCGGAGCTTCCAGAGTCTGTCCAACATCTGTTTTTCAGAAGTTGAGGTTCCCGTAGCCGTCCCTTCCGCTAGAGTCAAGAGCTCGTTATGCGTCACTAGAGATCGATACGATGACTTTACAGAGTAGATGCCAGACTTCTCCAAACCCCAGGCCCAGAAATCATCACCACCATTGCGGTTCAAAGGAATATTTAGAATTGCATCGGCTTCAGGTGCGGTGAAATTATCTCTGACCAAAACCTCCTTCCATGTCCAATTTCCTTGATCAATGAGATCCGAAACACGACCCAGCGTCTCATCACCAATCTGACATGAAGGTCTCATATCCAGTAAACCCGGGATCCATTTGTCTCTCCAAATATGGACAGATGAACCATCCCCAATTCGTTTCAGCATGCCATTTGCCAAAGCGTCCCTTCCTGCTATGACTGCGCGCCATGTAGCTGACGCCCTCGTAGGAATCCCGGCATGCATAAAATCCGTGTCCGGGAAGTATTTTGTTTTGAGAATTCTTGCACAAAGGGAGTCCGGCTGTGTCATCAGCCTCCAGCCAAGCTTGCCCAAAAGCGCAAGATTAAATAATTTCAGCTCCCTGAACCCCATACCCCCTTGACATTTTGGAGACGCCAATACTTCCCAAGCGAGCCAGTGCATAGATCGCCGGTCTATCGAGCTGCTCCACCAATACCTGGCCATATAAGAAGAGAGTTGCTTGCACACCTTCTTTGTCAGCCTAAAACAAGACATGCTATACGTCGGAATCGCTTGAATAACCGATTTCAGCAAAGTTTCTCTCCCAGCACAAGATACCATCCTTTCCGAGCCACCATTCAATTTTGCTCTGATTCTTTCTCCTATGTGGTCGAAAGTCCCACTCGTAATGCGACCGATTGCAGTAGGGAGTCCCAAGTATCTTTCGGAAAACGCTTCCACTGGAATACCCATTACATCTTTGATCAACTGGCGAACATCAGCCTGAGAGTTAGGACTGAAATAAATTGAGCTTTTCTCTCTGTTAACTCTCTGACCCGAACAGTCCCCATAAATCCTGAGAATATCATTCAATCTCTGTGCGCTTTGCGGATGTGCCTTCATGAAAATTAAGCTATCGTCCGCAAACAGCAACTGGTTTATCCATGGTGATCTCGGACTCACCCTTATCCCTCTGTCAATAGCATTACCTCCAAAGAAATTCAACAGAGTTGTGAAACCCTGTGCACACAATAAAAAGAGATATGGTGACACAGGGTCTCCTTGCCTCAAACCTCTAGACGGGGAGAAATATGGGAGCAATTCTCCATTAACCCGAACAGAGAATCTGACAGAAGAGACACATTTCAGAATCAATCTGACAAACCTTGCACCGAAGCCAAGCTTCAACATTATTGCTTGCAAATAGTGCCACTCAACTCGATCATATGCTTTCATCATGTCGAGTTTGATTGCACACACATTATTTTTCCCTTTCTTCCTTCGCCTCATCATATGTATACTTTCATAAGCAATTAAAACATTATCTGTTATTTGGCGACCAGGAACGAAGGCACTCTGCTCCTCACCTATAATATCACCAAGAAAACTCCTTGTTCTATTAGCAATGCACTTTGATGCAATCTTGTACAGAACCGAACAGAGAGAAATAGGTCGATACTGAGATAGGCGCTGGGGATGTGGTACCTTGGGAATTAGTGTTATCGAAGTATCATTCAAACCCACAGGTAGCTCTCCTCCATTGAGGAAGTCAATAATCGCAGGAACAATATCCTCCTGCAATAAGTCCCAATGACGCTGAAAGAAACCCGCCGTGAAGCCGTCCACTCCCGGAGCCTTTGACGGTGCCATTTGGAATAGAGCTTTCTTCACATCTTCGGTTGAATAGGCCTTGTCGAGAACCTCATTCATCTCCGAAGTCACAGTGGCAGGAACCAAACCGATTAAATCATCCATCTGCCTAAAACCCTGTGACGAATAGAGTTCTTGATAAAAACTCTGAACCTCATCGCAGGTTTCAGCCCAAGACTCACACCTGCTGCCATCATCTCGCATTATGTTCTCAATTTTGTTCACTCGCCTCCGATGAGCAGCTTGAGCGTGGAAGTATTTAGTATTACGGTCCCCATCCCGTAACCACATCACTCTGGATCGCTGTCGCATCCATATTTCTTCCTGGCGCATTGTCTCCCGTAATTGTTTGACAACCGCCTTCTCTTCATCATTCGGTCCCTGCCTCGTAGACTTTCGACGCAAACGATCCAAATTCTTGCGAAGTTTGCGATTTTTGCGTGCCAAACCACCGAACTCGGATGTGCCCCACTCAGATAAACTTGTTTGCAAGGAATTTAAAGCCTCCATAATTCCTCCAAGACCTCTCTGACCCGAGCCACGCTGCCATTTATTCAGCACCAGCTGGTCATAATCTGCATGTGTCTGCCAAGCCTCCTCATATCGAAATTGTTTAGTAGGCCGTTGGCTTTCACGCTCCCGACCCTCACGAATATCTACCACCACAAAGCAGTGATCAGATTCCGTAGTCACTGTATGTCTCACCTTTGTATTCTCAAATTTCCGAATAAAAGCATCATTTGCAAAGGCTCTGTCTAAACGAGCCTTGACATTATCATCTCCTTGTCTTCCATTATCCCAAGTGTGCTCGACACCTGACCATCCCAAATCATGGAAAGAACAATCTTCCACGACCTCTCTAAAGGCCCTTATCTGCCACTCTGGACGTGCAACCCTCGAAAAGTGCTCAGAAGCTGATAATGTTTCGTTGAAATCTCCTAAGCACAACCACTCGGAGTGTTCAATATCAAACAGAGTTCGTAGACAACGCCAACTATGGTGCCTGTCTCCTGCTCTCGGTGCACCGTAGAAACCAGTCAGACTCCAATCTCTTCCCACGTGCCCCTCCTTCCTCACCATAACGTCAATATGGCAGGAACTATAATTCTTTAGTTCAACAGAAACATCTGTCGACCAAAACAGACCAATGCCCCCACTCAAACCATCGTTGTCAACCGCAAAGCAACCCGCGAATCTTAGTGTGGCCTTCAGATTTTTCACTCTTTCTGCCGATATCTTTGTCTCCATAACAAACAGGAGACTGGGACCTTCCAGCTTCGTCACATGCCGAAGCTCCCGAACAGCCATCTGGTTCCCAAGCCCATGGCTGTTCCAACCCATGCATCTCATTGGTCCTGGCAGGGCTGACTAGCAGCCGCTGCCGAATTTTCAGATGTTGTTGGTGTGGGTTTCTTCTTCTTGGGAACATGCTCGCTATCCCCCGTACCCTTCTCAATGGTTTGGCTTTTAATCGGAACAATGCTTGTGTTAGCCTCACCAATCAGCACCGGTGCCTCCAACAGGAGTTGTGAGTCCACCTTCCTGTACACTTGGTCCTGCGTCCCCGCTTTCCTCTTCTGCTGGGTATGTTTTTTCAACGGGGATGTAGCATCAGAACCAGTAGTTGCAACATTACTTGATGATCGCGTCTCTGCTTTCCCTTTAGACGAGCTCTGATCACTCGAAGTTCCCTCATTGTGCACATTTCTTCTTTTCTCCCCCGGAGCTCTTAAACCCTTCCCAAAGGGAAGTTCACCATTCGATCCCCTAGTTCCGGGTGTCAGGCACAGCAATTCAGAGTGGCCGATTCGACCACGTGAAAAACAAAAATGAGGTATCTGCTCATATTGTATGTCATACATATCCATACACTTCCTTTTTGCTGAATCAATAAGGACCCATCTCCTCAAGGGCTTGGCAATATCCATCGTAACCCTGGCCCTTAGGTAACCATTAGCATGATCAAAATACGCCACTGTCACCTTCGCATCTATTTGTTTTGCAATCGGCAACCACCACTTTTTATCTCGCAGATGGAAGGGAAGATTCATTATCCGAGCCCACATGGTGAGTCGATCAAACCGCAGTTCTGATGGCTTCATACAATCTTCGAATTCAGACAAGATCACCGCATTGTTACTAACATGCCATGGTGATCCTTCCCAGACACGATCACGATCTCGCTGCGTCGCAAACTCAGCAACAAAAACATTTTCCCCGACTGATCTGAAGAACAGTCCTTTTGGGTTGCCCCAGGCCGGACGAAGTGCGCTTGAGATGGTCTGATGATGGAGAGCATTACGGGCTAAGACCTTCCCTGCAATCAACCACTTCTTCTGTTCTCCTTCTTCACAGTCGTCGATGATCAACGGAGTCGCCTCCTCATCAGTTATGTCCAATCTCCCCAGATCCTCCTCCAGCTTTGCCCTAGCCGCGCGGGGCGACAGGGCATCCCCAGCTTTCTCCTTGCCGCGCGCAGATGACATGACTGCACCGGCGTTCTCCAGTCACCCCGCCGATTAGATCGCCGGGCGCAGCCAAAGTCCACAAACCCTAATCGCCTCCTGTGGGGGCTCCGAGAGTTACGGAAAAAAACTCCGCCATCTACTTGTACAAGTCGCTTGTTCGCCTATACGGAGGAGATCTCCAATACTCAACTTGCACAACATAGTGTATGCATGGTTTACAGGCATCAGCGACCGGAGCGCGACGAGAGAAATGGTTACATGCATCGGTGCGATGCAACCAAAGTTGAACAAATTGCGCTATTATCGATGAAACCGAGAACTGAGTGTTAGCTCAATGGCAGGAGGCAGCACTGGTGCGTGCCAACCCACCAGGGTTCAAGTCCTAACTGTGGCATACTTGAAAAATCGAGTACCAGAAGAAATATTTGAATAAAACGTGTGTCTCATATACCTAACAATCAATAACAAGGGAGGGAGGGATCATTCCCCCGTTGACACCTTTTTTTATTATCGATGAAGTCAGAGACGCTGGCACCCACTTTTGTTACCTGGAATCGTTGGTTTCTGTCTCTCACGTGAGCCAATAAGATGCATTATTTACTCGCTACCCGTTTCAAAATAAAAAGACAAACTGAATGCTCGCAGTAGAGCAGGCCATCGATTCGCCTTTTCTCCCCTCTCCTTTTTTCAGTGTCCCTTTTCAAGCTCTGTGCTGATGCCTCTGGGTTAAAGATTAATCTGCATAAGTGTGTCGCTTATCCCGTCGGTTGCCCTCACCTAGATTTTTCCCAGGTTCTCTATGATTTTTGAGGTTCTCGAGGCTCATTTCCTTGTCGGGTACTCTGGTTTACCCTGGGACCTTGCAAGACAACGTATCGACTTACAGGTTATTCTGGATAAGATCGCTAGTCACCTCAAGACCTGGAAAGGAAAGGTGATGGATTGCTCGGCTCGTCTGATCCTGGTGAACTCTGTCATCACGACCACCATAGTGTATCATCTCTCGGCCTTCTTTGTCAATAAATGGTTCATTAAGAAGTGTGATAAGAGGGTAGGAGCTTTCTTTGAAACGCAGACGAGGAGGCTCATGGTGGTCGTTGCCTTATCAACTAGAAAAAGTCTTGTGCTTCAATTGCTTATGATGCTTGGGAATTAAGGATATCATCTCCTTCAGTTCCGCGTTGCGTCTTCGTTGGATTTGGTTCAGTTGGGGACCTAATCTATGAATGTGGAAAGGCATGCATGTTCCCTATAATTTTTCGGACAAAGCCCTGTTTGCCGCTTGCTTGAAAATCAGTATCGGTAGTGAAGATAGGGCTGCCAGCATGAAAAATGGCTCCATGACGATGATGATGCTGCTGAAATTGCTCATGAGTTGTTCAAGCTGGCTTTCAGAAAAAGGTTGTCAAGGCTGCTCTTGATAATGGTTTTTGGATGCGAGGTTTGCATAGAATGGACAATTAAATTGAGATCGACCAGTTCATATTGGTATGGTCTTTAGTGCAGCCTGTCGCTCTCAAAACCGTTCCTGATTCACCTTCCTCGTAGATTATTGCAAACGGTTGCTATTCAACCTCCTCAACTTACACCATCCAGTTTTCCTCTCGCATCAAATCCACTGACCTTGAGGCTGTTTGGAAGTCTAGAGCCGAAGGAAAAAAATCGGATTCTTCCTTTGGCTTCTTCTCCAAAACTTTATAGAATGTGGTATAATAATTTTATAAATTTTAGCGGTACAATTTTGGAACATTTTTTTGGTATGTGCTTCACAAAAAACCTGTTTTTGACACTCGGAAAATGGAAAATGATATTTGTATTCAAAGAAAAATAAAAATTTCTTCATAAAAATTGTTCGTTGTTCCAATTTGCATGTTTGGTGGAATATGGGAAACTATGTCATGGATGTGGCCATAACATCCGTCATTTGCCCCGAAAGTCATGAATCTTCATAGATGATAGCTCATTTCCGTGAAGACTTTTTTGAGATATTTACCGTATTCCAAGTTTATTATTTTCTATGGATACTAGGACACTTATTATGACACAACGCGAAGATTTTCGGTTTTTTTTGAATTTTTTGAACCTTTTATGCCGATTTCAAAATACAGTCAAAACGGGTGACATGACCGTTTGTATCTAGGTGTCGAATATCGCAAAAAAATGGTGTATCTTTGATGAAATAGCTACTTAAATAGCTTAAAATGATTTGTGCAAAAAATCACGAGAAAACAACCTGTAGTTCAACTTCCCGGTTTCAACTGATTCGGCGGGAATTTGTCTTTTCCAAAGGAGGTGGATGGAAATCTTCAGAGATAAAGTAATTTGAGTTTTTGTAGATAAAATATGGTCTAATAACTTAATAATTTTTTGTGGTCCAATTTTATAACATATTTTTGGTATGTGCTTCATAAAAAAACTCATTTTTGACACTCGAAAAATGAAAAATGATATTTTTATTAAAAAAAACTTTCTTCGTAAACATTGTTTGTTGCTCCATTATGCATGTTTTTGTGCAATATGGTCACATTTTAACAAGCTATGTCATGGATGTGGCCAGAACATTCGTCATTTGGCCCGAAAGTCAAGAATCTTCGTATATGATAGCTCATTTCTGTGAACACCTTTTCATGAAAATTACCGTATTCCAAGTGTATTATTTTCTATGGATACTAGGACACTTACTATGACATAGCTCGAAGGTTTTCCATTTATTGGATTTTTTTGAATCTTCTATGTCGATTTCACAATATAGTCAAAATGAAGGACATGACCGTTTGTAGCTAGGTGTTGAATCTTGCAAAACAATTGGTGTATCTCTCATGAAATAGGTACTTTTGTACCTAAAAATGAATTTTACAAAAAATTATGAGCAAACTAAGACGCACATGTAGTTCAAATTTGTCTCGATTTCAATTGAATTGGTAGGAATTTGTCTTTTTCAAAAGAGTTGTATGTAAAGCTTTTTATAGTAAGAAATTTGGTTATTTGTAGATAAAATATGATCTAATAACTTTAAAATTTTATGTGGTACAATTTTGTAACATATTTTTGTTAGATGCTCCATAAAAAAGACCATTTTTGACACTCCGAAAATACAAAATGGTATTTTTTCAAACAAAAATAAAACTTTCTTCGTAAACATTGTTAGTTTTTCCAATATGCATGTTTGTGTGGAATATGGGAACATTTAAAAAAAATATGCCATGGATGTGGCCATAACATTCGTTATTTGCCCCGAAAGCCATCAATCTTCGTAGATGATAGCTCATTTCAGTGAACATTTTTTCGCGACAACTTCCATGTTCCAAGTTTATTATTTTAAATGGATACGAGGTCGAGTACATCACACGAAGGTTTTTTATTTTTTTGAAACTTTTATGTCGATTTCGGAAAACTGTCAAAACAGCGGACATGACCGTTCGTACCAAGGTGTTGAATCTTGAGTAACTCTTGGTGTATATATGATAAACTAGGTACTTGGGTACCTAAAATATTTTTTGCAAAAAATAACGAGAAAACTACGAGGTAGCCGTAGTTTAAATTTGACCCGCTTACAACCGAATCGGCAGAATTTTGTCTTTTTCAAAAGGTGTGTATGTAACACTGTTTAGAGGAAGTAATTTGAGTTTTTGTATATAAAATATGGTGTAATAACTTTTTAAATTTATGTGGTACAATTTTTTCACATGGTTTTGGTAGGTGCTTCACAAAAAAACCTGTTTTTGACACTCGAAAAATGGAAATTATATTTTTATCGAAGAAAAATAAAACTATCTTCGTCAACATTGTTCGTGGTTCTAATATGCATGTTTGTGTGCAATATGGGCACATTTTAACAAACTATGTTATGGATATGGCCATAACATCCGTCATTTTCCCTAAAAGCCATCAATCTTCGTAAATGATAACTCATTTCGGTGAAATTTTTTTCGCAATAACTTCCTTATTCCAAGTTTATTATATTATATGGATACTAGGTTAGATATGAGTACATCACGCGAAGGTTTTCCATTTTTTTTGATTTTTTTTAAACTTCTATGCCACTTTGGAAAAACGGTCAAAATAGCGGACATGACCGTTCGTACCTAAGCGTTGAATCTTGAGTAACTCTTGTTGTATTTATGATAAAATAGACACTCGGGTAACTAAAAATGAATTTTGCAAAAAAAAAAACTACGAGGTAACCGTAGTTCAAATTTGACCCGCTTCCAACCGAATCGGCAGAATTTCCTTTTGACAATATTGTTTCATATTCTTTGATGCATACTTTTGACTAAAATAAGCTATAACTTACATAAATTTATTAACCACTACGAAGCGATGGACGAAACATGACCGAAATGATGTCCTGGGTTGGACGTCGAAACTTCGTTATTTTTAAATGGTAGAGATTACTTGAAGTCATATTATTATAATAATTCATATGGAATAAAATTATATTTGGCAATGAAAATATTAAATATATGCCTTTATGTTTTTTTATATTTAGTAGAGAAAAGGAACTATTTTTAACATATATCATATCATTGGAATTAGTTTATCTTACCGCGAGACCACCTAACTAGTCACTGTATGGTTGGGCCATGGACAGCCAGGTTCCCAAGTGCAGCCACTCTTGCTGGAGCAAGTGCGTATGCCTAAAGTAAAAAGTAAGTAAGAAAAGATTGTCTTGTTAAAATTTCTTGGGGCGTGTGCCAGGGGTGGGAGTTTTTCAGAAAAGAGCGCTTTGTTAAAATTTCCTCTGACCTAAAGACAGAAAACCTAAGGCCTATAGTCCGCCATTTCTCTCTCCATTCTCCTCCGTTTCCTTCTTCGTGCGCCGCCGCCCACTTCACACCATCCTCGTCTCCACACCGAAACTAAGCAGCCATCTCCTGTCCCATCGCCGCCATGTGGATCTCTGTTTTTGTACTCCAACCACCTCTCCCTTCTCCCCTGCCACCCACGGCCGCGCCACCTGCTTCTGCCTTTAGATCTAACCACCTCCCCCGCCCCCCGCGTCTGTATACCACCACAAGTTGGCTTTCATGGGGGCCTAGATCATCAGCTTGCGGTTGAGATTCCGCGCCCCTGAGACCCTAGGGTGGACCAATCCACATGGTCGCCGGATCTAGCCAAAGTGTCACCAGATCTCCTTCCCTTCTCCCCCACCCCTTCTGTCTCTCGGTTTCTCTTCCTCAATCTCCTTCTCTCTCTTTGCAGGCACCCCTGGACACGAGGGTGGAGCCTCACCGGAACTTGCTCGCGTCCTTCCTCCTGTCCCTCCCTCCACCAACCCAACTCGATCCCAACCACGCGCGGCCCGGAGCCTTGATGCGGCCTCTCCCCGTCGTTTGATGGGCAACGCATGCGGCGGCTCCCTTAGATCAGAGTACCTGCACAACTACAAGCACGCCGCCTCCAAGCGCAAAGCCGAAGATATGGACTATGACACCCATGCCATCGCGGACTTGCCAAAGAAGCCCCCGCCCTGCTCCGCGCCGCCCGCCGCGGCCGCGTGGCGCCACGGGTTGGCGGGCGTGCCCCTCGACTTTGGACCGTGCTTAGCGACCCCACACCCAACCTCAGCGACCTCAACGCACACATTGTCATGGAGCTCTACGCGAGAGGGAAGCTCTTCGACCGCATCATACATCGAGTGCACTATAGTGAGCGCAAGGCCGTGGAGCTCACGCGATCATCGTCGGGGTCGTCTAGGCATGCCCCTCGCTCGGGGTCATGCACAGAAACCTCAAGCCCAAGAACTTCCTGCTCGCAAACAAGGACGACGACCTCTCCCTTAAGGCTATCGATTTTGGGCAATAAATCTTCTTCAGGCCTAGTAATTAAGCTGTTGCGACTCCCCCTTCCGCAACCTTATATTAATCATCGTGATTTAGTCAACGATTGATTCCGATGTGTGCTTGCGTAGATTAATTTCTATATACTACAGTAGGAGCAAAACTACATAACTATGCTTGCGTGAGTTTCATTTAATTTGTGCGTCATCCTAGGATTGGATAGTAATGTATGGTCATAACAGTTCAAACGTTGCTTCTGGAATCAAGTGACTAATAGACAACATTCCGCTAATCCAATACCACATTAGACTTTCGCTAAGACTATCCATAGTGGTGGTATCATAGGTGGTATCATGCAGTTTGGTCCTACAAAAAAGTTGACGTGGCAGATAATTAAAGAGAGACATGATAAGAGTAACATAGGTAGATACCAGTATCTTCTACACACATAAAAATAAAACTAGAGAGTTTAATGACAACAAAATCTTGTACACACATTTACATTGAGATTCTACAAATAATAAATAGAGTGAGAGTATGATACTACAACATGATACTATGCACTATAGTAGTATCATATACCAATATCATGTGCATGATACTTGTATATGATACTCCCCACTATGAACAGCCTAATGCATGCATCGGCCACATTATTATTTCATTGACAACACTATTTCACAAGTTCACTACTGATACGTCGAAAACATATCTCTTTTTCCGAACACTTTTCTTATTGCTTTCCTCTAAACTTGTGAGTTTTGGATACCACTAACACAGACTAACGCTGTTTTTAGCAGAATTACCTTGGTGTCTCGTTTTTGTGCAGAAAATCAACTTTCGGGAAATTTCCCAGAAAAATACCCAATTGATCTTAAAACACCGGAAGACCCCGGGAGCCAGAAGGGGGGCCAGGAGAGGGGCCATAGGGGGCCACACCACCCCCGGCGCCCCCTAGGTCGCGCCACCTGGTGGTGTGGGCCACTCCCACACCCCCTCGGACTCCCCTTTCGACTACATATTGCCTTCAACCCTAAAACGCGAGGGGGTTTGTCATTTTCCACAGAAACACAACAGAGCGCTGCCGCCACCCCGAAGCTCGATTCGGGGATTAGAAGTTTATGTTCTGGCGCCCTGCCGAGACGGGGATTTGAAGGAGATCATCGCTATCGACACCGCCACTCCTTCTCCATCAACCATCCATGTTTCCCCCGTCCATGTGTGAGTAAACACCGCTGTAGGCTAAGAGGGATGGATGGGATTGGATGCGATTGATCATGTAATAATGCCAGATTGTTAGGGCATAGTGCCTGGTATCCATTGTTAGTGTTTTCTACCATTTTTGCAACTTGTTATGCTTAATGCTTGTCACTAGGGACCGAGTGCCATGATTTTAGATATGAACATGTTATTTTTTCATGAGTATAATTATGTTTGTTGATCATACCTGCAAGTTGTTTTACACACATTGTTGTCCGGAACCCGAGGCCCCAAAGTGACAGAAATTGGGACAACCGGAGGGGATGGCTGTGATGTGAGGATCACATGTTTTTACGAAGTGTTAATGCTTTCCTCTGGCGCTTTATTAATAGGAGCACCTTAATTACCATTAGTTTCCGTAGAGGCCCCGCTGCCACGGGCTGGTAGGACAAAAGATGTTGTGCACGTTTCTCATTGCGAGCACGTATGACTATATTGGAACACATGCCTATGGTTTGCCTACATGTTTGATGCTTTATATTATTATCTTCAATGCCCGTGTTAGATTATTACATAACCTATGTTATCGATGCAATGCCCGTCCATCCATTGCCTCTATGTCTACGGTACTTTTGATACTGTTGTTTTCCACGATTGCTACTGCTGTTACTATTTTACCACTGATGTTATTTTATTTGTACTCCTTCTATAAAACTGTTAGAACTGATAAATTGTTGCGAGAAAGTCTACTTTCAGGTGCTGTTGAATTGACAACTCAGTTATTAAGGCTAATAAATATTCTTTGGCTACCCTTGTGTCAAATCAATAAATTTGGGTTTTACTTCCCTCGAAGACTGTTGCGATCGCCTATACTTATGGGTCATCAAGACTATTTTTTGGCGCCGTTGCCGGGGAGCATAGCTTTATTTATTTTCTCACTTGATCGTGATATTGTTTGCTGCAAGGCATTCATCATGGGCAAGACTCGTGATGGAAAAGTTCCTATATTACCATCCACTACGAGAAGAGGTACATCTTTGAACACCTCTGCTGCTCTTGATTCACCGTTTGTTATGAGTAAGCTTCTTACTCCACCACATGCTACACGTACTGTTACTTCCGCTGAGTCTGAGAATGTTTCTGATACTTTTTATGATGCTTCTACTCGCTTGATGATACTGGTTCTCTAGGTCCTTTCCTAGATGCTACTATTGATAGATCCAAACAAATGAAAAATGCTGAAATTTCTGTTGAAAATATTGGTACACCTGTTAATTCAACTGAGCTTATTGATGATCTTGATGAAACCTATATTGAACTTAGTGATGATTTTATTGAAGAAGCTCGTGCTACTACTGGTGCAAGTTCTCTTAAGAGTCTTCTTGCAAGACATGCTATGAAATATAAATATTCTCTTGATGCTAAGTTTGCCACATCTCATACACATTATAGATAAGTATTATGATTTTTCCTTAGATTTATCTTATATATCTATTGTTGAGGAGGAACCTTTTTGTGGAACTGAAAGTAAAAGTGCTATGGAACACATGAATGAGCTTTCATCTTTGAGTAGTTTATTTTCTGATGATACTAAGCTGCGTACTTATTTTGTTACCAAGATCTTCCCTTTCTCATTGAAAGATGAAGCTAAAATTTGGTTTAACAATCTGTCACCTGGGTGTATTGCTGATCCTATGGACTTGGTTAATGCTTTCTTTCAAAAATATTTTCCTGCTAGTGCCCAACATGCTGCTGTGTAGGACATCTTTAACTTTGAGCAAATTGAAGGAGAAAAATTGCCTGAATCTTGGATAAGGTTTTGTTCTTTTATAAGAGCTAGCCGTAGATACCCATTACCTGAAAATGATCTCCTAGATATATTTTATAATGGACTAACTGTTCAATCTAGGACAAACCGGGATAGTTGTGCTGGTTGTGTTTTCAGGAAAAGAACTCAAGAAGAAGCTGAGGAATTAATGGCTAAAATAGCAAAAAATAATGATGATTGGAATATACCTGATCCTACACCTACACCAGAGCCAACACCAATACTAACACCCAAGAAGAGAGGGATGATTGAATTAAATGATGAAGTGATGAAGGAAGCCAAGAAATCTCTTAAAGAGAGGGGTATTAAATCTGAAGATGTGAAGCATTTACCTCCTATAGAAGAATTATGTAATGCTATTCCTCATCCGTCAAATGTTGAGGTACACACTCTCCAATACTTTGATAATAGAGATATTCCTTATTCTAAACCACCTGATCAATGCTTAGATGAATTTGATAATTATGTTGTTGAGCAAGACAACTTTAATAGGAGAGTGCAAATCACCTTATGGAAAACTCTAGAGCTATTGATAATTTGCATGGTATTATTGAGAGAACCTCTAATGATGTTAAAATTCTTGTTAAATTTTTTGAAATGGTTCAAACTCAAATTGATCAACTTACTAAAGTGCAAAAATACATGCTAGCTAATGCTTCTAGAGATAAACATGTTTGTGAAATAATTACTAGAAGTGGTGTTTCTACTCAAGACCCCTTGTATCCTCAAGGACATCCTAAAATAATTGAACAAGATTCTCAGCAACATTAAAACAATAGTTCTCCTTCTAAGAAAAAGAAGAAGAGACATAAAAAATGTTGTAGAATCTCCTGAACCTACTAAAGATCCTAATAGTATATCTATTTCTGATGGTGAAACTGAAAGTGGTAATGATAAAAGTGATGCTTCTGATAAAGAAGAACCTGTAGCTGAACCTAAAAAGCAAACTAAAACTGCAAAGTATACTAAGGAGGATTTCATTGCCAATAAATATGGTAAAGAAACAGATCCTTGGGTACAAAAAGCAATGCCTTTTCCTAATAAGAAACACAAATCTAAGGAAGAAGAACATTATAACAAGTTTTGTGAGTGGATGCAACTTTGTTTTTGCAAATTCCTTTGACTGATGCTATTAAACTGCCTCCTTATTCTAAATATATGAAATATATTGTCTCCAACAAAAGGAAAATTCCTAATGAGAAAATTTCCACTATGCTTGCTAATTACTCTTTCAATGGCAAGGTTTCAAAGAAGCTTGGAGATCCTGGTATTCCTACTATCCCTTGTTCTATTAAAAATAATTATGTTACAACTGCTTTATGTGACTTGGGAGCTGGAGTTAGTGTTATGCCTTTCTCTCTTTATAAGAGACTCTCTCTGGAAAAATTGATACACACTGATATATGTTTGCAAATGGTTGATAAGTTCACTTCTATTCCTGTTGGTGTATGTGAGAATGTTCATGTGCAAGTTGCTACTAATAGTTTGGTATTAATTGACTTTGTTGTGTTGGAAATGCCTGAAGATGATAATATGTCTATTATTCTAGGGAGATATTTTCTTAATACTGCAGGGGCTTTTATTGATTGCAATCAAGGAAAAGTAACTTTTAATGTTAATGATAAAGATCATACTTCTTATTTTCCCAAGAAGATTGATAGAAGATATGGTTTAAATTCAATTGAAAATATTGAGACCATCAAGATTGGAGAATTTTATTGTCCCATTCCAGCACCACCAAAAGAATATGAAATTATTATGATTGGGACTATGTCTATCAGAGGTAACATAATTATTTAGTGATTAGCAAAGTTTTGCTTCATATAAAAATTCTTCTGGTAGCAAGACTTGATCACCCTTGTTAAAAAAATGATTTTGAATGAAGAGGACAATGTTTTCACTATGTTTTCACCTTCCCCATTATGTTTTCACCATGTTTACTTGCTACTTGAGTACAATAATGTTTTCCACCATCCATATGCATGTTTTCCTGATGTTTTCACTCTGATTATTGAGGTTATGCATGTTTTCACCACCCATACTTTTGTTGTCACCATTACCACTTTTGTTTTCTTTAGATATTCTTCCATTAGAGTGTCATAGAACCTCTGTAGTGCTGGTTTTGGTTTTGTTTTCCAACCTTTCACTTTCGTTTTCTGGTTTTTATTCATTATTAAAATTCTGGAATTAGCTAAAAAATAAGGTTTCTCGAAAAATTCCAGAAAAATTATAATAATTTTTACGTCAAAAATGAGGCGGAGAGCCACCTGGGAGGCCCCAGGGGGACCCACCAATCAGGCTCACCATGGGGTGGAGCGGCTTGCCCCCTAGTGGCGCCAGCACATGGTGTGGGCCCCTGGCCCTCCACTTACTCTCTCCACTGCCAAAGTCTTCTCTCTCACCCACCAACCACAACACATTTCCTCGAACCCAAGTTCTTGTTGTTCTTTCTCGAAATTTTTCGATCTCTTTGCTCAGCCCATCTTTTGTGCTGAAATCTGGTGCATTTTCTCTTTGGTATGTGACTCCTCCGATGATCGAAGTAGAATTTTCTTTGGTGAAGTATTTCACTACCAAATTCCGCGCAATCTGCGACGTTTCAATAAAGTGCAAATGGGCTCCAAACCGTCGCTAAGGGCAATCCGCGACGAAGTGAGAACGTCCCTGATCGACTGTCACGGACGATTATGTGCCGATTAAGTTAACACTAAATCATCGTGAAGACCGCTATGGACCATTCGACCATCGCGAGCTACTGGCCGGCCCAGCACAAGGCCCAACAAGGAGCGACGTTTTTTTCGTCGCAGCGTGTGCACACGTGGCATCGTATTTTCCGTTACCCGTTACGGGCGCCACTGACGTCAGTTCTGCCGTTACTGATGTGATCATCGTCTTGACATTTTTAAAACGTCGTGATTGGAAATACCGTTACCTCATTTTATGATATCATTGTTCCCGTTTTATGACGTCATAATATGTGTGACGTTTATTTTTTCATCGCGGTTTCAAGAACTATATGAGTTCCATGGGGCGCTCTCATAAAGTTCCACGTATAAGCTTATTCTCGACGAATTTATAACGTGGTCCGACGGTGCGACGTTTTAAATCGTAGTAAGACGTCGGGAATCATGAGCCAGCACGTGGACCAACACGACATCTCCACGTCGAAACGTATCCATGACGTATTTTTCTGTCGCGATTTTCATCCAATAAGGTGTCACCTCATGGACCTACCATATAGTATCACGTGTCCTCGTATCCGTAACAGATTGTATCCGTCCCCGGGTACTCTGGCGACGTCATCGTACATCGACGTTTTTCTTCCGTCAGGGTTCGAAAGGCCGTTTAGCCGGTGTGGACGAATTTTAAATTCTAGCACTGCTAGTTTTCACAGAAAAGCACACGAACATGCAGCAAATAATACTGGTTATAGCCTCACAAGCGCCACCCGTAGAGGCATCAAAGGCCATCTGTAATATTTCACAGCCTCACAAGGGCCACCAACAGAGGCATCGAATGCCATCTGCTATAGTTCACAGCCTCACAAGGGGCACAAAAAAGCTCACCAAGGGTGCCTACCAAAAAGCCACCAAAATACATCATGGAGAAAAATAGTTTCATATCAGCTACCCAGTTCCCCAGCCGCAGGGATGTGTTGGGGTGTACCCAGTTGCGCAGCCGCATGGTTGTGTTGGAGCGTACCCAGTAGCTGTTGAATAAGGGCATTGGCTTTAATCTGAGACTAGGTATACTCTGCAGATTGCTTTGGAATGTCATCCAGTTCTTGTTGGCGGGAAATCCTGTCTGTATCGCCTGATCCCTGGCTTCCGTCAGTTCCATGACAAGTTCCCGCTTCCCAGCTATCTCCAAGTCAAGCTGACACTGGAGCTCAAACTTTGTTGATCTAAATTGGGTGGTTGTCATGCCTATGTTCTTTAGGAACGTAGGCTTTTGGTGGTCCTACCCGAGCACAACAGCGACAACTTTGGCGGCAGACAGAGGTGGCCTGACAGTGCCCCCCCCCCCCGGCGAAGCTGGCGCCATCTTCTCTTCAATTTCAACCTAAAAAGCATGCAAAATGATTAGATGAGATAGCAGCTAAACTAGCTCATAAGGAACATTTATATGAAATATAAGATGATAAGCATATATGAGCTAGAAGATGACAAGCAATTAAACACGCTTGTATATTACTAGCGACAAGCGTAGATAAATTATCTGACGACAAGGATGTACAAAACATAGTTGGAATCAATGCTGAAATGACACCACACTCAAGTGCATATTTGAACAGACGTATCTGGTGATCCTGAAATGACAAGGGATCTGCATGTACAAGCATATATGCAACAACAACCGAACTAGCTTTTTTGTAGATAAAAGGCATTTTATTGCCCAGCTTTGACTTAACAAAGCTGAGAGTTCGCACAGATTTGATTACACGCTCTGCGGCATAAAGCTTAGCGAAAGTAGCTTTTAAGGGACATAGATGATGAAAAAACAGGCATCTGAGGAACATAGATGAAAATAGCACACGACAAACATGTACAAAACATAGATTAAAATAGCAGATGTCAAGCAAGTTAAAGCATGCATGTACATGAACTAGCATATGACAAGCAAGTTAAAGCATACGTGTACATGAGCTAGCAGATGACAATCGTGGGTGAAATAGCTAATGACAGAAGTTTGCAGAATAATTCACAAAGGGAAGATGTCCTACAAGAATCTATTGAGGTAAAATGTTGATTACAAAGATGTGAGGAATTATGGGGGCTTACAATTGCTTTTTTCACAGGCGAAAGGTATGTTCCATCTTTTTTGCTAAAGTGCGTAGATTTGAACAGTTGAACTGCATCTTGATCCATGTCGCAACAAATCTCATAGCTCCGAGAACCCGTATGATCAGGGAACATGACACATCTTCTGCTTATTGCGGATTTCATACAGGCCGTCTACACAAACGAAGTATGAAGTATTAGCAAAAATCATGGTTATAGAATTGATACAATAGCAGTTCTAGTGAGAAAAGACACATACCTGTTTCTTGGTTGAGCCCCAGCTGGCTAGTAAAGCTCGCCATTTAGCATCTTCAATCTTCTCTATTGGTGGAGCTTTAGGCAAAACCTTACTCTTTTCTTTGACTTTGTTACAATACTCCTTCTTCAGAATATGACGCCTTTGCTTTGTACGACACTTGAGATGCATTTCAAGAGAGGACAAAACATAGGGGTCGTCGAGGTCCATCAGAAACTTTGACTGAAACAAAAGAAATAGCATACTTCAGTTTTATGAACAACTGTGGATAGAACTGGAATCAAGAGTTACAGACCTTACATCCACATGGACAACAAAAGCTTTAAATATGTTAATCATTTTCTTGTACGGCTTCCAACGGAGTAAGATGTGGACAACCTCCTTGACAGCAGTAGAACATGCAGTGGCATACATGGAAGAAATCTTCTCGTCAGCTCGCCTAGAACATCCTGGAGGAATAACAATTCTGATCCTCTTTCCTCTGAACATCCTGTCCAGCCCCTTTTCCCATGTTTATTCCCCTGTCAACCCCACCCCCACCACTTATAGTGATGTCTCCAGGTTGATTATCTAAAAAAAATGTGGCTGTGTCGTGGATGTGTAAAGAAAGATGCCATACGATGGCTAAAGATTGGGGCCGATGGACGCTGTAGGTATCTGGGGAGGGATCGCACGCCTAGCTGGCGCGCTCAGAACACCGCGAACACCACAATCTACCCAGGTTCGGGGCCCTCGTGTGGAGGTAACATCCCTACTCCTGCCTCTCTCCCTGTATATGTGTATGCCGAGTACAAGAGTTCCTCAAGCTCAAGAAGGAAGAGGAAGAAGAATCTCTCTCGCTAGCTTCTCTCTTGTAAGTGGTAATGTCTCTCGAATCAATTGACTCAGCGACCCTCACGCATGAGGGGGGGGGGCAGCTTATATACTGGTGGCCACCTACTACCTCTACGGATACAAGTACTGATTAGGTGACTACACACTGTGCTACACTGCACGCCTCCGTGTCCTTGCTGACAGTCGCCGAAAGTCTTCGCGGTTGGGTCGCTGACATGTTCGGTTCCCTTTGTCAGAGACAGGATATGGCCTTGCCCATACTGCGCACTGTACCCACGTATGGATACACATCATCACGCGCCTAGTAAGTTGAACCGCACGCCTATACTGCTCCTGGATACGCGGTATTCACCCAACGGCTCCATTGAGTTTGCCTCCGAGTAGATAAGCTGCCTTCTCTATCCGGATCCTCGAAGTGCTACTCGGATGACCCAGATAAGTACTCGAATCCTTCCCTTGGTCTCTTGTTCTTCCTACCGGAGAGCTCCAACTCGGTAGCTATCCAGCCGGGTACCATCCTATCCGGCAGGTACCAATTCGGTACGGCCGAACTCGGTAACCAGTACCTCGACCATCATTTCTCACCAGCCTTACCCCTACTCGGGGGTAGCCCCCCGACATGCCGTGTTAGCGTTAGTGTTCTGCATTTTGGATTTAATTCTGGAAATGGATAGCGCAGTTCTGCAACATGTTACCTTCCTAGCACAAGTGATGTCGATCTTCAGACCATGGGTCAGAAACCAGTGCCTCGGAGTGGGCATCTACCTCCTTGACTTGGGAACCTTGCCCCTCCTGTTGGAATGGTGGGAGATCGACTTGGGGACCTAGCAGCTGGCCAACGAGAAAATCCTGCTCGTACTGGGTGTGTGTCTCCTCACGGTGGTCAGCTGCATCCTTGTATTGGGCAACTTCCAAATGGCCATAGGCAACTTTCTACTTGTCTTGGGCAGATTCCTGCTGACGAAGTTGGGGAGTTGTCTGCTGGCCTTGGGGAGCTTCCTGCTAGACTTGGGGAGCTTCCTGCAGGACTTGGGGAGCTTCCAGCTCGAGCAGGGCGTCTGCCTTCTCGGTCACCACAGCTACCACCTTGGTTAATTTGGACCGCTGCTGGCTGCTTGTGTTCGACATCTGTTGTCTTTTCATTGTCAGATAGCTTCTTGCGTGGCTTAGATGGCTTGTTGTTCCTAGCTGGTGGTGGCCTTACTGGATCTGTGGGCTGGTTCTGCAAGCTCGTACTCCTTGTTCGACCCGTTATGGGTGCGGAAACTGCCAGTGCACTCTTTTGGATATTGTTAACTCCTGCCGGAGTAGCAGGTGATGTGTTGTCAGATTTTTCAGCACGGACACGTTTCTTGCCACAATGGGAGTGGCCGCCTGGAGGCATCTGCCCCCTACCGGATGTCGTCTTGACTTTTTAAGCTCCTAACCTGCACAGTTCACATGTACAGATCAATGAGGCTGGTAGCACAACATATATGTAAATACAGTAATTAGGCCACAAGTCCCACATGAGATATGTAAGGAGCACCTTCACTGCTGAGCTATCATGAAAAGGTGTTGAGCAATAAGGTAAGGGTTCAGCTTCTTCATTGAGGTCTTCCTCCCCTTGAGGATCATACTGTGATCCAGAGCTTTCCTTCTTACTCTTTTCAGGGGAGAGTACGAACAGGCTTGCAACAGCATATGCTAACATCCTACCCAGCCGCGGATGGATTCTCAGTATATTATTGATCTGTGTATCGTCAATGGATTTTACAGGTGGTTCTAACATAAATCAAGAGCTTGACGTAAGCTATAAACATCACACTAGATACTAGTATAAGAACCCATTAAAGCTACAGAGTAAGATTTGGGTTTCTTCCATGGAGTGATGTTCTAACATATAGTGCTGGTGTTGATTGTTCTGTACTACTCCCTCTGTACTACTTACCATTTCAATTTGAACCACATACATACTAAAATGAGTGCATCTATGTACAAAATAAGCAAATTTTGACTATAGGAACTCATCAAACATAAAGAAGCACATAATAGGCAATTTTCTCGAGATCAGAAGCTAAAACATAAAAAAAATGTGCATGGAATAAGCATCAAACATGCTGAAATAATTATCTCGACGTCACCTCAGGATTTAGGTCCTTTTTCTTACTGCTTTCCATGGCGGAAACCATCTCTCCAGGAGTCAAGGTGGCATGCCTTGACGAGATAGTTGCCTTGAGGTTAGTGACGAGGTGGCATACCTCGACGAGGAAGTTGCCGCGAGGTTAGTTAGGCGGTTGCAGACCTAGATGTAGGGTGAGATTGGTGATGAGGTGGCCGAACTGCGAGCTGGAGAGGGAGGTGGCAGATTGTAACACCAGGGTTTTCTTCCCCCAAATTAGAATGACTTGCTTGTTTTTCTTTTCGCATCGTCATGCATCAGGCATCATCTTTCATTTAAAACTCGCAAACACTATTTCAATTGAATCAAATCTTATTTTTTCTAAATTTTCTGAAACTATGTTGATGCCTCAAAACTATTTCTAGTAGCACCACAAACCTCTTTTAATTTTCTGGAAAATTGATAAAACTCCAGAAAAAAATGTTTTCCGGGCAAGAGCCAGGCCGGCCCAGCCCAGCAAGCCAACTCAGCCCACCTCCACTTCTCTTTCGCATGGACACACACGAGGAGAGTGTGAACCTCCTCTGTCGCTTTCCCCCTCCACCACAAAACCATAACCACCACACATCCATGGTCCCCTCCTCTTTATCTACACCGAGCACGCACTTCAGAACCCTAGTCTTTCCCATCTTCCCCCCTGCACACACCCACCGATGGTGGTTCGTGATCGTCGTCGATTGTTTCCACCTGCCTTTGTCAGATCGGCAACCGGAGATGTTCCAGCTTCAGTTTCATCAAGAAACTCCGTGACTTTTGACTTCATTTTGTCTCAGATCTGTATACAATCACAACCACGCACACAACCCAGTGGCTAAGGCCTTGATGTGCTCCCTCGGAGACCCAGGTTAAAATCCGGTCTGAGGCTTCGCCTCCTCTTTTTTCTAATTCCCTGCGCACCACCGGGTCCCACCCGTCGGTGACCGCGGAGACCACCTCAGCTGCCAACAGCGCATCACCAGCGCCTGCATGGCACGGACCCGCATGTCATCCTCTCCAGCTGCCTCGACGTCGGTGCGACAAGATCCAGATCTGGAAACATTCGCAACCAGGCCCCTGACTTTTCCTGTTTTGCACCGGAGCCCTCCTACTCTCTGTTTCCACCACAAACAGGTCCCTGTCTTTTTTCTAAATAACACCCCAATATTCAAATGCTCATATCTTTTCTTTTACAATCCCAAATAATGCAAACTTTATGTCTATTTTTATCAGAAAAATGTAAGGAATATTAATATGTCATCCATGCTCTTGTTTGCATCTTTCATGTTGCATTTTTAGTATTGTTATGCATGTTCACCTAAATAATTAAACATGGAATGTATTGGGTATTTAATTCAATTTGTGCCCTATTCCATTTAATCTTGTTTAGCTCACCTATGAATTGTTCTCCATATTAAACAATATTTAATTTGATGGCTAGATAAACTTCAGCCTTCTAACTTAATTGTTGGGATTACGATTCCATTTAAATTGGTTTAGTTGCATCTTTGTCTGCATCTTGCATGTCATGCATATAAAATTAGGATCATGCTGGACCTTTTGCCTTAGTTGTAAATGTTGTTGTTCTTTTAGTGCTTTGCTTCTTCGCGGATAGGAAATTGAGATGATGTGAGCACCGACAAGTTCTGCTACCTCTACAAGCTGGATTGAGGGCAAGCTTTACTCACTTGCTACCTATGGCTGCCGTTCCTCACTTGTTACGGATTCTTTCCGTTGTATTTATTCTATCTTTACGATTCGATGCTTCTGTCTCGATCCTATCATATGTTTAACTTGCAGCCATGATATAGCCTCATCCCCCACCTCCTATGACATGTTTGTGTTCTTGTTTGCCTTGCGAGTCGTAGCGCATGCCTAGGTTCTTTGGTGAGTTTGGTTCTTTGTCACCTAACGAGTATGATAGGTTGGTTCAACTTAATTAAAAATAATCCTAATGCTTGGGGTAATAATAATCTTGAATAATAATTTGTTGCGAGTTAAGACACCGGCGGGAGGCCCTTCGAGGTATTTGGTCGCTCTAGTGTCGCCTTAGGAAAAGGTTCTTGTCCGCTGATCCAAGAATAAGCGCACTAATCACATGTGGGACTTGTGGGAATCCCCTCGACCTATTATCCGATCTGTAGACTTGTCCAAGGTGCCACAACTTAGTTCGGATTTTCCATTTGGCGTACGCACATCACCTTTTCTGCAGGTACGATGAAGATGATGATGATAATGGTATGCGAAGTTACCGATGTGCATACAATCATATAGGTTTCCGCAATTCGATGTTGAGGGTTTTACCCATGGCCTCTGACCTCTCAGCCGTAGGCACAAACGGCTAGGTCCGCGTGGAAGCATCGGCCAAACTTTCGATGCGGATCCAACCTAGCTAGGTGGTTCCTTGGACTCGTCTGTGGTGAAAGGGAAGTGTAGTGTCTGATACTTTGCCTGCATACCCCAAAAGTATGTGAATCGGATGGCACAAAGGGTTGACGTGCATGTGGCTACAGTAGTGCACCCCCGCAGGGTTAAATCTTTTCAAAAAGACGTATCATCCGCGCTTATGTGACGATCTTGGAGAAAGTGCTGGCTAACAAGAGCCAGACAACTTACACTTAATGATATTTATTAACCTGTGCGATAACAAGATCACTATTTTCAACTGTTTCAACATGTGTGAGTTTTCCTCTGGTTACCTCCTGGCATTGGTTGAGGGGGGTAAATCCTGGATGGGTTTTCCTTTGGTGAGTAGTTGTAGTTGGTTTTGTCGCGCTCTCTCATTCTAGAAAACTCTAGAGCTATTGATAATTTGCATGGTATTATTGAGAGAACCTATAAAGATAATTTACATGGTATTATTGAGAGAACCTCTAATGATGTTTAAATTCTTGTTAAACATTTTCAAATGGTTCAAACTCAAATTGATCAAATTACTAAAGTGCAAAAAGACATGATAGCTAATTCTAATAGAGATAAACATGTTTGTGAAATAATTACTAGAAGTGGTGTTTCTGCTCAGGACCCCTTGTATCCTGAAGGACATCCTAAAATAATTGAACAAGATTCTCAACAACCTAAAAACAATAATTCTCTTATAAGAAAAAGAAGAAGAGATATAAAAATGTTGTAGAATCTCCTGAACCTGCTAAAGATCCTAATAGTATATATATTTCTGATGCTGAAACTGAAAGTAGTAATGATAAAAGTGATGCTTCTGATAAAGAAGAACCTGTAGCTTAACCTGAAAAGCAAACTAAAACTGGAAAGAATACTAAGGAGGATTTCATTGCCAATAAGCATGGTAATGAAAGAGAGCCTTGGGTACAAAAATCAATGCTTTTTCCTAATAAGAAACACAAATCTAAGGAAGAAGTACATTATAACAAGTTTTGTGAGTGGATTAAACCTTTGTTTTTGCAAATTCCTTTGAATGACGCTATTAAACTGCCTCCTTATTCTAAATATATGAAAGATATTGTCTCCAACAAAAGGAAAATTCCCAATGAGGAAATTTCCACTATGCTTGCCAATTACTCTTTGAATGGCAAGGTTCCAAAGAAGTTTGGAGATCCTGATATTCCTACTATACCTTGTTCTATTAAAAATAATTATGTTACAACTGCTTTATGTGACTTGGGAGCTGGAGTTAGTGTTATGCCTTTATCTCTTTATAAGAGACTCTCTCTTGAAAGATGCACACTGATATATCTTTGCAAATGTTTGATAAGTCCACTTCTATTCCTGTTGGTATATGTGAGAATGTTCATGTGCAAGTTGCTACTAATTGTTTGGTATTAATTGACTTTGCTATGTTGGAAATGCCTGAAGATGATAATATGTCTATTATTGTAGGGAGATATTTTCTTAATACTGCGGGGGCTTTTATTGATTGCAATCAAGGAAAAGTAACTTTTAATGTTAATGACAAAGAGCATACTATTTATTTTCTCAAGAAGATTGATAGAAGATATGGTTTAAATTCAATTGAAAACACTGAGACCATCAAGATTGGAGAATTTTATTGTCACATTCCAACAACACCAACAGAATATGAAATTATTATGATTGGGACTATGTTTATCAAGGTTGAGGTAACATAATTATTTAGTGATTAGCAAAGTTTTGCTTCATATGAAAATTGTTCTGTAGCAAGACTTGATAACCCTTGTTAACAAAATGATTTTGAATGAAGAGGACAATGTTTTCACTATGTTTTCACCTTCCCCATTAGTTTTTCACCATGTTTACTTGCTACTTGAGTACAATAATATTTTCCACTATCCATATGCATGTTTTCCTGATGTTTTAACCCTGATTATTGAGGTTATGCATGTTTTCACCACCCATACTTTTGTTGTCACCACTACCACCTTTGTTTTCTTTGGATATTCTTACATTAGAGTGTCATAGAACCTCTGTAGTGCTGGTTTTGGTTTTGTTTTCCAACCTTTTAACTTTCGTTTTCTGTTTTTTTTTCATTATTAAAATTCTGGAAATATCTCAAAAATAAAGTTTCTCGAAAAATTCTAGAAAAATTATAATAAATTTTTACGTCAAAAATGACGAAGAGAGCCACCTGGGAGGCCCCAGGGGGACCCACAGTTAGTCACACGATGGGGTGGCGCGGCCTGCCCCTTCGTGGCGCCAGCACATGGTGTGAGGCCCCCTGGCCCTCCACTTACTCTCTCCACTGCTAAAGTCTTCTCTCTCACCCACCAACCTCAACACATTTCCTGGAACCCGAGTTCTTGCTGTTCTTTCTCGAATTTTTTCGATCTCTTTGCTCAACCCATCTTTTGTGCTGAAATCTGGTGCATTTTCTCTTCGGTATGTGACTCCTCCGATGATCGAAGTATAATTTTACTTTGTGAAGTATTTCACAACCAAATTCCGCGCGGTCTGTGACGTTTCAATAACGTGCATATAGGCTCCAAACCGTCGCTAAGGGCAATCTTCGACGGTTTACGCGACAAAGTGAGAACGTCCCTGATCGACTGTCAAGGAAGATTCTGCGACGATTAAGTTAACACTAAACTGTCGTGAAGACCGCGATGGACCATTCGACCATCGCGAGCTACTGGCCGGCCCAGCACAAGGCCCAACAAGGAGCGACGTTTTTTTTCGTCGCAGCGTGTGCACACGTGGCATCGTATTTTCCGTTACCCGTTACGGGTGCCACTGACGTCAGTTCTGCCGTTACTGATGGCATCATCGTCTTGACATTTTTAAAACGTCGCGATTGGAAATACCGTTACCTCCTTTTTGATGTCATTGTTCCCGTTTTATGACGTCATAATATGTGCGACGTTTATTTTTTCGTCGCGGGTTCAAGCACTATATGGGTGTCACGTGGCGCTCTCATAAAGTTCCACGTATACGCTTATTCTCGACGAATTTATAACGTTCACTGGTAGAAAATAGGCCTATAGTCCCGGTTCGCCAGGGCCAGTAGTCCCGGCCGCGCAACCGGGACTAGCTATGCGCGACTAAAGACCCCCCCTATAGTCGCGCCGCTTACGAACCGGGACTAAAGGCCCGTCCACGTGGGCGCCAGGAGTCCGTCGCGGCGGAGGACCTTTAGTCCCGGTTCTTGTGGCTAACCGGGACTGAAAACCTCCTGCGCAGGTTTAGGGTTTTAGGCCCCCCTAAACCTGGTTTCTTTTTAATTTGCTTTGTTTTATTTCTTTTATATTTTATTTTGTGTTTTATTTTAATTTTGATGAAGTTTCAGTACACACACACACACACATATATATATATATATATATATATATATATATATATATATATATATATATATATATATATATATATATATATATATATATATATATATATATATGGACGCGGATTTGCTACCATGGGTGCTAGGTGTGCATATCCTGAGAACCGTTGGATATAGAGAGTATCCAATCTGATTGCTTTTGGATGTATCCTATAGTGTTTCTTGAGTTTGACGGTGTCATGTCCATCCGTTACATGCATGCCTGGTTAGTTTAAAAAACTCCTCACAACGAGTGTGTCAGTCTATGCTCCGCGCAGTGTTGACATAAACATTCTTTTTTGAATCTTTTGGGATAGTGCGTAGTGGTTTTGCCTCGAGCTAGAAACAACAAAAGAGTAGTTTTCTTTTTATTATCCAAGCTAATAGAAGTAGCCTTGTCATTTTTCTTCCGTCGGTGTATTACTAATGTCGTTTATGGTTTTCCCCTGCATATTACTAACGTCATTTTTCTTCCGTGTCAAAAGTGCCTTCCGTCCGTCCGAGTGCTGAAATTTTAAGCGAGCTAGCCCATGCTGCATCCAATCCAGCACTTAGTTTTTTCCATCAAACGAGCACCATTATTTTTTGCTACACATCCAATCCAGAACTTACTTTTTTCCATCAAACAAGCACAATTATTTTTTGCTACGCATCCAATTCTGCACTTACTTTTTTCCATCAAACGAGCACCATTATTTTTTGCTACTAGTATCTTGTGCGGCGCCAAGGACGTGCGCGGGAAAACAACATGTGGCTGGGTTTAAAAAGTCAGGCTGCGAGTAAAATAAAAACACCATGGAAAAAATGTTCAAAGCAGTGGACTAGGTTGCTTGATTACAGTGATATCGTTTCGGCACCAAGAACCATAATTTGTTTGTTCTCCCGCCTTTTCCTTCTCATTTTTTCTTGTCATTTCACTACCCATCAATGGAAAAATCATCTGAGCCTCAATTCTCTACGGTAATGAGCTTCAATCTCTACGATAATGCATGCACGGATGGCAGAGAATAAAAAGGATGAGGGTGGTGTTTCACATGCAGCCAGCTACAAAAAAATCAATGAGCCAGAGGGGTGTTGGTGAGGAAAAAATCATATGAGCGTCAATTCTCAGGTTCAATCTGTACGATAATTCATGCACGGATGGCGGAGAATAAAAAGGACGAGTGTGGTGTTTCGCATGCAGCTAGCTACAAAAAAAATCAATGAGGTTGTGCTCTTGGTGTGACGCCGTGAGCTTCTGTCGTTAGGAAAATGTTGAGACCGTTGGAAAAAAATATGCTCTCGCTATGCTCTCTATAGAGCATCTAATGGCCAGATGTGCATGCAGAGCTACCACCCATGGTAGCCAGCTATTTTGCATATATATATATATATATATTACGCTACTATATACATGCATATATATATATGAAATTTCAAACAAGAAGAATTCAATATAGGAATATATAATATATATTCAATCTCGGGTGACCATATACAACTTCGAACAAGTTTCTATATACACAATTAAGATAGATGACCATACATTACTTCGAACAAGTTTCAATCTCGGAGATGCATATAAGCATCATCGTCGGTGGACGCATGGTGTTCTCCTTTGGAATCGACGACATGCCTAAGGAAAAATCCTGCTATTTCCTCTTGAATTGGTCGGAAGCGAGCTTCTGGAGTAAGCGCCCTCCGCAAGTTATTGAGACTCCTCCGCGTGCTCTCGTCCTTCTTCCTCTCAGAGATTTCTTTCCGTATGTTCTCACAAACATAGTATCCACATAGACCGGTCCCCGGTGGCTACTTATCCACACCACGAACCACATTTTTAAATTCTAGCTGATGTTTGAATCCACCGACATGTTCATGTGAGAACCGTCTCCAAACTCTACAGTGCAAATAAAATTAAATGAACAAGGGAGTTATTAGCTACTGCATATTAGGAAATGAACAAAAGAGACCGATCGATATAGAGCGGAAATGATTGAAAATAATTACCTTTGCATCATTTTTCTCATGTCGATCCAAAGCTTTGTATCTGAATTCATAGAGTCCATGATAAAAACTGTGGAGCTCTGAAGTTCAATTTTTAGCAGAATCCAGTGGAACCTGCGGACACGTTACATGCGCACAGGCATAACTTATCGATTAGACATACCATGCATGGAGTAAACAAAAGAGAATGGGCAAAAGAGAGAAACACTCACCCAAAATGGTACGGAAATAGAATATGACTTTTGAGTTCATGCTTTTTAAGAAAATTGTACAAGTCTTTCTCCACGTCTTTGGGGTGATGCTCTAACATAGTTCCATTAATGATTTGTGGGTCAATGAACCCAACATCATGGATGAGTCTTATTTTGCATTCCCAAATCTTCAATCTGCATAATAGCGTACGCAACAATATAGTTAGGACAATATATATATATATATATATATATATATATATATATATATAGTGTAGGCAATGAAGAACGAGATGAGGTAGAAATAAATCACTTACAGAACGTAGCAACTCAGGATAGATTTGTCGAGCTCGCGCAGATTGAACAGCTGGAACAATTCACTCATCTCAACTGGTACAGTGTACTTTTTGGTGTGATGCTCCTCTGTAACATCCACATACACAAAGTCTCTGTCGGACCATGATATGAATTCTTTGTACCAACGTAGCAGACTTTGCATTAGTGGTGGTAGATCCTTTTCCTGCGTAGGCTCGACGAGAGGCCCTTTCTTCTCATATTGTAATGCTACCTCAGCCATTGGCGCATCGTCCAGGCCTAAAAAGGCACGAAGAGACATACTGGCCTCGGACGCATTTTTCATGGCAGTAGCTACAGTCAATCCCATTGCTGCCACAGCTTCTCTGACCTCGGGGTCCTGTTCCGGACCGGCTTTCACTATGAGCGGGGGATCGATTGTTTACTCTGCATCCCGAGTTGGTCAACTTGTTTCCCGCTTTTTTTCATTTTTTCTTTCTCCTCCGCCAATGCTTTTGCTTGCGTACGAAGTTCATTATCATAGTCTTTAGGAAAATTCTTCTCGGCTTGGGACGATGTCGACAAAAAACCCGTAGCCCACTTGTCTACCTCCGGAGGGTATACTTCCTTGGGCTTAGGCTCCCTGCCACATCCCAATTTTGGAATACCTGATAACACAGTTGTTTTGCTAATTGCTTGACAAATAAACTTTGGTTGTGTTTGTTTAAGTGCAACTAAACAAACTAATTATATAAATCTTACATGGCTAAGAAATTGAAAACAAACTTAAAAAGATAGCAAAGCAGTAAACTAAAAATATTCAACATATTGTTCCAATGACCTTGACAATATTTTCTAAAGTAAATATTAATCAAAGAGTTTTCCAAAACTATCTTATGAATCCCATACTTGTGGGATATTATTCCAAGGCCTAAATTAAGAAAGAGGAAACACTAAATAAATTTCCCTAAAAGATTATCAGGAAAAAGAGGCATTCTTAGATGCTTCACCAAAATCTTATCAAATGTTTTTCCAACCTTGCAAGCTTAAAAACAAAAGTATTGGAGAGCATTGACTTGCTATCTCTAGTCACATAAATATTTTGGCAAAGCATTGTTAAAGAAAAGCCAAGTGCCTTACTAAATTGAATTTCCAATATTTCCAAAAACAGGAAACTCAAACAAGTTACTATTGGAAACTTTCTTCAAATGATCTGAAATTAATACCAGTGCTTCCTTATATCAAATAAAGAACACACACAAGAGGAGACCAAAAATTGAATCAATTAAAGTCCTGAAAACATGATTTTTCTCTACAGCAACAATTGGAATTTTGAACAAGTTTGTTCTACAAACTTTTTCAAAATGCCATGAAATAAATACCACATGCTCTATAACATAAATAAGGATGAAAACCAAAAGGGAACAAGTTTTTGAATAATTTAAGTTGCCAAAAACCCATGTTTTCTTAACAGCACCTTTTGGAAATTTGAACAAGTTTGTTCTATGAAGTAACTCTAAATGACTTGAATTTGCTACCACACAAGGAACACACCAAATAAGGAATGTGTGCCAAAAATTAACATTTTTGGAAGCTCCTAAATAGTCTAATAAATTCAAGGTCCATTTATGTAAGAATTGAAATTTGAACAACTTTGAACTATCAAGTTTTTCCAATTGAGCCAATTTTCACATATGTTGTGCATCTCAACTAATAAGAATTTTGGGAAAAAGGAATTTAATTTTAGACTTTGTTTTCCTAGTGAAAACATCATTTTTCAGAGAGGACAGGGACCTCTTTGTAAATTGCTAGGGACCAAAATGTAAGCTGAGTCATCTTCTTCCTCCTAGCTCTCTGTAGCAGCAGTGCCCTAGCCATTTCTTCGAGAGGAAGGTTTCCTCGAGGATAAAGACCCCCCCATGTGCACCTCTGTACCTCCCACTTGCCCCTCTCTCTCCCCCCTCGAGCTCTCTCTCTCTGCTCGAAAAACTCCAAACCCGAAACCCTAGCTTTGAGCTCGCCGTCGAATCGGCCACAGGTGAGCTCGCCGCCGGCCACCGTGTATCCCATTCTCTCTGTCTCGTCGTGGTGGTCCCCTCTGCCAAAGGAATCGAGGCGGGAGCCCTCGTGGAGCCCGCGTCGTCCGGTTCCCTTCTGCGGGTCCGGCGGGCTCCGGCGAGCTATCCCCGCCGCCTCGCTCCTCCTCCGCCCTCGCAGAGTCCTCCCGTGCGTCTAGGGTAAGCAGGCGACCCCCGCCGTCCACTTTCCCCTCTCCCTCTCCCTCCGAATCATCGCCGTGCCGTGGTCTCTTTCCGGCCGCCGTGCGCCGCCGTCGCCGATTGCCTTCCGGCCACTCCCAGGAAACGAGTCCCCGCTAGGATGGTTGCCCGTGTCGTTAGCAACGAGTAGATGCCCTCGAATCGCGAAACCGTGCACGGATTGCGTCGTTAGGGCCTCGCCGGAGTTGTCCCGCCGGCGGGTGACGCGCGCACGACGTCAGCGCCCTTGACCCGCGCGGGAGCAGGTCAAACTGGCCCGTGGGGCAGCGCTTGCCTGCGTGGCAGCCCCCGTGGCCTACTGGCCCGCTAGTCAGCCACTAAGGCTAGACCCCCCCGCGGTGAAGCCAGATCTGGCCGGCCCAAATAGTGGATCTGGCCCATCTGTGGTTGCTTTTCCATTTATTTTTGACAGAAATGTTACATGTTTACTTTGGGCCCTAAAAGTTAACTTAAAAGATGATTTTGACCAAGCGAAAATTCACAGTGGTAAACCAACTAAATCTAAACCATCTCCAATTTGTAGATCTACATTTGGATGAATATTTTAGACATGAAATTTTTTTTGGCAACAGGTACCAGAAACAGCAAAATGAGCACCATTTTGATTTCACAACTCAGAATGAGGTGTATCCAATTAGATTGGAAAGCCCTTGAAATTTCATAACAGGATCAGTTAACCTTGCTTCCAAATTCCTAATATTTTTGAAATGGCATGCAATTTGGTAAAACACCAGAGAGCACTTTGGTGATTTTTATAAAATTATTAAAGATGAATTTTGATGCAAACTCAATTGGATGGTCTTGTGTATGTTTAGCGCTATCCAAACCTAGCTGGGTTTAATTTTTGGAGCATCATAGAAAATTTGGTGGACAGATCTTTATTTTGCATGTTTCTGCCATTTTGGCATTTTAGGAAATTAATTGGTGTGGATATATTTTTGTGTTGCAATATTGTTTTAGCATGTACAAGTTGTGTGAACTTGTTTTCTAAGGTTTACTTAGCTATTTTAGCATGTTAGATTTTGTGGACTTGAGTTGAGAAGAAATAGGATTTTTGTTGATAGCATATGTTTCTTCTCTAGTTATTACTTGAATAGGATTTTTGAGTGATAAATTTATGTGCAAGCACTTGGATTGTTGTGTTGATATATTAGATCCAGTACCATGTTGGTACTTATTTTGTGTTGTTATCACCTCTGCTAGCTTGCATTTGAATTGTTAGAAAAGCATGAGTAGCTTTGTCATGACTATGAGAATGTTATGGAAAAATTCCCTCATGTGTAGAATTTTTGGCATAATCATTTGTGGTTGTGTAGCCTCATATTTTTGGGTTGTGTTCATAGGACCAGTAGCATTTTGATGATGTTCTTATGAGTACTTGACCCTAGAGTTTTCACTTGTGTGAAAACAATAGCATGAGTAGCATTACCTTGCTTATTTTAGCACCCTATTATTTTCTACTAGTATGGTTAATGCACTAGATGCTAGTTTAGTCTTTTGTTAATTTTTATCAAGTATGACCAGAGGCCTTGTGACCTCTTAATTCCTTGTTATGCTAGTGGAACACCCACTAGTGTCATTGCATTTTTGGTGGAAACATTAATTTTCCCCACACTAGATGTGTTTTCTTTTATATAGTTCTCTAACTAATGAGTGCCTAGTATTTTTGCCTTGGGATTTTTAGTGCTAAATGAAAATGTGTATGCTTCTGTTTGTAAGTGGTTGGAATCATGTGTGGCTTGCTAGGAAAAATACATTCTTGGAGTGTGGTTTGATTCCTCTAGTAATGCCCTTTTTATTACCACTAGTATGTAGGAGTTGCCCTGCAAATTGATGCATTGTTTTGTTTAAATGGGATATTTTTGTCATAGCAAGTATAGATGTTTTTCACTCCTGTTTTTATGACATGGACCCTCTGGTTGTATTTCAATTACTTGATTGAAATCCTCCATTGATTCTACATGTTTGAGTAGTACTAGTTTCCCTAGCATTTTTTTGTATTGAATTATTTTTCCTGCCAACTTGTGTTTTGGTAGATATTTGTGTATCCTTGCATGAGGACATGTTTTCATTCCCATTATGATAACATGGTTCCTTGTTTGCATTTTAGTACTTTACTTATTATGCTTGCTTGCATAGCAAACTTTTAGTAAAAACATGTCACTAGGATTCCTCCTTTTTAGTCATTGTTTCTATTGTTCTCACTATGAGAAATTGTGTGTTTTGTGATGAGTCTATTTCCTTGTTGTACTTATGTAGACTCACTGATTTGTAAAAGAAACTTTTGCAAATCATGTGTTTTAATTATTCTTGATGTGAATTAAGACTTAGTAGATTAGCTACCTTGTTGTTTTTGTGGTTTGGTTGACAGGCCCATTGCCATGATTATTATTGTGCATGTTTTGTATACTCTTAGTAGCCTCACCCATGTGAAACTAAGTGTACTTTGGGTTTCTAAATATCTTGGTATGAGAGTGGCACACCCACTGAATCCATGATATTGGGGTTGTGAGATATGTTCCTCCAACCTTGAGCTGTCTTATTAAATGGCATTTCTGCCAAGTGTGCTTGTTTGTTTGTTTGCCTCAATTAATAATTGTGTGATTGGTTATTATTAGTTTTCCTTGCTGTATGTATTGTTATGTATGGTTGCTTGCCTTGATTGGTTCTGAATGTGTGTCCTTTATTCCTTTTACGACGTTAGAAAACGAAGAGGAAGGAAGTGTCGTGAAGCTCTGTTTCAAGTTCCAGTCATTCCAAAACCAGGGACACAAGGAGATACCAGGCAAGCCATCCTGATGCTTGCTGATACAATACTTATCATTATCTATCATGCATGTTTTACCTCTGAAGTTTTACCAAAACTTGATTATCAAAACTATTTTTGGTGTGGCTATTACTACTATACTAGTATATAGGTTACTATTATGCCAGTAGTTAAACTTGGTAATACCAAGCCCATAAGCCACCATATGGTATTTATTACCATCAAATATACTAGTCCCTAAGTGGACACCCTAAAATTGTGATTCTACAAAACAAAGACTTTACGGAAAAACCCGGAGAAAAGGCGGATCCTTATTCTCCGGAGGAATGAGGAAGTGGTCATTTTTGAGAAAGTGGTGTTTTCAAAAATGACACATAACCTAGTCTTCGCCGGACAACCTTTACCGTACTGCCACCCTACCCCAACATGGGCACGGGGCTTAACTTGAAGTTTGTTCTTATTAGTGTGTGTTCTATCTCAATCGCTATAAGGGACGTCGTACCCTCGAACCGAATGTCGTGGAGACATAAAAGTGTGGGATTCATTTTCCCTCCGGATGCAGCAGTTGGGGCTCCTGGCTTGGCGGGGATTAGCTCGGTGCCGGGGATGCGGACACTCGACTGAGAGATAGACATATACTAGCTTGAACATAGTGAATGGTTATGATCAGATACCTGATGTTTACATACTGTTGTTACAGTCCGTGGTTGTTCACGATAGGTGTACTGGATCTGGTGGATGAGTACACCTCTGCAGAGTACAACTTTTTTGAAGAAGCCACGTCCTCGGATATGGACAGTTGAATGGCCATGTAGCTAGCATTGTGTCAATGTTTTCAAAAGAGGAAGTTTTTGAAAAGGAGTTTTTGACAGGAAGTGTTGAACTTGTGTAGTTCGAAAAGGAAATGGAAACTTATACCGTGGAGGTATCGTCGATGATGAAAAGCCAGATGTCGTTATACAAAACAAAATGTTTTGCAAAGAAAACCTTTTCTACTCTAAGCAAGAATTCTGGAAACTGATTCCAAGAAGTTTTGCAAAGAGAAAATATTCTTTAACAAAGCTTTACAAAACCTCTTGTACATGTGATATCTACAAGAGAAATAAAACTATATTATTTTTCTTCTGAAGTATCTTCTTCAACGAAGATACATATTAACCTGACTGCAACTGTGGTGTCATCTTATATGAACACCATTGATAGTGAACCCTATTTATAGCCTACATATTCCACCATATAAGCATATTTGCATGTTTGGTAAGTGACATGATGGATGTCTTGCTGAGTACATTCAAATGTACTCATTATGGTTTCGCCCCTGGTATCTACTTGCCAGACTTTGAGAAGGAGCCTCCGAAGGATATCTATGAAGAGAAGTACGGAGCTGACGGCTTTGCGAACTAGGATCGTCTCCGTGTCAGCAGCCTGTAGGTTAAGGCGTGACTTGGGCTCATCTACGTTGTGTTTTAATTGTCTTCCGCTGTGTTTGATAAGTTGCCTGCCCTATGTGGCAGTTGTGTTAAACTTGATCATGTGATCTTTTTGTAATACCTTTATGTATTCGTGTAATGGATGATGTATTTCTGTTTGCCAACTTTGTATGTTGTTCACGACTGATCTTTCTGGGATCGTGAATGTATGCAGACGGAGGGTTTCAGACTGCCAGTCTGGGGTCCTTACACTCCCTTAGCGCCTTCTTATCGGCCTTCCATTTTTCATAGTGAGCCTTCGCGGCCAATTTGGTTTCAGCATCATTAAGTTCCCAAGGCCTTGGGGGGATAGGCTTCCGTGATGGCTCCGGTACCCGTGTGGTCTTAGGTACATAAGGCTCCGGGTTAATAGTCCAAGAGCAGGTTTCCTTGCTGTCCGCCTGCTTCTGTTTCTTCGCCGGAGGAGCAATGGGGGGCGACGGCTGATTATCCGCCGGAGGAGGAATGGGGGGCGACGGCTGCTTCTTATCCGCCGGAGGAGGAATGGGGGGCGACGGCTGCTTCTTATCCGCCGGAGAAGGAATGGGGGGCGACGGCTACTTACCCGCCGGATATTGTGGATCGGGGGACGGCGTCGAATGGCGTGAAGGAGGCGTAGGTGAACCAGCACCACCACTACCAGCACCTGCACCATCGGAGGGGGGTGGACTTGTTAGCCTTGGCGTCTCGCCTGGAAACACTATGTACTTCTTTTTCCATAGAATGAACTGGCGCTTGACATCTCCAAGTCTTCTCTCCCCTTCGGGTGTAGCTATGTCAATCTCCAGGTCCTCAAACACTTGGACTATGTCTTCCACCGTAACACGAGCATAGCCATATGGAATGGGGTTGTTGTGATGGAGTGCTCCAGGTGTATAGGGTAAAGCACTGCCTGTAGCTACCTTCATGGAAATGTTCCCCACGGGATAATGCAGATCACATTCTTTCATCTCCTTTACATCATCCACGGGGTAGTGAGGCTCCGGTGCACGACTCTCGATCATCGGTGCATTAGCACCTGCAGGCGGGGCCTCCGTGGAAGCCACGCTGCTTCTCCGCTGATGCTGGCTTCCGAGATCCGCTGCATGTTCTTCATGCGGCCCTGCAGCCGCCGCTGTTTCTTTCTCAAGTATTCCCGCCACGGTCTGCTTCAACTCACTAACTTCCGTTGCAAGCTTCGACAGAAGATCTGCAGCCCGGTCCGTATTTCTCTTACGGCTTCTGTAACAGTACGGGTCACCCTCCTGGGAAAACCCTACTTTCCACGGAAATCTGCCTTTGCCTCGTATATATCCTCCGTGTTCAGGATTCCCGAGGGCATGTGTCAGTTGGTCTCTCTCTCTGTTGAACATGATCCAGCCCTGTTGAGCTTTGGTCATTGCGTCAACAAGGTTTTTTGTGGGAGCAAACGTTTTCTGCCGATGAACACACGCCCCTGTCTCCGGGTCTAGCGATCCCCCATGCCCGTACCACCACATTTTGGCTCTTTCGTCCCATCCCTCTGTACCTAGAGGGATTCCTCTTGCCCTCAGGCCGTCCTCCATCGCCTGCCACTTAGGCGCCGAAACGCGGTATCCTCCTGGCCCCATAACATGATGGTACTGTTTCTTATCCGCATTAGCCTTATTTTTTTTCGACATTTCCTTGAAATGCTCCGATTTCTTCTGCGTCACAAATTCTGGCCAATTATCTCTCAGTTTCTCAAGTTGTCCAGTGAAAATCGGAGTCTTGCCCTTGCTGACATATTCACGGAACAATTTTTTCTTGAAGTTCCGGAATGCTTCGGCCATCTTCTGAAGAGCGAACTCTTTGACTAGCCTCCTCCTCAGACGTCCACCCGGAACCTCTTCACCGAATTCATCTTTTTTGTTGTATTCCGGAGGTAGAATGAAATGTACCATAAGCTTTCTGAACATCTCCTTTTTCATTCTCTTGTGGACATAACTGAAACCAAGACGTGCTTTCTTTGGCTCCTTCCATTCCTGGACGGTGATCGGGACGGTGTCTCTAACAATGACTCCGCATTGGTTGATAAACTTTGTGGTGTGCTGTAGGGGCTTGCCGGTTTCACCGACTGATTCGATGGTATATGTTTCTCCATCTTTCATCGCCTTGGATTTGCCACGCGTTGTCGTACTCGATCCGGCCGAGGGCTAAAATAAGAAAGAGAGTCGCGCGCGTTAGTGCATATGTATTCACATTTCAGTAATTTTGTATCACGAGAGGCTCAATGTATATATATATATATATATATATATATATATATATATATACCTCGCCGGAGGTGGTTGTTCTTTGCAATTGGAGATCGTCGTTTGTTGACGGTTGACCTCCGTCATCAATGTCCATTCCTTCACCTCTTTGATCATCCACAATGTCCGTTGCTTCACCTCCTTGATCATCGACAATGTCCGTTCGTTCACGTTCTTGATCATCAAGGTTCAGATAAGAAGAGATTACATCATGTTCTCCGGCTATGATATCTAATAGATAACCTTCAGCCTCCTGTTCCGTCAGGTCTCTATTGTCCGCCATATGTCACTCCTGCAGACATGCATGTAGTAAAAATTAATTAAGTATATAGGAGACTTAGCAAATATTGGCGTAGAAGGAGGGAAAACAGATTGCTAGGGTTTTGGGTGGAAGAACGATGACCACCGGAGGGGGAAAACCATACTTTAGAGGTGTGTCCAAGATTAGTTTCTCAAATGACTTGGAGAACTCCATAGCTAGGTTGCATTTGCTTTCCTGGTCATTTTGGTATATTACACTTAATATTCTGAATTTATTGAATTAAAACTTATTTTCATTATTTTAATGAATTTAATAAAAATTCAAATATGGTCTCATTTTGAACTTTTTCAAACATGATTGAAAATGATATAAACAAATAGCTTACATTTTTCTGAACATTTTGCATATTTTTCCATAATTTTTGGAATTATAAATTAAAAGTTATTTAATTTAGAAGATTTAACTATTTTCTGTAATTCCATATACAGTGGGCCCCACGTGTCATGATGACGTCATTAAAAAAAACTCGACAACACGTGGCCAGGTGACGTCATCATGACGTCACCCCTGGCGTCACACGGTGGCAGATTCGGTCGCCGGTGGCGATTCCGGCCACCACAGGACACGTGGTTGGTGTCCTTGGAACCGTCTCGACGCAATCTACCTCTACGTGGCGGCGCCGCCCTCGGAAGGTCGACGACGGCGAGCGGCCGTGAAGTAAACGTGGCGGGGCTCTCGGGTCTCCGGCGAACGTGTCGATTCCGGCCACGGGGGAGGGAACGAAGACGACGGGGAGGAGGCAGGGACGAGGAGCGCCGACGAGGAGCGGCGGGAGGACGGTCACGGCGGGCGGATGTCGTGGTGGCGGGAGGACGGTCACGGAGGCACGGCCGAGGAGCAGCGACGGGAACGGACGACGGGGATGACGGGCGCAGGGGCGGCGGGCACCTACCGGAGATGACGGCGGCGCGTCCTCTGTGTCTCTGCGGGCGGAATCGGCGACGGCGACGCGGAGAAGACGACTGCGTGCGGCGCGGAGAAGACGATGCGGTTGGTCCTTAGAAAAATTTCAGGGGCGGGAATATATAGGGCCAGCCTTTAGTCCCGGTTCGTGACAGCAACCGGGACTAAAGGTCCCCCGGGGTACCCTCTGCGGGCCTTTAGTCCCGGTTGGTGTCACGAACCGGGACTAAAGGTCCCCCTAGTCCCGGTTGGTGTCACGAACCGGGACTAAAGGTGCAATTTTTCGCGGCGTTTTCGTTCCCGCGCAGAACGAGCCTTTAGTCCCGGTTCGTGACACGAACCGCGACTAAAGGTGGTTATTCAAATACTTTTCCTTTTCCCAAATTAAAATCTTAAAAATACAAATAATATATCAGAAAATTCAGAAAAATAAAACTAATCATAAAGATTATATAATCATAAAGATTCACACACATCTTGAATATATATATAGATAAAAAAAAGGCAGTACATAATGGCTAGAGTGGATCTAAACCTAAACGGAGAGCATAGATGCATGATCTGATATCTGCTAGTCATACTCCTGCTTAGGCCTATAGTACATGTACTCGTAGTCGTCGTAGTCGCCGCCGCCGTCGTCGTCACTATCGTCTGACGGTGCTCTGCACTCCCTCGGAAGATCACGACTCCAGGACTGGGCCTGAGGGTAGCGCAGGCGGGGGATATCGCCGGCCCTGATGTAGTCCATGACGCTCTGTAGAGTCCGGCCGGACCACCATAGCCGACGACCGGCCTCGTGAAAGTTCGCAGGAGGCAGGCCGTCCTCCTCATACCTGGCGAGCGCTCTCTCGCGCCGATTGATGAAGAAGGCATCCCAAGTATGCTGGTTATCGGGATGCCAACTGGGATTCCTCCGCTGCTCCGGCGTGAGCTCGTGATAGTAATGGTTCGTGATGGCCGCCCGACGCGCCACACCTTGAGGAAGAGGAGGGACCGACACTCCTCCGGCGCTCAGCATCCAACCGGCGGGAACGTTGTAGCCGCACGGGCAGGGGTAGTTCGAGGCGGAAAGTGCCTCCGCCTGGATGAATGTTAGAGTGGGTACGGTAGAAGCCATGAGAGAGCGGTGAGTTTGTATGTGTTTATGCCAATGGTGTGGCAATGCATACATATATATAGCGAGAAGAAAACATCCCTTTAGTCCCGGCTGGGGACACCAACCGGGACTAAATGGGTTAGGGTTTCGTTTGGACCAATCAGATAGAATCACACGGATCGTGTGTTTCTTTAAAGCGCTTGTAAGTCGTTGGATCCGGGGTGTGTTTCTTTCGAGCTGTTGTGAGCCGTTCGATCAGGGCTACGGTGTGTTTCTTTCGAGCTGTTGTGAGCCGTTGAATGAGGTGGTTTCTTAACCGTTGGATCAAAACCCTAGCACAACACTTTGTGAGCCAGAGGACCCTATATATAGCCCACCTTCATACACCGGTCAGTTCATCGAGCAAATACAAAACATCCGGATTCGCCATCATACGTCCTGTCGTGCATTTGGTATGCATATTGCACCCAGTAGCCACGGTGGGGCTGTATGATGGCGATACCGATTGTTTTGTTATACATCCCCCTTTAAGGTTTGATACATCATATATTCAGTTTATCGAGCAAATACAAAACATTCGGATTCGCCATCATACGTCCTACCGTGCATTTTGTATGCATATTGCACCGAGTAGCCACGGTAGGGCTGTATGATGGTGATACCGATTGTTTTGTTCTACACCCCCCCCTTTAACACATCCATCCATGCTTGGGTCAGTGTTCACTTTGAGCTCGGGTAGTAATGTGCAACTATTTGCTTGGTTGTGTTAGGGTGGCGCGTGGCGCGGGAGTTGTGACGCGTGGCGCGGGAGTTGTGACGCGTGGCCAGGAGGGCGCGGTATAAACTGTCGCGCCTCGAGCGCGTCTTCTCCTCTACACGCGCCCACTCCTCTCCACGCACCGTCGCGCTTCCACCATGCCTCCGAGGAGGAACAGCACCACCGGCTTCCGCGGCGTCCGAGCACGGCAGAACGGAATGTTCAGCGCAGATATCCGCTGGGGGGACGACCGCATCCCCCTCGGCTCCTTTGCGACGGCGGCGGAGGCCGCCCGCGCCTGAGACGCGGCGGCCTGGCGCCTCAACCCCCCGCGGTCGCTGATGAACTTCAACTACTGCCACACCGTCTGGGAAGCGGAGGCCAGGGCGCCGAAGCCGCAGATCGTCACTGCCGCCGACCACCTCCACCTCCGTCACCGCGCGTTTCAGGGCCTAGTCGACGCCAGGGAAGAACGCGTCGTCCGCGAGTATTACCGGAACAACCCGGGGGAGGAGAGCGCCGACGAGGAGCTCTGGCAGACCCGCGCGGCTGAGCGGGCGGAGCGCCGCCTCGAACGCCACCTCGCGTTAGATGCCGCTCGGGAGGCGAGGACGAGGGCGCTGCAAGAGCTTCGTCGGGCCGACCGCGCCGGCGAAGTCTGGGCCTCCGACGATCCGAGGTGGGGGCCTATCTCGGACATACCATCATGCACCTCCGACGACGACGAGGAGGTCACCGACGAGTTCGCCGACGACGATGACCCGGAGGAGGTCACCGATGAGTTCCCCGACGACGACGACGAGGAGTAGTGTTCGTATGTTCTCTCTTTTTAATAAAAGAATTTGTATTCCGGCGACACTGCGGCGCGCTAGCGCGTCTGTTTTCTGTTTTTAATAAAAGTTATGAAATCAGATATTTTATCTCACAAGGTTTTGAGACATTTAAGTAACCTTCTGTTTTCCATGCTTTCCACTCGTTTTCTCAAATATTTTGCAAAGGAGTTAGTCTTAAACACATCAGAGATAATATAATTCACATGATCCATTCAAAAAAGTTTGGTACACAATAAATTATTACACATCAACTCTTCCCTTGTGTCCCCGCTTTCTTATGATTTGGCCGTATCCATGGAGCATCCTCATCATTTAACTTAATGCTTGGGTCAGTGTTGACTTTGAAGGGCGGAATTTCACCAAACATATTATAATCTTCTGACATGTCTGTCTTGTCCTCCACTCCCACGATGTTTCTTTTCCCTGAAAGAACAATGTGGCGCTTTGGATCATCGCATGATGTACTGATCGTTTTCTTATCTTTCCGTTTCCTCGGTTTGCTACTCATGTCCTTCAAATAGAAAACCTGAGCGACATATTTGGCTAGGACGAATGGTTCGTCAAGGTAACCAAGATTGTCGAAATCCACCATTGTCATTCCGTATTGCTCGTCCACCTTTACCCCACCTCCTGTTAGCTTGAACCATTTGCACCGGAACAAAGGGACCTTAAAGGAGGGTCCATAGTCAAGTTCCCATATCTCCTCTATGTAACCATAATATGTGACCTTTTGCCCAATCTCGGTTGCTGCATCAAAGCGGACAGCACTGTTTTGGTTGGTGCTCTTTTTATCTTGGGAGATCGTGTAAAATGTATTCCCATTAATCTCGTACCCTTGGAAAGTCGTTATAGTCGAAGATGGTGTCTTGGCCAACATGTACAGCTGATCTCCAACATCATTGTCATTCATTAAATGTTTTCGCAACCAACTACCGAAAGTCTCCATGTGGGCCTTTCTAATCCATGATTCAGGCTTCCCCGGGTTGTCCGAGCGTAAAATATTCTTGTGTTGCTCGAAGTACGGAGCCACCAAGCTCGAATTTTGCAGAACTGTGTGGTGTGCTTCAGTCATAGAATGACCGTCCATACATATCGTTGATTTCCTTCCGATCGTGCCTTTTCCACTTAGTCTCCCCTCGTGCCGCGATTGAGGAATACCAATCGGCTTAAGGTCAGGAACATAGTCAATGCAGAACTCAATTACCTCCTCATTTCCATAGCCCTTTATGATGCTTCCTTCTGGACTAGCACGGTTACGAACATATTTCTTTAATACTCCCATAAACCTCTCGAAGGGGAACATATTGTGTAGAAATACAGGACCGAGAATGGAAATCTCTTCGACTAGGTGGAACAGGAGGTGCGTCATGATATTGAAGAAGGATGGTGGAAACACCAACTCGAAACTAACAAGACATTGGACCACATCGTTCTGTAACCGTGGTAGATCTTCTGGACTGATTACCTTCTGAGAGATTGCATTGAGGAATGCACATAGCTTCACAATGGCTACTCGAACATTTTCCGGTAGGAGCCCCCTCAAAGCAATCGGAAGCAATTGCGTCATAATCACGTGGCAGTCGTGAGACTTCAGGTTTTGGAACTTTTTGTCCGCCATGTTTATTATTCCCTTTATATTCGACGAGAAGCCAGACGGGACCTTCATACTGCTCAGGCATTAAAAAAAATGACCTTCTCTTCTTTGGTAAGAGCGTAGCTGGCACGACCTTGAAACCATTCCGGATGCCGGTCATCTGGGTCTTTCAAAAGTTGCTGGTCCTGCCGTGCTTCCTTTGTATCATTTGTCTTCCCATACACGCCCAAGAAGCTTAGCAGGTTCACGCAAATATTCTTCGTAACATGCATCACGTCGATTGCAGAGCGGACATCTAGGACTTTCCAATACTGTAGCTCCCAAAATATCGATTTCTTTTTCCACATGGGTACGTGCCCGTCAACTCCCAGCGGAACTGATTGCCCGCCATGACCCTTTCCAAAGATGACTTTCAAATCCTTGACCATATCAAATATCTCAGCTCCAGTACGTTCCGCAGGCTTCGGCCGGTGATCTGCCTTGCCGTTGAAATGCTTGCCTTTCTTTCTTACGTTATGATTTCGGGGAAGAAATCGACGATGACCCAGGTACACGTTCTTCCTACAATTATCCAAAAATACACTTTCAGTCTCATGTAAGCAGTGCGTGCATGCTTTGTATCCCTTATTTGACTGTCCCGAAAGGTTACTAAGAGCAGGCCAATCGTTGATGGTTACAAAAAGCAACGCTCGTAGGTTAAATTCCTCTTCTTTAAGCTCATCCCACACAGGTACACCAGGTCTGCCCCACAACTGTAAAAGTTCATCAACTAATGGCCTTAGGTACACATCGATGTCATTGCCGGGTTGCTTCGGACCTTGGATGAGCACTGGCATCATAATGAACTTCCGCTTCATGCACAACCAAGGAGGAAGGTTGTAGATGCATAGAGTCACGGGCCAGGTGCTATGGCTAGAGCTCTGCTCGCCAAAAGGATTCATGCCATCAGTACTTAGACCAAATCTTATGTTCCTTGCGTCAGCTGCAAAATCTTTGAACTCTCTGTTGATCTTTCTCCATTGCGTTCCATCAGCGGGGTGTCTCAACTCCCCGTCGGACTTACGGTCCTCTTTGTGCCATCGCAACAACTTGGCATGCTCTTTGTTCCTGAACAGGCGTTTCAGCCGAGGTATTATAGGAGCATACCACATCACCTTGGCGGGAACCCTCTTCCTGGGTTTCTCGCCTCAACATCGTCACCAGGGTCATCGCCTCTGATCTTATAACGCAATGCAATGCATACAGGGCATTCATCCAAATTCTCGTATGCACCGCGGTAGAGGATGCAGTCGTTAATGCATGCATGTACCTTCAGAACCTCTAAACCTAGAGGGCAGACAACCTTCTTTGCTTCGTACGTACTGGCGGGCAACTCGTTATTCTTCGGAAACATATTCTTGAACATTTTCAGCAAATTTTCAAATGATGAGTTAGCTACACCTTCCCGTGCCTTCCATTTCAGCAAATCCAGTGTGCAGCCCAGTTTTTTCAGACTATTGTCGCATCCTGGGTACAGCGACTTCGTGTGATCCTCTAACATGCGATCCAAATTCTCCCTCTCCTTGTCAGTTTCGCAGCGTCTCCGTGCATCAGCAATGGTTCGACCAAGATCATCAGCGGGCTCATCATGTGCCTCTTCTTCACCTTCACCAAACCCTTCCCCACCTTCTTCATCATCCTCCATGAAAGTATCACCGAAAGCGTCATGATAGTTGAAATCGATACCATCCACTTCTTCATCTTCTTCCATTCTAACCCCTTTTTCTCCATGCTTGGTCCAAGAATTATAGCTTCGCATGAAACCGTGCCGAAGCAGGTGCATGTGAACGACTTTTGAGGAGGAGTGACCCTTCTCATTCTTACATTCAGCACATGGACAGATAATAAAACCTTGCTGCTTGTTCGCATTTGCCACAACGAGGAAATCTTTCAAACCCGTAGTGAACTCGCCGGAGAGTCGGTTACCGTACATCCATTGCCGATTCATCTGCATTATTATTATATAAAGTATATAATTAACCATCATGCATTTGTTAAACTAACTAGCTGGAAATAATACAAATCATGAAAGGTTCAAGTTGCTAACCGCGATCGCGGAGGTAAAGTAAATGAAAACCCACCATATCATGTGTGTTTCATGCTCTCGGGCATTTCATCAAACACCTTGTGTGCATAGGAGGAACAAAAAGCAAACCCACCACCCCTTGTGAATATTGTGAGTAGAAGTGACACCAAATGTGGCTAAGTGCAGCCACCTGAGCCCTATATATAGGGATGGGCCTTTAGTCCCGGTTCACCTGGACAACCGCGACTAAAGGCCTTGGGGACCTATTAGTCCCGGTTGGCCTGGCCAACCGGGACTAAAGCACCTCCCGTCCGCCAGCTGTGGACCGAGCGCGCTGGACCCAGACTGTTGGTCGCGGGTCTCCTCCCGAACTGCGACTAGAGACCCCTATAGTCGCGGGTCGATACTTTTGGCGACTAATGGGGGCGTATGGAAGGCCTATTTTCTACCAGTGGTTCTCCGACGGTGCGACGTTTTAAATCATCGTAAGACGTCGCAAATCATGAGCCAGCACGTACCAACACGGCATCTCCACGTCGAAACGTATCCGTGACGTAATTTTTCGTCGCGATTTTCATCCAATAAGGTGCCGCCTCATGGACCTACCATATAGTATCATGTGTCCTCGTATCCGTAACAGATTGTATCCGTCCCCATGTACTCTGGTGACGTCATCGTGCATCGACGTTTTTTTCGTCGGGGTTCGGAAGGCCCTTTAGCCGGTGCGGACGAATTTTAAATTCTAGCACTACTAGTTTTCACAGAAAATCACACGTAAAAACATGCAACAAATAATACTGGTTACAGCCTCACAAGGGCCACCCGTAGAGGCATCAAAGGCCATCTACAATAGTTCACGGCCTCACAAGGGCCATCAACAGAGGCATCGAATTCCATCTGCTATAGTTCACAGCTTCACAAGGGGGAAAAAATCTCACCAAGGGCACCTATCAAAAAGCCACCAAAATTCATCATGGAGAGAAATAGTTTCATATCAGCTACCCAGTTCCCCAGCCGCAGGGATATGTTGGGGTGTACCCAGTTGCGCAGCCGCGGGGTTGTGTTGGAGAGTACCCAGTAGTTGTTGCATAAGGGCATTGGATTTAATATGAGACTGGATATACTCTGCAGATTGCTTTGGAATGTCATCCAGTTCTTGTTGGCGGACAATCCTGTCTCCATCAGCCTGATCCCTGGCTTCCGTCAGTTCCATGACAAGTTCCCGCTTCCCAGCTATCTCAAAGTCAAGCTGACGCTGGAGCTCAAACTTTATTGCTCTAAATCGGGTGGTTGCCACGCCTATGTTTTTTTTAGGAACGTAGGCTTTCGGTGGTCCTGCCCGAGCACAACAGCGACAACTTTGGCGGCAGACAGAGGTGGCCTGACAGTGCCCCCCGGCGAAGCTGGCGCCATCTTCTCTTCAATTTCAGCCTAAAAAGCATGCAAACTTATAAGATGAGATAGCAGCTGAACTAGCTCATAAGGAACATTGATATGAAATATAAGATGGTAAGCATATATGAGCTAGAAGATGACAAGCAATTAAACACGCTTGTACATTACTAGCGAAAGCGTAGATAAATTATCTGACGACAAGGATGTACAAAACATAGTTGGAAACCATGCTGAAATGACACCACGCTCAAGTGCATATTTGAACAAACGTATCTGGTGATGCTGAAATGACAAGGGATCTGCATGTACAAGCATATATGCAACAACAACCGAACTAGCTTTTGTGTAGATAGAAGACATTTTATTGACTAGCTTTGACTTAACAAAGCTCAGAGTTTGCACAGAGTTGATTACACGCGCTGCGGAATGAAGCTTAGCCAAAGTAGCTTTTCAGGGACATAGATGATGAAAAAACAGGCATCTGAGGAACATAGATGAAAATAGCACACGACAAGCATGTACAGAACAGAGATTAAAATAGCAGATGACAAGCAAGTTAAAACATGCGTGTACATGAACTAGCATATGACAAGCAAGTTAAAGCATGCGTGTACATGAACTAGCAGATGACAATCATGGGTGAAATAGCTGATGATAGAAGTTTGCAGAAGAATTCACAAAGGGAATGTGTCCTACAAGAATATATTGAGGTAAAATGTTGATTACAGTGATGTGAAGAATTCTGGGGGCTTACAATTGCTTTTTTCACACGCGAAGGGTATGATCCATCTTTCTTGCTAAAGTGCGTAGATTTGAACAGTTGAACTGCATCTTGATCCATGTCGCAACAAATCTCATAGCTCCGAGAACCCGTATGAGCAGGGAACATGACACATCTTCTGCTTATTGCGTATTTCATACAGGCCGTCTACACAAACGAAGTATGGAGTATTAGCAAAAATCATGGTTATAGAATTGATACAACAGCAGTTCTAGTGAGCAAAGATACATACCTGTTTCTTGGTTGAGCCCCAACTGGCTAGTAAAACTCGCCATTCAGCATCTTCAATCTTCTCTATTGGTGGAGCTATAGGCAAAACCTTACTCTTGTCTTTGACTTTGTTCCAATACTCCTTCTTTAGAATATGATGCCTTTGCATTGTACGGCACTTGAGATGCATTTCTGTAACACCTGGGGTGTTACCTGTTTGTTTTCTTTTTGTTTGCATCATCTGCATCCCATAAGCATTGCATCATGTTTTCCAAACCACTCAAAACTTCAAAAACAATTTAAATTGTTCAAAACCCTAATGGTAAATTCAAATAACCAAATCCAAATCAAATCAATCCTTTTTCAATATGGGTTTAACAAATTAAAAATTGGCAAACAAACTAATTTCAATAATGTTTGTAATTGTTTGAACTTATTAAATAAAATTTGTTTATTCCCAAAAATTTCCAAATCACACTAATATTACCAATCTTGAAATCAATAACCAAACCTGCTTTTAATTATTGTGTTGCAAATTAAAAACTTTAAATATCAGCTAAACACCCTCACACCCTATTTGACAATTTTTTTTTAACTAAACAACTTTAAAAATCAATTAGTATGTCAACCTTGTGGAAAATATGTTAACATGGCTTAAGTGCCTGTTTTGAAAATTATCACAAATATTTATAAAAGAAAAACCCCAAGTCCTTTTCTCTCTCTCCCTCTTTGATCTCTTGCAAAAAAAAAAAAAAGAAAGGAAAAGAAAAAGGGAAAAGAAAACCCAAGAGAGAGAGAGGCAGCCCATGGCCCTTTTCTTCCCCCAGCCCGTTACCTTCCTGGCCCACCCCCCTTTTTTTTCTCTGTCGTCTTCTTCCTGTCGTACGGCTGCAACCAGAACCCCTTGATCCTCTTCCCCCCCTCTGGATGAGCAGCCGTACTGGTTTCCCTCACCCTTAAGTACCCACCGATCCCTCTGCTGCTAACCTAGAACCCTAGTGCCGCCACTTCTTCTCCTCTTCCCCTTCCCCAAGCTTTCTGCTTCCTTCTGAAAGATCGACACTGCAACCACTCGAACTCCACCGTCAGAGAACCACCTAGCCGCCGTCAGCCACCACCCTTCCCATCTCCGGTCACCGCGAGGAGGATCTTTCGCCGGGAATGGAACCGCGGCATGCCACTGCAGCTCCTCGTGCCCTCGCCGTTTCCTGGGAGGGATCGCGGCGACCGCGCCATCGCCGGAACCCCCGCTGCTTTCCTGCTCGCCTTCTGAAACGACGACGACCGCAGCAGGTTCGCCCTGTCCTGTTCCCTCTCCTCTCCCTCCTGGTTCCTCTCCGTGGCACACGCGCATGCACGTATCAGTACCCCACCCTAGCACGCACTGCAGTCGAGGAGCGAGTAAGCCCCGATCGCCGCCGGCGTGTACCATCGTCCGCTAGTTGGTTCGTCAGGTTCAGAAACGGCAGAACTGAATCAAGGTTCAGTTAACCTCAGTTGCAAGGATATCTTCCAACGCGCCCTACATCTGTCACGAAACGAATCTTAGCCGCACTGGCACGCCACGCCGTGCGCGAGCTCCGCCTCGCGGGTTCGAACCCCGTGGGGAGCACTTTGCTCCACCCTTTTTCGCCTTTTTCCGCGCGGTGGCGGGTCCACCCGTCGGTGACCCCCACGCCTTGTCAGCAGCCGCGTGGCGCTGGCCCCGCAGGTCAGCCTCTGTGGCTGGCTCTGCCTGGGTGCAATTCGCCCAGATCCAGATCTGGATCTGGTGATTTCGTATCCAGGCCCCTGCCTTTTTCTGTTTTTGCACCGGAGTCCCTCCACCATCTGTTTCCAGCACAAACAAGTCCCTAACCTTTTGCAAATAAGCCTAAAACTTCAAATGCTCCTAATTTTCAAACCACACATCCAAATTACACAAATTTTATATGTATCCCAGTCAGAAACTCATGAACTTTTCAAATATGCTTTTTGTTTTCTGTTTTGAATTTTCAAAATGCAATTTAAATTCAAATTCAAATAATTCAAATGCCATTTGTAATAATTCATAAATAATTCATTGTTATTCCAAATAATGCAAATAAAATATGTTTTCCATACCATTTTAAATAAGCTATTCAAATATAATTTTTGTTTTCTGGTTTGAATAATTTAAATTGCCTAAACAATTTGAATCTTGTTTAATTCAATTAAAATTTGTTTAATATTGTTTAATTCATACATAATTAATCCAAAGTCCAATTTCAAAATGTGAAACATGTAATCCAACTAAAATTTGATAACCTTTTCAAATATCAACTTTGTTGTTTGGTTTGACCAACTTAACTTGATGATAACATCCACTACTTGCTTAACACCATTAAGTAACAATATTTTCCAAACTTAATAAATGCTTTCTTAATTGGTTAACTATCATTCTAATTGCATCTAAATTGTTACATTCTTGTTTTCATCATGCATGCATCATACTAAGTCACTTACACATGATGCTTAGTGTTAGAACAATTAATTCAACTATACGGCATGGGTTTGCCATATGCAATCTTTGCATATGGAATCCATTTAAACTTGTGTATCTTATCCACTAGCCTACTTTGGTGCATCTATTAAACATGTCATGCATCCATACCTTGTTCATGCTGGATCTTTTGCCGTAGTAGTAATTGTTGCATCCCGGTGTTTGTTCGAGGTTCATTGCTTCTTCTCGGATAGGACGTTGAGATGACGTGAGCAACGACAAGTTCTGCTACCTTGCGGGATCTCAGGCAAGTATACTCTCTTGCATGCCATATGGCTGCCTTTCATCACTTGTTACCGATTCTTTCCGTTGATTCTTTTCTACTAGCCTTAGTAGTAGTTGTTTCTGTTACGAACCTATCACATGAATCCTTTAACCCTGATATTGCCTCACCTCCATTCCTATAACCTTTGCTTGAGCCTGTGTCTTACCATCTTGCTTAGGTTGTTTTGCTCGAGTCTGTTACCCGTTACTTTCTGTTATTGCTTAATTACGTTCTGGGGGCTCGATGTTAATCAATCAAACCTGTTAATTGCTAATGGTAATAATAATAATTTGATGATAAGGCACCGGCGGGAGGCCCTTTGAGGTTTTGAGGCCCGCTAGTGTCGACCCTAATAGGAAAAGGGTCTTGTCTACCGATCCATGATGAGCGCACTACCCGCATTTGGGGAGTATGGGCTCCCCCTCAGTTTGACCCGATTCGCATCTCGTCCAAATCGCCTCATTTAGTTCGGGTTTTCCATTTGCTGCATGCATGATCTTGCGAGCCCTTGGTACCCGGGTGGAACTTTCGTAGTCGGCATATAGGGGGACACGTTCTTAGAGTGCTATGAGGGTCCATTTTCTTCTGGGCTCGATTAGCCGTGCGCCCAAGGTTCTTTGGGCTTGATGCGAAGAAGGGTTGGATTGTGTTGAGTGCCCCGCTTGGTGGGAGGCATTCCATCTGGCGGGATATTCATGAGTGTGGTTACTATGGTGCACCCCTGCAGGGTAAATCTTCTCGAGAAGCCGTGTTTTCCGCGGTTATGGATTACTTGGTGAAAGTACTGGCTAACAAGTACTCAGGACAACTTCAACATAATGATTAATCATGTTTCACCCAATGATTAATAACTTGACTAGTAATAGGTTATACACACAATAACTTGACTCACCTTTAATACTACGGTGTGAGTTATCCTCGGGTTGCTTCTTCGGATAAGGGGCGAGATCCAGGATGGGTTTGTTTGAAGTTATCTTTCAGTTGGTTACTATCCCTCGATCTTATCTCCTTTCTGATAGTTGGAAGTAATAGAATCTCTGTAGTTGGTTAGTGCAGCCTGCTGTCGCTTATTGGCCATAACCCCTTCCTTTCCGTTGATCCTAAAGTATTTGTATCTTGTGATGATTGGCTACGCCGGTATTCTTGTGAGTATGGGCTTTGTCCCCCTTGCCAGTACTTAACCGTACTGACCCACGAATCTCTTTCGTGGCTGCAAATTCCAAATTGCAGTCAACAGGTTTGAAGTCTGACGACGTTAGCTTGGGAATCCCTCCGGCTTGGCCTGGGCAGGGATTGGACGCCTTCGGTTATCTTCAGGACTCTTAGTCCAATTTGGATCTTGTCCGTAGACGGACGTTTGTTTCTTCCGCTGTTATTTGGATCTTTTGTATTGTATCAGTTGTAACCCTGGCTCGTTTGAGTCATCTTGTATCTATCTGTTTCTGTTGTAATTGTGGAATATTCGTGAACTATTGTAATGTTATCATAAATGGCAAACTGGAATCGGTTATTATGCGGATTTGGCGGGAATGCTGAAATCTGCATAGTGCCCGATCTCGGGGCGTCACAAATGGTATCAGAGCCTTGGTTCCGATTCCCGAGATTGTTTCGATACGAATGGTTATCGAAGCAACGGGTCCGCAAGGCCTGTAGGATAACCTCGCTAACGGTCGTTGTTTCTAGAGTGTCAAAAACTATTTCTGCTAAACTATTTTGGAAAAACATCTCAATAGGATTCTTGTTTTCTCCTTATCTCTATGATGTTTCCCCTCCCATCTTATTTGTTTTGGAGTCTCCCCCCTTGTCTAACTTTCAAAAGTGTTAGGATCCTACGTGGGTGGACGTTTTCTGAGCCCTTAACCTAATAGGTTCGATCATCGGCAGATTCCTGGTGGAAGAACATCGTCGTCACTCCGAGCAAGAATCTCTTGTTAGTGGTGACGAGAAGCCCTTGTTAGTGGTGTCGAGGAGGTCAACTGGAAGCATGAAGACTCGATAGTCGAACTTCTTTCCCCTCCCGGGTTAGCAGGTGGATTGCGAGGGCGCAATCCCTTGTTAGTGGTGTCGTCTGTAACACCTGGGGTGTTACCTGTTTGTTTTCTTTTTGTTTGCATCATCTGCATCCCATAAGCATTGCATCATGTTTTCCAAACCACTCAAAACTTCAAAAACAATTTAAATTGTTCAAAACCCTAATGGTAAATTCAAATAACCAAATCCAAATCAAATCAATCCTTTTTCAATATGGGTTTAACAAATTAAAAATTGGCAAACAAACTAATTTCAATAATGTTTGTAATTGTTTGAACTTATTAAATAAAATTTGTTTATTCCCAAAAATTTCCAAATCACACTAATATTACCAATCTTGAAATCAATAACCAAACCTGCTTTTAATTATTGTGTTGCAAATTAAAAACTTTAAATATCAGCTAAACACCCTCACACCCTATTTGACAATTTTTTTTTAACTAAACAACTTTAAAAATCAATTAGTATGTCAACCTTGTGGAAAATATGTTAACATGGCTTAAGTGCCTGTTTTGAAAATTATCAGAAATATTTATAAAAGAAAAACCCCAAGTCCTTTTCTCTCTCTCCCTCTTTGATCTCTTGCAAAAAAAAAGAAAGGAAAAGAAAAAGGGAAAAGAAAACCCAAGAGAGAGAGAGGCAGCCCATGGCCCTTTTCTTCCCCCAGCCCGTTACCTTCCTGGCCCACCCCCCTTTTTTTTCTCTGTCGTCTTCTTCCTGTCGTACGGCTGCAACCAGAACCCCTTGATCCTCTTCCCCCCCCCTGGATGAGCAGCCGTACTGGTTTCCCTCACCCTTAAGTACCCACCGATCCCTCTGCTGCTAACCTAGAACCCTAGCGCCGCCACTTCTTCTCCTCTTCCCCTTCCCCAAGCTTTCTGCTTCCTTCTGAAAGATCGACACTGCAACCACTCGAACTCCACCGTCAGAGAACCACCTAGCCGCCGTCAGCCACCACCCTTCCCATCTCCGGTCACCGCGAGGAGGATCTTTCGCCGGGAATGGAACCGCGGCATGCCACTGCAGCTCCTCGTGCCCTCGCCGTTTCCTGGGAGGGATCGCGGCGACCGCGCCATCGCCGGAACCCCCGCTACTTTCCTGCTCGCCTTCTGAAACGACGACGACCGCAGCAGGTTCGCCCTGTCCTGTTCCCTCTCCTCTCCCTCCTGGTTCCTCTCCGTGGCACACGCGCATGCACGTATCAGTACCCCACCCTAGCACGCACTGCAGTCGAGCAGCGAGTAAGCCCCGATCGCCGCCGGCGTGTACCATCGTCCGCTAGTTGGTTCGTCAGGTTCAGAAACGGCAGAACTGAATCAAGGTTCAGTTAACCTCAGTTGCAAGGATATCTTCCAACGCGCCCTACATCTGTCACGAAACGAATCTTAGCCGCACTGGCACGCCACGCCGTGCGCGAGCTCCGCCTCGCGGGTTCGAACCCCGTGGGGAGCACTTTGCTCCACCCTTTTTCGCCTTTTTCCGCGCGGTGGCGGGTCCACCCGTCGGTGACCCCCACGCCTTGTCAGCAGCCGCGTGGCGCTGGCCCCGCAGGTCAGCCTCTGTGGCTGGCTCTGCCTGGGTGCAATTCGCCCAGATCCAGATCTGGATCTGGTGATTTCGTATCCAGGCCCCTGCCTTTTTCTGTTTTTGCACCGGAGTCCCTCCACCATCTGTTTCCAGCACAAACAAGTCCCTAACCTTTTGCAAATAAGCCTAAAACTTCAAATGCTCCTAATTTTCAAACCACACATCCAAATTACACAAATTTTATATGTATCCCAGTCAAAAACTCATGAACTTTTCAAATATGCTTTTTGTTTTCTGTTTTGAATTTTCAAAATGCAATTTAAATTCAAATTCAAATAATTCAAATGCCATTTGTAATAATTCATAAATAATTCATTGTTATTCCAAATAATGCAAATAAAATATGTTTTCCATACCATTTTAAATAAGCTATTCAAATATAATTTTTGTTTTCTGGTTTGAATAATTTAAATTGCCTAAACAATTTGAATCTTGTTTAATTCAATTAAAATTTGTTTAATATTGTTTAATTCATACATAATTAATCCAAAGTCCAATTTCAAAATGTGAAACATGTAATCCAACTAAAATTTGATAACCTTTTCAAATATCAACTTTGTTGTTTGGTTTGACCAACTTAACTTGATGATAACATCCACTACTTGCTTAACACCATTAAGTAACAATATTTTCCAAACTTAATAAATGCTTTCTTAATTGGTTAACTATCATTCTAATTGCATCTAAATTGTTACATTCTTGTTTTCATCATGCATGCATCATACTAAGTCACTTACACATGATGCTTAGTGTTAGAACAATTAATTCAACTATACGGCATGGGTTTGCCATATGCAATCTTTGCATATGGAATCCATTTAAACTTGTGTATCTTATCCACTAGCCTACTTTGGTGCATCTATTAAACATGTCATGCATCCATACCTTGTTCATGCTGGATCTTTTGCCGTAGTAGTAATTGTTGCATCCCGGTGTTTGTTCGAGGTTCATTGCTTCTTCTCGGATAGGACGTTGAGATGATGTGAGCAACGACAAGTTCTGCTACCTTGCGGGATCTCAGGCAAGTATACTCTCTTGCATGCCATATGGCTGCCTTTCATCACTTGTTACCGATTCTTTCCGTTGATTCTTTTCTACTAGCCTTAGTAGTAGTTGTTTCTGTTACGAACCTATCACATGAATCCTTTAACCCTGATATTGCCTCACCTCCATTCCTATAACCTTTGCTTGAGCCTGTGTCTTACCATCTTGCTTAGGTTGTTTTGCTCGAGTCTGTTACCCGTTACTTTCTGTTATTGCTTAATTACATTCTGGGGGCTCGATGTTAATCAATCAAACCTGTTAATTGCTAATGGTAATAATAATAATTTGATGATAAGGCACCGGCGGGAGGCCCTTTGAGGTTTTGAGGCCCGCTAGTGTCGACCCTAATAGGAAAAGGGTCTTGTCTACCGATCCATGATGAGCGCACTACCCGCATTTGGGGAGTATGGGCTCCCCCTCAGTTTGACCCGATTCGCATCTCGTCCAAATCGCCTCATTTAGTTCGGGTTTTCCATTTGCTGCATGCATGATCTTGCGAGCCCTTGGTACCCGGGTGGAACTTTCGTAGTCGGCATATAGGGGGACACGTTCTTAGAGTGCTATGAGGGTCCATTTTCTTCTGGGCTCGATTAGCCGTGCGCCCAAGGTTCTTTGGGCTTGATGCGAAGAAGGGTTGGATTGTGTTGAGTGCCCCGCTTGGTGGGAGGCATTCCATCTGGCGGGATATTCATGAGTGTGGTTACTATGGTGCACCCCTGCAGGGTAAATCTTCTCGAGAAGCCGTGTTTTCCGCGGTTATGGATTACTTGGTGAAAGTACTGGCTAACAAGTACTCAGGACAACTTCAACATAATGATTAATCATGTTTCACCCAATGATTAATAACTTGACTAGTAATAGGTTATACACACAATAACTTGACTCACCTTTAATACTACGGTGTGAGTTATCCTCGGGTTGCTTCTTCGGATAAGGGGCGAGATCCAGGATGGGTTTGTTTGAAGTTATCTTTCAGTTGGTTACTATCCCTCGATCTTATCTCCTTTCTGATAGTTGGAAGTAATAGAATCTCTGTAGTTGGTTAGTGCAGCCTGCTGTCGCTTATTGGCCATAACCCCTTCCTTTCCGTTGATCCTAAAGTATTTGTATCTTGTGATGATTGGCTACGCCGGTATTCTTGTGAGTATGGGCTTTGTCCCCCTTGCCAGTACTTAACCGTACTGACCCACGAATCTCTTTCGTGGCTGCAAATTCCAAATTGCAGTCAACAGGTTTGAAGTCTGACGACGTTAGCTTGGGAATCCCTCCGGCTTGGCCTGGGCAGGGATTGGACGCCTTCGGTTATCTTCAGGACTCTTAGTCCAATTTGGATCTTGTCCGTACACGGACGTTTGTTTCTTCCGCTGTTATTTGGATCTTTTGTATTGTATCAGTTGTAACCCCGGCTCGTTTGAGTCATCTTGTATCTATCTGTTTCTGTTGTAATTGTGGAATATTCGTGAACTATTGTAATGTTATCATAAATGGCAAACTGGAATCGGTTATTATGCGGATTTGGCGGGAATGCTGAAATCTGCATAGTGCCCGATCTCGGGGCGTCACAATTTCAAGAGAGGAAAAAACATAGGGGTCGTCGAGGTGCATCGGAAACTTTGACTGAAACAAAAGAAATAGCATACTTCAGTTTTATGAACAACAGTGGACAAAACTGGAATCAAGAGTTACAGAACTTATAGCCACATGGCCAGCAAAAGCTTTAAATATGTTAATCATTTTCTTGTACGGCTTCCAATGGAGTAAGATGGGGACAACCTCCTTTACAGCATTCGAACATGCATTGGCATACATGGCAGCAATCTTCTCGTCAGCTTGCCTAGAACATCCTGGAGGAATAACAATTCTGATCCTCTTTCCTGTGGACCATCCTGTCCAGCCCCTTTCCCATGTTTATTCCCCTGTCAACCCCACCCCCACCACTTATAGTGATGTCTCCAGGTTGATTATCTAAAAAAAAATGTGGCCGTGTCGTGGATGTGTAAAGACAGATTCCATAGGATGGCTTAAGATTGGGGCCTATGGATGCTGTAGGTATCCGGGGAGGGATAGCACGCCTAGCTGGCGCGCTCAGAACACTGCAAACACCACAATCTACCCAAGTTCGGGCCCTCGTGTGGAGGTAACACCCCTACTCCTACCTCTCTCCCTGTATATGTGTATACCGAGTACAAGAGTTCCTCAAGCTCAAGGAGCTAGAGGAAGAAGAATCTCTCTCGCTAGCTTCTCTCTCGTAAGTGGTAATATCTCTCGAATCAATTGACTCAGCGACCCTCAAGCAGGAGGGGGAGGCCACCTTATATACTGGTGGCCACCTACTACCTCTACGGATACCAGTACTGATTAGGTGACTACACACTGTGCTACACCGCACGCCTCCGTGTCCTCGCTGACAGTCGCCGAAAGTCTTCGTGGTTGGGTCGCTGACATGTCCGGTCACCCTTGTTAGAGACAGGACATGGCATTGCCCATACTACGCACTGTACCCACGTATGGATACGCATCATCACGCGCCTAGTAAGTTGAACCGCACGCCTGTACTGCTCCAGGATACGCGGGATTCACCCAACGGTTCCATTGACTTTGCCTCCGAGTAGATCAGCCGCCTTCTCTATCCGGATCTTCCAAGTGCTACTCAGATGACCCAGATAAGTACTCGAATCCTTCCCTTGTTCTCTTGTTCTTCCTACCGGAGAGCTCCAACTCGGTAGCTATCCAGCCGGGTACCATCCTATCCGTCAGGTACCAATACGGTATGGCCGAACTCGGTAACTAGTACCTCGACCATCATTTATCATCAGCCTTACCCCTACTCGAGGGTAGCCTCCCGACAGACCGCGTTAGCGTTAGTGTTATGCATTTTGGATATAGGTCTGGAAATGGATAGCGCAGTTCTGCAACATGTTATGTTCCTAGCACAAGTGATGTCGATCTTGAGACCATGGGTCAGAAACCAGTGCCTCGGAGTGGGCATCTACCTCCTCAACTTGGGAACCTCGACCCTCATTTTGGAATGGTGGGAGCTCGACTTGGGGACCTAGCAGGTGGCCAACGATAAAATCCTGCTCGTACTGGGTGTGTGTCTCCTCGCGGTGGTCAGCTGCATCCTTGTATTGGGCAGCTTCCAGATGGCCATGGGCAACTTTCTGCTTGTCTTGGGCAGATTCCTGCTGGCCAAGTTGGGGAGCTTCCTGCTGGACTTGGGGAGCTTCCTGCTGGACTTGGGCGTCTTCCTTCTCGGTCACCACAGCTACCACCTTGGTTTGGACCGCTGCTGGCTGCTTGTGTTCGACATCTGCCGTCTTGTCATTGCCAGATAGCTTCTTGGGTGGCTTAGATGGCTTGTTGTTCCCAGTTGGTGGTGGCCTGACTGGATCTGTGGGCTGGTTCTACAAGCTCGTACTCTTTGTTCGACCCGTTATGGGTGCGGAAACTGTCAGTGCACTCTTTTGGGTATTTTTATCTCCTGCCGGAGTAGCAGGTGATGTGTTGTCAGATTTTTCAGCACGGACACGCTTCTTGCCACAATGGGAGTGGCCGCCTGGAGGCATCTGTTGGGGCGCGTATAGATAAACGAAAACTTTTCCTACGCGGTACTCCCAAGATCTAGCCGAGGTAGAAGGCCACGAGTATTACCACTAGACGCGCAGGTGCGGATTATCGATGCAGCGCGTCGGGGCAGTGCAGTCCCACGATCCGATCCAGCCGATCCAATCGCTCGAACGTCGAAGTGCTGAACGTACAGCACCTCTGCCGGTATCCACACGTACGAGGAGGAGCTCCGACGGCAGACTGCTAGGTCTGGTGCGACGGCTGGACTGAGTGGGGCTAGGGTTCCCAACGCATGGGGAGTGGACTAACGTGCCCGTTGGGCAACCTGCGCCCCTCTTTATATAGCGTACGGTAATGGGCTGCACAACACTTGTGGCCCATTCCCTCTGTGAGTCCGACTCACTAACTCAGTCCATTTCCGGTTCGGGTCCAACCCAACCAATATTTGCTCCCGCTCTTAAGTGTGTGACCCTGCAGGCTCATGGCGACTTGGACACGATTAGAGTCCGACTCTCAATCGATCAATCGGTAGCGGCTCCTAGCAGAACGTGCCGACTCCCAAGTTCCATTGAGTCATGACGACATACCTTTCAATGTGATATTCATCTTAGTCCTTTTTGCCTCACGATATACCTTGTCGAACTATAGGCGATTTATCGTCATCCCTTAAATAGTTCAACTCTCTTCTCGATCCGTGATATGCGATTCATCTGACTAACTCTTAGTCAACCGACACAGTTAACACTTAACTGAGTCGCGCATGGCCATGCTTCCTGAATCATATCACTCGAGAGGGCCCAGAGAATATCTCTCCATTAGGAGGGGCAAAATCCCATCTTGATTATCCACATCACGCAGCTTGCTTCTTATTCGACCCGAACTCTGCCTTTATAGTTGCCTTGTCACAGAACAACGTTTGACAGAACCTAAGTCGGTGATCCACAACTCGGATTGTGCGACAACCTCAGGTCTAAGGATTACATTGATTGAGACATGCAAATGACGACTTGATCGTTGCATCTCAATGTGGGTCAGTCCGACTTGCTAAACTCTTTAGCCAAGTCCATGAACGTTGGAATGGCATCACCATGCCCATGACAAGTGGAACCGTGTCATCAGCCAACACTCACATTAGTCTAGGATGTGTGTCCAGCACAACCTTAACGACCAAGGACAATTAGTATGAACAACATGAATACATAGTTCCACAATCGAATCACATATTCAATGACATATATCAGATGTTCAAACCAAAGGACAACTTAATAACTTTATGAATACATTGGGAATTACATCATCTATGATTGCCTCTAGGGCATATTCCCAACAGTCTCCCACTTGCACTAGAGTCAATCATCTTGGCATCATATGCCTAGGCATCTAATGCCCATACCTCTCGTGTGCGCCTCATGCTTAGGCTGTGGTAGCGCCTTTGTCAACGGATCTGCAATGTTTGCATCCGTGTGTACTTTGCATAACTTGATATCACCTTGTTCGACAAACTGGCGAATGAGGTGGTACCGCATGAGTATATATTTGTTCTTCTGGTGTTGTCTAGGTTCCTTGGCCTGTGCGATAGCACCATTGTTGTCACAATATACGTCCAAAGGATTGGACGCGCCCTGAACCACACCAAGATCTATCAGGAGGTTCCTGATCCAAACAGCTTCCTTTGCCGCCTCTGAGGCAGCAATATACTCAGCCTCTGTTGTAGATGCAGACACCGTATCTTGCTTGGAACTCTTCCAGCTCACAGCTCCTCCGTTCATTACGAACACGTATCCCGATTGCGAACGAGAATCATCTGAGTCGGTGAGATAACTTGCATCCGTGTAACCCTTTACACTGAATTCCTCATCACCTCCATAAACTAGGAACATTTCCTTAGTATTTCTCAAATACTTAAGGATGTTTTTAACCGCTGCCCAGTGGGCTTCGCCAGGGTCAGCCTGGTATCTGCTCGTAACACTTAGAGCATAGGAAACATCTGGCCTAGTACAAATCATGGCATACATGATGGATCCGATTGCCGAAGCATACGGGATCACACTCATCCGACTTCGCTCATCAGTCGTCGAAGGACACTGAGTCTTGCTAAGTTTTATGCCATGGGACATCGGTAAGAATCCCTTCTTGGACTCTTCCATTTTGAATTTCTTCAAAACCTTGTCCAGATATGTACTCTGACTCAATCCAATGAGCCGCCTGGATCTATCTCTATAGATCCTGATTCCTAATATGTAAGTTGCCTCACCCAAATCCTTCATTGAGAAACTCCTTTCCAATGACTCTTTGGTTTCTTGCAACATCATGACATCATTTCCAATCAGCAATATGTCATCCACATATAAGATTAGAAAGTTTACTTTGCTCCCACTAAACTTCTTGTATAAACAAGAATCATGATCGCTCTTGATGAAGCCAAACGATTTGACTACCTCATCAAAGCGAATGTTCCAACTCCGAGATGCTTGCTTCAACCCATAAATGGATTTCTGAAGTTTGCATACCTTGTCAGCATTAGCTGGATCGACAAAACCTTCGGGCTGTATCATATACACGTCCTCAGTTAAATTTCCATTCAGGAAAGCCGTCTTGACATCCATCTGCCATATCTCATAGTCGAAATAGGCTGCTATGGCTAACATGATCCGAATTGATTTAAGCATCGCTACGGGCGAGAAAGTCTCGTCGTAGTCAACTCCTTGAACTTGTCGAAACCCCTTCGCGACAAGTCGTGCTTTATAGACGGAAATATTTCCATCCATATCAATTTTCTTCTTAAAGACCCATTTGCACTCGACGGGTCTTGCACCGTTAGGCAGATCAACCAAATTCCAAACTTGGTTTTCATCCATGGACTTTAACTCGGATCTCATGGCTCCAAGCCATGACTCGGAATCAGATCCCACCATCGCTTCCGAATAAGTTGCCGGCTCATTACTGTCTAACAGTAAAACATCTCGAGCACTCTGTAATCTGGCAGATCTCCGAGGTTCAGGTGCTGTAACCGGTGTAGGTACCACGGCCGGCTCAGCCTCCAAGGCCATTGCCGACTCGCCCCTAGCTGGTTCCTCTCGAATTTCTTCGAGTTGCACCGTGCTCCCACTGACTTCCCGACTGAGAAACTCTTTCTCAAGGAAGACACCATTCCGAGCGACAAACACTTTGCCCTCTTCCCGGTTGTAGAAGTAGTACCCCAAGGTTTCCCTCGGATACCCCACGAAGATACACTTATCCGACTTGGGCGTGAGTTTGTCCGACTGAAGTCGCTTGACAAATACCTCACAACCCCAAATCTTAAGAAAAGACAAACTTGGCTTTTTGCCCGTCCACATCTCATGTGGTGTCTTCTCTACTGACTTTGATGGTACTCTGTTTAGTGTGAAAGCTGCAATTTCTAGACAATAACCCCAAAATGATAAAGGTAGATCTGACCGACTCATCATTGATCGTACCATGTCCAACAAGGTCCGATTTCTCCGTTCCGATACACCGTTTCTCTGCGGTGTACCCGGCGGAGTGAGTTGAGGAACTATTCCACAACTCTTTAGATGGTCATCAAACTCATGGCTCATGTACTCGCCCCCACGGTCCGACCGCAGAAACTTTATTTTCTTGCCGAGCTGATTTTGTACCTCACTCTGGAATTCCTTCAACTTTTCAAAGGCTTCCGACTTGTGTTTCATTAAATAGATATATCCATACCTACTCAAATCATCAGTGAAGGTAATGAAGTACTCATAACCACCTCTAGCTGTCGTGCTCATTGGTCCACATACATCACTATGTATTAGTTCCAACAAGTCGGACGCCCTTTCACAACTCCTTGCAAAAGGTGTCTTGGTCATCTTGCCTAGTAGGCATGATTCGCATGTCTCGAATGACTCTAAGTCAAACGAAGTTAGAAGTCCATCATCATGGAGCTTCTTCATGCGCTTCCAACTTATATGACCAAGCCGACAGTGCCAAAAGTAAGTCATATTCAGATCATTTGGTTTCAACCTTTTAACATTTATGTTATAGACCGATTCACTATCAAGATTTAAAATAAATAACCCGTTCTGAACGGGTGCAAAGCCATGAAACATATCTTTCAAATATAAAGAACAACCATTATTCTTAATATTCGACTCATAACCTTGTCTCATCAAACATGAGGCGGAAATAATGTTTCGACTAAGCGCTGGAACATAATAACAATTATTTAGTTCCAAAATAAATCCTGAAGGTAAATGAAGTTGCATCGTGCCGACTTCCAACGCAGCGACTCTCGCCTTGTTGCCAACCCGAATGTCAACCTCTCCTCTTGCCACGCTCCTAGTTCTTACCAGTCCCTGCAACGAGTTGCATATGTGAATAACTGATCCGGTATCATATACCCAAGAACTATTAGGCGCATCAGCAAGATAAATGTCTATAACATTGCACACAAGCGTACCTGAGTTGGAAGTCACACCTCCACTCTTGGCTCTGTCAGCCAAATACTTGGTGCAGTTCCTCTTCCAGTGGCCATCTCGCTTGCAATAAAAGCAGTTGGCTCCGGCTGTAGGAGAAGGCTTAGTCTTTGAGGGAGCACTCTGGACAGGGCCATGGGCGCTACCTCCTGACTTATCCTTCTTCTTCTTAGTCCAAGAACTCTTCTTGAACTTAGCCTTATTCTGCACCATCAACACTTGACTGGTGCCTTTCTTGATATCAGCCTCTGCCGTTTTGAGCATCCCATGTAATTCAGTGATACTCTTATCCATACCATGCATATGGTAGTTCGAGATGAACGGACCATACGCACTAGGAAGAGAGTTCAGAATTATATCAGTAGCGAACTCTTCGTTAATGGGGAAGCCCAGCCGATCCAGAGACTGTATGTAACCAATCATCTTGATTACATGCGGACTCAGTGGATCGCCGTCTTTCAGCTTACAGCCAAGCAAAGCTTGAGAGACTTGATACCTCTCAGTCTTTGCTTGAGCCTGGAACATACTTTTGAGGCTTTCGATCATATCGTAGGCCTCAACATTCTCGAACTGCTGCTGCAAGTCCGGTTCCATGTGTGCAAGCATAAGACAGCTGATTTCCGTAGACTCATCTCTAGCCTTACGGTAGGCATTCATGACAGCGACAGTCGCATCGTCATCAGGCTCATCTGGAAGTGGAGTTTCTAGAACATGTTCTTTCTTGTCATGCTTGAGGACTATCCTCAGATTACGATACCAGTTGGTGAAATTAGTTCCATTAAGCTTATCTTTCTCTAGGATTGACCTCAACGCAAACGCGGACAACTGAGGAAGGTTGCTAGGTGCCATTGATCTACAACAGAAAATACGCAAAAACACTTAAGACATGTATTGATAAAAGAGCAGGCATATTAAACGCTTTAATACTTATGCTCCCACTAGAACCAACATCCCTCCGATGGTTGCTAAGTGATTCAAGATCCTAAATAAGCAAGCCGACTAGTGAGCTTTAGCATCACCGCTAGCCGTCAAGTGATCTAGGTAGGCAACACCTTGCCAATCGTATCTCTATACGACTCCTGTTAGTTGGGTGACATCACATGCCCCGGCTCCCAACCTACCTCGCCCCGAGCCCCACAACCGTTGTGATGGACTCGTCTAGATTACCAAGTGCTTCTGCTTGTAAGAGTCCGACTCAAACCCACCTAACCGGAAAGAATTGGTAGCACCTCAATTTTATGAGCCCACTACCAAGAATGTCCGACTTGTGATGGTGCAGCACTGGCGGGGCGACCGACTAGACCTTCTTTGAGGGATTAAAGAATCTACCAACTATCTAAATACAGGTAAATAGAGACATAACAATAATACAAATAAATAAATTATAATGTGAAATGGTATGGCTCTCTTCATGGTGATCTCCATCTCCACGAAGCTTGCAAGTCGACTCGTGCCAACTCTTGTCACGTGCCATCTTGCTCCATGTAGCCGACTTGTACATCGACTTGCATGCCTTCCGGGTTCTCCAACAAGCTACACTAGCTAGTAAATCAAAATTTACATTGAGAATCCGACACGCAGGCCGGTATACAATAAAATGACAGCACCTAGGCTCCAGCCGGCTGACATAAACATGATGCGCAGATCATGTATGGATTACACACATCACATGCACATAAGCCATACCATTCACAACTTCCTACAAAAACAAGTTATGCATAGATACGATATCTACCGGCGTTGTGAACTCGCAACGACATCTAAGGCGCTACGACAGGGCGAAGCCGGCGGTCCCATCATGGATTTCGGAAAACGCAGATCTCATCTGCATCCCGATCATGGATTTCTTCATCGGATAAAACGATTTTACCCGAATCTGATCCGAATTCCGATTCGACCAAACTCTTTGATCTTCGATCACCGCAACTGGATTTATGTGTCACGGTATACCCCGATGGCGGAAACCGACCGGTAGGGGTAAGTTGTTTCACGACCTTAGCAGTATGATCACGGAAACCAGATCATCCATTAACCCCGAGTACGATTGATCCAATCAACCTTGTACAAAACCGATCTATCTCATAGACCGACCACCAAAACAGCAATTAGATCACATCTAACGCTAACTACATATCACATATGTACGGATCTCGGGCCTAATACCAGAAGCTACTGCTCTGATACCACTGTTGGGGCGCGTATAGATAAACGAAAACTTTTCCTACGCGGTACTCCCAAGATCTAGCCGAGGTAGAAGGCCACGAGTATTACCACTAGACGCGCAGGTGCGGATTATCGATGCAGCGCGTCGGGGCAGTGCAGTCCCATGATCCGATCCAGCCGATCCAATCCCTCGAATGTCGAAGTGCTGAACGTACGAGGAGGAGCTCCGACGGCAGACTGCTAGGTCTGGTGCGACGGCTGGACTGAGTGGGGCTAGGGTTCCCAACGCATGGGGAGTGGACTAACGTGCCCGTTGGGCAACCTGCGCCCCTCTTTATATAGCGTACGGTAATGGGCTGCACAACACTTGTGGCCCATTCCCTCTGTGAGTCCGACTCACTAACTCAGTCCATTTCCGGTTCGGGTACAACCCAACCAATATTTGCTCCCGCTCTTAAGTGTGTGACCCTGCAGGCTCATGGCGACTTGGACACGATTAGAGTCCGACTCTCAATCGATCAATCGGTAGCGGCTCCTAGCAGAACATGCCGACTCCCAAGTTCCATTGAGTCATGACGACATACCTTTCAATGTGATATTCATCTTAGTCCTTTTTGCCTCACGATATACCTTGTCGAACTATAGGAGATTTATCGTCATCCCTTAAATAGTTCAACTCTCTTCTCGATCCGTGATATGCGATTCATCTGACTAACTCTTAGTCAACCGACACAGTTAACACTTAACTGAGTCGCGCATGGCCATGCTTCCTGAATCATATCACTCGAGAGGGCCCAGAGAATATCTCTCCATTAGGAGGGGCAAAATCCCATCTTGATTATCCACATCACGCACCTTGCTTCTCATTCGACCCGAACTCTGCCTTTATAGTTGCCTTGTCACAGAACAACGTTTGACAGAACCTAAGTCGGTGATCCACAACTCGGATTGTGCGACAACCTCAGGTCTAAGGATTACATTGATTGAGACATGCAAATGACGACTTGATCGTTGCATCTCAATGTGGGTCAGTCCGACTTGCTAAACTCTTTAGCCAAGTCCATGAACGTTGGAATGGCATCACCATGCCCATGACAAGTGGAACCGTGTCATCAGCCAACACTCACATTAGTCTAGGATGTGTGTCCAGCACAACCTTAACGACCAAAGACAATTAGTATGAACAACATGAATACATAGTTCCACAATCGAATCACATATTCAATGACATATATCAGATGTTCAAACCAAAGGACAACTTAATAACTTTCTGAATACATTGGGAATTACATCATCTATGATTGCCTCTAGGGCATATTCCCAACAGCATCTGCCCCCTACCGGCTGCCGTCTTGACTTTTAAGCTCCTAACCTACACAGTTCACATGTATAGATCAATGAGGCTGGTAGCACAACATATATTTAAATGCAGTAATTAGGCCACAAGTCCCACACGAGATATGTAAGGAGCACCTTCACTGCTGAGCTATCATGAAAGGGTGTTGAGCAAGAAGGTAATGGTTCAGCTTCTTCAGTGAGGTCTTCCTTTCCTTGAGGATTATACTGGGATCCAGAGCTTTCCTTCTTGCTCTTTTTAGGGGAGAGTACGGTCGGGCTTGCAACATCATATGCTACTGTCCTACCCAGCCGCGGATGGTTTCTCAGGATATTATTGATCTGTGTATCGTCAATGGATTTTACAGGTGGTTCTAACATAAATCAAGAGCTCGACGTAAGCTACAAACATCACACTAGATACTAGTATAAGAACCCACTAAAGCTACAGAGTAAGATTTGGGTTTCTTCCATGGAGTGATGTTCTAACATATAGTGCTGGTGTTGATCGTTCTGTACTACTTCCTTTGTACTACTTACCGTTTCAATTTTAACCGCATACATAGTAAAATGAGTGCATCTATGTACAAAATAAGCAAAATTTGACCATAGGAACTCATCAAACATAAAGAAGCACATAACGGGCAGTTTTCTCGAGATCAGAAGCTAAAACAGAAAAAAAAATGTGCATGGAATAAGCATCAAACATGCTGAAATAATTATCTCGAGGTCACCTCAGGATTTAGGTCCTTCTCTCCAGGTGTCAAGGTGGCAGGCCTTGACGAGATAGATGCCTTGAGGTTAGTGACGAGGTGGAAGACCTCGACGAGGAAGTTGCCACGAGGTTAGTTAGGCGGTTGCAGACCTAGATGTAGGGTGAGATTGGTGATGAGGTGGCCGAACTGCGAGCTGGACAGGGACGTGGCAGATTGTACCACCCTGGTTTTTCCCCCAAATTAGAATGACTTGCTTGTTTTTCTTTTCGCATCGTCATGCATCATTTATCATCATTCGTTTAAAACTTGCAAACACTATTTCAATTGTATAAAATCTTATTTTTCTAAATTTTCTGAAACTATTTTGATGCCTCAAAACTATTTCTAGTAGCACCACAAACCTCTTTTAATTTTCCGGGAAAATTGATAAAACTCCAACAAAAATAATGTTTTCCGGGCAAGAGCCAGGCCAGCCCAGCCCAGCAAGCCAACTCAGCCCACCACCTCTTTTCTTACGTACGGACGGACACGAGGAGAGCGTGAACATCCTCTGTCGCTTTCTGTCACACCCCAGTTTTTGGATTCTTGTACTGTGCTTAAGAAGACAAAAATTAGGGCCAACAATTTTTTTTAACAACATGATTGTTTGAACTAACCTGTGTTTACGATCTTAATCATAATTGCAACACAAGTTTTGTTTCTTGATAAAACCAATACCAAACTTTTCCTGAAAAACAATTCTATTATTTTTCCTGATAATTTTCCCTGATGTTTTCCTGATGTTACTTGAGTGGTTTTCTATTCCAAGACTTGGATCATTCTTGTTTGGATCTTAAAATTAACTTTTAACTTTGTTGGATCCAAGAAAACAAAATTCCGAAATGATTTATGAAAGTTTTCTATAGAAAACAATTCCTGAAAATATAGCCAAGTACCTGTTTTCTACTCTTGTTTTTCACTAGGCTATAAAATGTTATTTTATGTTTTCTTGACCTTTAATTGAACCTTGATATATGTACTACAAATCCATAAGCTTACTTTTATTTTTGGGTTAATAAAAAGTATCTTTTGCTTGTTGTCTTTGAGGTATAAAATTAAGGCGTAAAAAGACATTTTTGCAAAACAGAGAAAAACACAAAGTATACCCTTTTCCACATTGTTTTCATGGCCTTAAACTTTTTCAATTTTGTTTTAAAAATATGTTTCTGAAATTTTATAACATGTTTAACAAGTTTCCACTTTGAAAACAAATTTTGGAAAACATTTGAACCTTGAAAACAAACTCAACTTTTTGATGATTTCATCTGTTTCCAACACTTCGAAAATTTTCTAAGTCTAAACTGAATTTTCTGAATTTTGGTGAACAGTAAGAGATACACTTTTGCACAATTGTTTTCTTTGTGTTTCTTTGAAAATTTGGAAGTGTGACCATGCCTAGTGTGTTTACCACTGTACCTACTCGAGCCAGGATGCATTGTTGTGCTTCTAGAAGCCTTGGACATGAAGAAAAATAAGAGAGAGAAGGTAATGGGGTGGAATGGTATGGAGGCCCATACCTTTGACTCCTTGACTTTCCCTTCCCCTTCCTTTGCTTCCAAGAGCCAGCATTGGACTTGCCCCATTGTGTTCTTGACCTTAGACAGCCAGTGGACGAGTTGGGATGACCAAAAGACCCCCAGAGCGCCCTCATGCCACTCTTAGACATCAACCCGAGCCCCTCCATTTTTGCCCTTTGCTTTTCAACATGGGTACAAAGCATCCCGAGCCAATCCCTTGCGCCACCCAACTTTCTCACACTCACCCTACCTCACCAAGTCGAAAGGAAGCAGAGCCCCAGCCCCTGGGAGCCCCCGAGCCCGTGAACTCGCCGCCGGTGATCACCACGGCCTCGAGGTAGGTCAGCTCGACCAGGGCCTCCTCCTCCCTCTTTTCTTCTCTGTATCACCTCCCCACAACCCCTGACCCTCCCTGACTCCCTCTCGTGGTCTCTCGCCTGCAGGAACACCGCCGCCGTCGACCTCGCCGCCGTGGACACTGCGTCGCGCCGCCGCCTGAGACCGCGCCCGATGCCTACAACCACTCCCCTCGATGCTCCTGCCACCCTGCATCTCCCCCGAGCCGCGACAAACCTCCACGAGCGCACGGTGAGCCTCCCCGAGCTTTTCCGCCGCCGGCCGTTTCGGGACAGAGAGATAGGAGAGGCGAGGATGACGACGACCGCGCGTCGTTGGATCTCGGATCCACGGCCGCCCTTGAACCCACGCGTTCCTGCGTCCGCGCTCGCGCGTGCAGTGCAGCTGGGCCGCCTGGCCTTCTAGCTGGGTCGCGCCATAGTGAACCAGCCCGCGCTGCTGATTTATTTTCTTTTAAGTTTTTAACAGAAACTTGGGTGTTTACTTTGGACGTATGAAAAATACTAAACTTGCAAAATAAAATCTACTAAAAATCATGGACCTAACTGTATGAGTTCCTAACCACATAAAAATTGCAGATCTAAGTTTTGGACTATATTTTTCTCTCATTGACTGTTTTGCCACAGAGGGCCTTTGAACATGTTTTGGACATAACTTTTTGAATCTATAACTAAAATGGACAAACAAAAATGTTTTGGATAGCTCTTGAACAGATCTATCCATAGCATTTTGCCTCACATCAAGGTGAGCTACTAAATGGAAATGCCATCCATTTTGGTACAAAACCAGTAGGCTCTTCTGTGATTTTTAGAGTGAGCTTAAAAATGATTTTTGAAGTAAATCCAACTGGATGAGTTTGGTATTGACTGGATCTATCTAATGCCAGCTTAGATTAAGTTTTGAATCCCTGGATTAATTTTGGTGAACAGATCTAGAAAACAACACTTTTCTGTTTTTTTTGGCGTTTTTGTTTAAAATGAAATGTGTGATTGATTGTATTTTGTTTCCTAGATTGTATGCATGTGTTAGGACTTGTGATTAAGTTGTTTTCTTGCAGAACATCTACCTTAGAAAGTGTGTGCATGTTTGGAAAATAAATGAAAATGGGAATAGCATTTGTTATTTTCTAGTTTATTATTTGGGGTATTTGTGTGAGCAAAATCTTTGTGTGTTTGATTGAATAAACTTGTGCTAGGTTCTCTATGGATCCAATACCATTTTGGTACTGTTATTTTGAAGTTAATACCTCTGTTAGCTTGGATCATTTTATAGCAAAGCATGTGTAAGATTTGTTATTCATTTGCACTAGTCTGGTTTTCACTAGAATAAATAGCCTTGTGTTATTTATCTTGTATACTAATTTTGTCATGAGTAACTAGAGGCTTAGTACCTCTTTTTCCTTGGTATTAGTGGGCCCATAACCCACTGGTACCATTGCATCTTGGTTGAGGATGAAAATCCCCAACCATACATGTGTGTGAAAATAACATGTTTTATTATGTGGGTGATTATTATTTTCCACCATGGGAGATAGATTGTTTGTTTTCACTTATGCAAGTGAGGAGTTTATTTATTATGTGTAAATACTAGTATGTTTGGGTGTGACCCATTTGTTAGCATAATATCCCCTAGTTGTATCATGTTAAGAAATGCTTCACTATTGACTACTAGAGTAAATTGTTGGCAAATAAAATAATTCCTTATGAGTGATAGATTGTTTGTGAATGATTTATAGTTGAGTGTTTAGATTTTGAAAAGGTTTAGATAACTTTTCATTGAGTGCATAACTACTGGTGGTGTAGTTTAAACTTTGTTTGCCTGCTAGTTAATTAATTAGGAAAGCATGTATTACTAGAATTGGTGTATGCTTGCTTAGCAGATGTTTTTCATAGAACTATTTTATGGTATTGCTTACTAGCATGTATAAGTTTTGTGTACTTTTAATAGGTATATTTTCATGCTCATGACTTGCTTGTTTAGAGTTAAGCATCCTTGTAGCATTGTTTGCTTCTCTAGTGTGGACTAGTGTCACCACTAGAAATTATGGCTTTTTGCTCTAGTATTGTTATCTTTTATTTTATGAGTATATGTTATATTCTAGAAAATTTAGGAAGTTATTAATTCTGTTATGATGCCATGAAATCTTGTTTTGCTTGTTCTATAGTTATAGAGTATAAGTATTTCTTATAGCATGCTTGTGTAGAATTTTCCATACTAGTATGCTAAATGCAGTCCTGTTTCTGTGGTTGTTTGATAGGAATATTATTTTGAGTAATGATTGTGTTTTAGGTTATTTTTATAACCTGGTACCATTGATTTTATCTACTGGTTGTTTGTTAAATTTTCATGATTGATGGCTTCCATAACTTCAAATAGACATTAGCATAGTCAATCAATAGTCTATTCATCTGTGTTGTGTTTGCCTGCTGTTTGGAAATGGTCTGAGTGATTACCTAAGCATGAGTATTGTACTTGTGCTATTTGTTGTGCTAGTGTTGTTGTTATGCTTAGGTTGTGTCTTGTTATCTGAGCATTAGTTTAATCATGAACTTGTTTGGCGATGATTGCTTGTGTGTTGTTAATACCCACTGCCATGGGTATTGCTTCGATAGATTGTTAATTATTAAGTAACCTCACTTTTAGTGCGCACAAGCTATACTTTTAGCTTCTTAAATATCTTATTATGAGAGAGGTACACCCACTCCATATATGATATGTAAGATGTCGGATTTGGTTCTCAACCTATGTTTATTTGGCGATAGTTTTGGACCGTGAGAGTTAGGTGAGGAAGTTTCCGCGATAACGATTGAGTGTTTGCGCTAGCATAAGTTTGCTTGTTGTATGTATTGGTTAGTTTAGTTGTTTGGTATTTAGACCAGAGAGTGAGTCTTTTATTCTTTTACGACGCTAGAAAATGAAGAAGAAGAAGAAGCAGTTGTGGAGCTGTGCGTCAAGTTCAAACTACTTCAAGGCCAGGGACAATAAGAACTTTAAGTCAATCCATCCTGATGCTTGCTGTTATAATACACTTATCATTATCTATCATGCATGTTTTACTTCTGAAAAGTTTTACAAAACCTTGATTTCCAAAAACTATTTTTGAGTGAACACTACTACTACTATTATATATATACTATTACTATGCCAGTAGTTGATACTTTGTGTTACCATGCCCATAGCCACCATATGGTATTTATTACCATCAGAAATGTTAGTCCCTAAGTGGAAACCCTAAAGTATGTTTTTGCAAAACAAGACTTTATGGAAAACCCGGATAAAAGGCTAAGCCTTATTCACCGGAGGAATGTGGAAGTGGTCATTTTTTTTGGAAAATGGTGTTTTACAAAAATGACACATAACCTAGTCTTCGTCGGACAACCTTTACCGTACTGCCACTTTACCCCAACATGGGCACAGGGCTTAACTTGAAGTTTGTTCTTGTTAGAGTGTGTTCTATCTACATTTGCTATAAGGGTCGTTGTGCCCTCGAACCGATTGCCACCAAGTTGTGAAACATGTGACATAACTAGTGAGGGATTAAGTTCTCCTCCGGTTGCAGCAGTTGGGGCATCCTGTCTTGGCGGGGATTAGCCTGGTGCCGGGGATGTCAGAAAACTCGACTGAAGAGATAAGCATAGTCTAGCTTGAACATAGTGGATGGTTAGGATCAGTTATCTGATGTTTACATACTGTTGTTACAGTCCGTGGTTGTTGACGGCGGATGTACTGGATCTGGTGGATGTGTACACCTCTGCAGAGTACAACTATTTCGAAGTAGCCGCGTCCTCGGATATGGACAGTTGAATAGCCATGTAGCTAGCATTGTGTCAATGTTTTCAAAAAGGAGTTTTCAAAAAGGTGTTGGACTTATGAAGTACTGAAAGGAGGAAAGCATGTACCGCGGAGGTATCGATGATGAAAAGCCAGAAGTTGTTTTACAAAAAGTTTTGCAAAGAGAAAACCTTCTTTTACAAAATGAGTTTATAAAACCTCTTGTCATGTGATATCTACAAGAGAAGGAAAAACTAAACTATTTTCTTTTGAAGTATCTTCTTCAACAAAGATACAGATATTTTCTAAATCAACTATGATATATCCTTCATATGTCATTGATAGTGAACCCTATTTATAGCCTACCTATTCCACTATATAAGCATACCTGTATTTGGTAAGTTACATGATGGATGTTACATTCAAATGTACTCATATTGGTTTCGTCCCTGGTATCAACTTGCCAGATATTGAGAAGGAGTCTCAGAAGGAGATCTGCTAGGAGGAGTACGGAGCTGATGGCTTGCGAACTAGGATCGTCTCCCGGTCAGCAGCCTGTAGGTTAAGGCGTGACTTGGGCTCTACTAAGTTTCTGTGTGTTTAGTCTTCCGCTGTGTGTGTTGTGTGTTTTTCCTGTGTGGCAGTTGTGTAGACTTGGTCATGTGACCATGTCTCTTTGTAAGCGTTTATGCAACCGTGTAATGGATATTGTATCTGTGTACCAACTTGATATGTTGTTCACGACTGGTGTGATCTGGGATCGTGAATGTATGCATATCGAAGGTGTCCTTGAATAGTGGTTCTGGGGCGGACCTTACACTTTCCCCCTCCACCACAAAACCATAACCACCACACATTCATGGTCCCCTCCTCTTTTTCTACACCGAGCATGCCCCTAAGAACCCTAGCCTTTCCCCTCTACCCCCTGCACACACCCACCGATGGTGGTTCGTGATCGTCTTCGATTGTTTCCACCTGCCTTTGTCAGATCGGCAACCGGAGATGTTCCAGCTTCAGTTTCGTCAGGAAACTCCATGACTTTCGACTTCATTTTGTCTCAGATCTGTATACAATCACAACCACGCACACAACCCAGTGGCTAAGGCCATGATGGGCTCCCCCAGAGACCCTGGTTCGAATCCGGTCTGAGGCTTTGCCTCCTCTTTTTTCTAATTCCCTACGCACCACCGGGTCCCACCCGTCGGTGACCCCTGAGACCACCTCAGCTACCAACCGTGCATCGCTAGCGCCTGGGTGGCACGGACCCACATTTCATCCTCTCCGGCTGCCTCGACGTCGGTGCGACAAGATCCAGATCTGGAAACATTCGCACCTAGAACCCTGGCTTATCCTGTTTTGCACCGGAGCCCTCCCACTCTCTGTTTCCACCACAAACAGGTCCATGTCTTTTCTAAATAACACCCCAATATTCAAATGCTCATATCTTTTCTTTTACAATCCCAAATAATGCAAACTTTATGTCTTTTTTTATCAGAAAAATGTAAGGAATATTAATATGTCATCCATGCTCTTGTTTGCATCTTTCATGTTGCATTTTTTGTATTGTTATGCATGTTCACCTAAATAATTAAACATGGAATGTGTTGGGTATTTAATTCAATTTGTGCGTTATTCCATTTAATCTTGTTTAGCTCACCTATGAATTGTTCTCCATGTTAAACAACATTTAATTTGATGGCTAGATAAATAACTTGAAGCTTCTAACTTAATTGTTGGGATTCTGATTCCATTTAAATTGGTTTAGTTGCATCTTCGTCTGCATCTCGCATGTCATGCATATAAAATTAGGATCATGCTGGATCTTTTGCCTTAGTTGTAAATGTTGCATTTGTTGATATTTTAGTGCTTTGCTTCCTCACAGATGGAAATTGAGATGATGTCAGCACCGACAAGTTATGCTACCTCTACAAGCTGGATTCAAGGCAAGCTTTACTCACTTGCTACCTATGGCTGCCGTCCCTCACTTGTTACGGATGCTTTCCGTTGTCTTTATTCTATCCTTATTATTCGATGCTTGTGTCTCAATCCTATCATATGTTTACCTTGCAGCCCTGATATAGCCTCATCCCCACCTCCTATGACATGTTTGTGTTCTTGTTTGCCTTGCGAGTCGTAGCGCATGCTTAGGTTCTTTGCCGAGTTTGGTTCTTTGTCACCTAACTAGTATGATAGGTTGGTTCAACTTAATTAAAAATGATCTTAATGCTTGGGGTAATAATAATCTTGAATAATAATTTGTTGCGAGTTAAGACACCGGCGGGAGGCCCTTCGAGGTATTTGGTCCCTCTGGTGTCGCGTTAGGAAAATGTTCTTGTCCGCTGATCCAAGAATGAGCGCACTAATCACATGTGGGACTTATGGGAATCCCCTCAACCTATTAGCCGATCTGTAGACTTGTCCAAGGCGCCACAACTTAGTTCAGGCTTTCCATTTGGCGTACGCACATCACCTTTTCTGCAGGTACGATGAAGATGATGATGATAATCGTATGTGATGTTACCGATGTGCGTCCAATTATATAGGTTTCCGCGATTCGATGTTGAGGGTTATACCCATGGCCTCTGACCTCTCAGCCGTAGGCGCAAACGGCTAGGTCCGCCTGAGAGCATCGGCGGGACTTTCGATGCGGATCCAACCTAGCTAGGTGGTTCCTTGGACTCGTCTGTGGTGAAAGGGAAGTGTCGTGTCTGATACTCTGCCTGCATACCTCGAAAGTATGTGAATTGCATGGCATAAAGGGTTAACGTGCGTGTGGCTACAGTAGTGCTCCCCCGCAGGGTTAAATCTTTTCGAAAAGACGTATCGTCCGCGCTTAAGTGACAATCTTGGAGAAAGTGCTGGCTAACAAGAGCCAGACAACTTACACTTAATGATATTTATTGACCTGTGCGATAACGAGATCACTATTTTCAACTGTTTCAACGTGTGTGAGTTTTCCACTGGTAACCTCCTAGCATTGGTTGAGGGGGGTAAATCCTGGATGGGTTTTGCTTTGGTGAGTAGTTGTAGTTTGTTTTGTCGCGCTCTCTCATTCCTTTTCTAATAGACGAGAGTTGTAGCGTGTCTCCATAGACAGCTTAGTGTTTCCCACTGCCACTTCATTACAACCTTTTCCTTTGTACCCAAAGTATTTGTATCTTGTGATGACTGGTTGCATTGGTATCTTGTGAGTATTGCTTGCTGCTTATTGGTATATTCAAAGTACTGACCCCATGGTTCGGGGCTGTATTCACAATGCAGTCAACAGGTTTGAAGTCTGACGCCATTAGCTTGGGAATCCCTCCGGCTTGGCCTGGGCAGGGATTGGATGCCATCGTTTCTCTTCAGGACTCTTAGTCCAATATATATCTTATCCGTAGTCGGATACTGTTTCGTATTCCGCTGTTATTTGGATCTTTGTATCGTATAAGTTGTATTCTTGACTCGTTGGAGTCGTTGTATATCTCTTCTGTCATTGTTGCGGATTATTCTTGAATTGTTGTAATGGTATCAGAATGACAACCTAGGATCGGATATTATGTGGATTCTGGCAGGAACGATGAAATCCCCATAGTACCCGATCCAGGGGCGTCACAAATGGTATCAGAGCATGGTTCTGATTCCCGATATTGATTCGACACGAATGGTTATCGAAGCAACGGGTCCGCAAAGCCTGTAGGATAACCTCGCTAACGGTCGTGTTTCTAGAGTGTCAAAAACTATTTGTGCAAGACCTGTTTTGGAAACCTCTCGATAGGATTCTTGTTTACTCCTTTCCTCTATTTTACTTCTCCTTTTGTATTATTTGTTTTGGAGTCTCCTCTCTTCTCTATCTTTCAAAGATTAGGATCATATGTGGGTTGGACGTTCTCTTAGCCTTATAACCTAATAGGTTCGAACTTCGGAAGGTTCTCAGTGGAAGGGCATCATCATCAACACAAGTAAGAACCTCTTGTTAATGGTGTCGAGAAGATCAACAATGCGATTCAAGATTCAATAGCTCCACCTTCTTCCCTCTTCCGTGGTCGTGAGCGGATTGCGAGGGTGCAATCCCTTTTTAGTTGTGTCGTCTGTAACACCCGGGGTTTTTTCCCCTAAATTAGAATGACTTGCTTGTTTTTCTTTTTGCATCATCATGCATCATGCACCATCATTCATTTAAAACTTGCAAACACTATTTCAGTTGCATCAAATCTTGTTTTTCTAAGTTTTAAAAAAACTATTTTGATGCCTCAAAACTATTTCTAGTAGCACCCTAAACCTCTTTTAATTTTCTGGAAATTGATAAAACTCCAACAACAACAACAAAAAATGTTTTCTGGGCAAGAGCTAGGCCGGCCCAGCCCAGCAAGCCAACTCAGCCCACCTGCTCTTCTCTTTCGTACAGACGGACACGAGGAGAGCATGAACCTCATCTATCGCTTCCCCCCTCCACCACAAAACCACAAGCACCACACCTCCATGGTCCCCTCCTCCTTATCTACACCGAGCACGCCCCTAGGAACCCTAGACTTTCCCCTCTTCCCCCCTGAACACACCCACTGATGGTGGTTCGTGATCGTCGTTGATTGTTTCCACCTGCCTTCGTCAGATCGGAAACCGGAGATGTTCCGGCTTAAGTTTCGTTAGGAAACTCCGCGCCTTTCACTACCAAATTCTGTGCGACCAGGAACGTTTTGGGCGGAACGTTTTGATAACTTTGCGTGTTTCCGTCGCGGATGTCTGACAAGTGGAGTTTGCTCTCGACGTATTGGTTTGGTCCGTCACAGACTGGTTTTGCCCAACTTTTTGCTACTTTTACATCGCGGATTTTCATCTCCGGCCCACTAGCCCACTAAGAGCCCAGTTGCCTTCGACAAAACTGGCTTGGTCACGTAGAAAGTCGCGAGTTTTCATCGGACCCACACATCCTGCCATGTTTGACTGCTTTGACAGGCAACAACCGCGCTCTCTCGCGGTTGTTCCTAACGTTTTTTTTCACGGGCCTAGCTGTCAGTCTAATCTGACCTTTTTGTTGAATAATATGCCATTTCCTCCAAATATAAGAATTCACATAATATTCCAAATCATCACAAAAATAACAAGCCTATTTTATGAAACAAATCACAAGTCACCACAATCAATGATTAACAGTCGTACTTAGAAGAGAGACAACAAGGAGATTTATAATAACTAGAATTAACACCAGTTCACACGAGCATCACAAAGGTTACCCGCCATAATCACAACATGCTCACATCATAATCTAAATACTTTCATGTCATCGATAGGGTTCACATCACAATAGGTGCACCTCAGCATCTAAACAGGTGCACAACATAAACTAAATAGTTTCTCATCGATACGGTTCACGTCACTTTTTCCTACTGATCCATCCATTCCAAAGGCACATCCACAGGTTCCACGTCACTTTTCCTAGTCACCAATCCATTCCAAAGGCACATCCTCAAGTTCCACGTCACTTTTCCTAGTCATCAATCCATACAAAAGGCATATCCACAGGTTCCACGTCACTTTTCCTATTGATCCATCCAATCCGAAGGCACAACCACATGCTCGCAAACCCTACAAAAAAAGGCATCGTACATGTTTAGCACATCATCAACTACAAGGCCAACCATCAGCACAATGTAATCGTCGGCACATGCAACAAAACAGATAAAACAGTAATAGTGAGCCTCATTGCCAACCATGGTACATACAAATGACACACAATAATTCTAACATATGTGCCTACCATAGTAAAATGAGGCACAACTGAACTTGTTCTGCATGCTATTTGCTATAGTAGCCAAACTACTAGACACATTGCTGCATATTAATCATAGGCAGAGATGGTTTAATCATTTGCACACGTATAAAGCATATATGTTTAGCAATGGAAAACAAGAAAAGTAGCCTCATACTAATAAGCACAAAACAAAATTAATGAGATCATCGAACATTTTACCAAGGAAGATGCAAAACCAATATGGTTGTACACAACACTAGGTAAATGCTCGATGATCTCATCAAGATCGAGTGCACAGTTTAATCCTTGGCACACATATAAAGCACAAATGTTTAGCAATAGAAAACAAGAAAAGTAGCCTCATACTAATAAGCACAAAACAAAATTAATGAGATTGTAGAACATTTTTACCAATGAAGATTCAGAACCAATGTGGTTGTACACAAGAGTAGGTAAAATGCTCGATGATCTCATCAAGATCGAGTGCACAGTTTAATAATTGGCACACGTATAAAGCATAGATGTTTAGCAATGGAAAACAAGAAAACTAGCCTCATACTAATAATCACAAAACAAAATTAATGAGATCATCGAACATTTTACCAAGGAAGATGCAGAACCAATGTGGTTGTACACAACACTAGGTGAATGCTCGATGATCTCATCAAGATCGAGTGCACAGTTTAATCATTGGCACACGTATAAAGGACAAATGTTTAGCAATGGAAAACAAGAAAAGCAGCCTCATACTAATAAGCAAAAAACAAAATTAATGAGATCGTAGAACATTTTACCAAGGAAGATGCAGAACCAATGTGGCTATACACAATACTAGGTTCCAACAAGATGGTTCCAACAAGATGATCATGATTGTCAAACAAGATGGTGAACATGACTCAATTATTGAAGGTGAATACTATGCCTTGCACCAAGTTTCTCTTAATTCCTTGGCCGTACAAAAAAATGAACAAGAGATTGTCTATTGTGATGAAGAAAAGAATCCATCGCTAGTTATGACATGAGTTCTTACCACCTCTCTCAAGATGAACATGACCAACGGTGCAACCTCTTTCAAACTAGAGCCGACATCAATGGAAAGTCGATAAATATTATCATCGATGGAGGTAGTTGTCAGAACTTGGCTAGCAAAGAGCTTTGCAACAAACTCCAATTTCCCTACAAGCAGCACCCACACCCCTATCATGTTCAATGGCTAAGTGACTCCGGCACCTTCAAGATACAACACGTGGTCACCGTGCAATTCAAGATTGGCCCTTATGAAGACACGGTTGAGTGTGACGTTGTGCCTATGACCGTGTGTCACCTTCTTCTTGGAAAAACTTGGCAATATGACAAGAGCGCTATACATGATGGCCGCACCAACCACTATAGCTTCAAGTGGAATAGCAAGACGTTTGTGCTCCGTCCCATATCTCCTAGAAAAGTGATCGCCGACAATGCCAAGACCCTTGCACGCAAACAAGAGCTCAAATCTCGTGAGATGAGTGGTGAGAGAGTGATCCAACTAAAGGAGACTGAGAGCCACAAGCCAAATATGAGTGGAAAAAATTTGAGTGCTCCCAAAGGCCTTGCCTTACTTGCCACCAAAAGACAGATGCGAGAGTTACAAGATGACCCATCCATGCTTCAGTTTGTCCTCGTGTGCAAAGGAGAAGCACTTGAAACTAACACCATAACAAGCTTTCCTCCGTCTTTGTTGTCGTTGTTGCAGGAATTTGAGGATGTATTTCCGAAGAACTAGCACCGGGGCTACCTCCTCTACGAGGCATCGAGGACCGTATTGACCTCATTCCGAGTGCGCCACTTCCATACCGTGCTCCCTACTGCACCACCCCGAGGAGACTAAGGAGATCGAGCGGCAAATCCAAGTACTTCTAGAGAAACCTTTTATCCGAGAATCCCTTAGCCCTTGTGCTGTTCCGGTTATCCTTGTACCAAAATAAGATGATACTTCTCGTATGTGCATGGATTGTCGCTCTATAAATGCTATCACCGTTCGATATAGACATCACATCCCTATGCTTGACGATATTCTTGATAAATTAAGTGGTGCTACTATCTTTTCCAAAATTGATCTTAAAAGTGGATATCACCAAATTCGCATGAGCATAGGTGATGAATGGAAAACAACTTTCAAAATAAAACTTCGTTTGTATGAATGTCTTGTCATGCCCTTTGGTGTTTCAAATGCTCCTTCCACTTTCACGCGTCTTATGAATGAAGTTTTGCGCCCTTTTATTGGCAAATTTGTCGTGGTTTATTTTGACGACATCCTTATCTATATAAAATCTTTGGAGGATCACCTTGATCATATTTCCCAAGTCTTGTTGGCCCTTCGCAAATCAATTTTTTTTGCAAATCTTTCCAAGTGTAATTTTTGCACCAACAAGCTTGTTTTCTTGGGTTTTGTGATTTCCTCCAATGGAATTGAAGTTGACGAGAAGAAAGTAGGGGAAATTCGAAATTGGCCTACCCCTACTTCCGTGGGTGAGATAAGACGTTTACATGGTCTTTCCGGTTTCTATCGCCGTTTTGTGAAGGATTTTTGAACCATTGCTTTCCCTTTAAATGAGCTACCAAAGAAAAATGTATCGTTTGCTTAGGGAAATCCTCAACAAAAAGCTTTCGATACTCTTAACAAATGTTTGACCGAAGCACCTTTGCTTGTTTTGCCAGATTTTGAGAAAACTTTTGAGATTGAATGTGATGTTAGTGGAATAGGAATTGGTTGTGTTCTTGTGCAAAATGGACGTCCCGTTGCTTATCATACTGAGAAACTTGATGGCGCTATATTGAACTACCCCATCTATGACAAAGAACTATTTTCTTTGGTTATAGTTTAGGAAGTTTGGCAACACTATCTTCGGCCTAAAGAATTTTTTCATTCATTCTGATCATGAATCATTGAAATAATTGAAAAGCCAAGCCAATTTGAACCAAAGACATGATAAATGGGTATAATTCATTGAATCTTATCCTTATTTCATTAAGTATAAGAAAGGTAAAAATAATGGTGTAGCGGATGCTTTGTCGCGTAAAGAGTGTCTTCTTACCCGCCTTGAAATCAATGTGATTGGTTTGGATGAGATCAAAGACTTATACTCTTCCTATGTTTTCTTTGTACCCATTTTCGAAAAATGCTTTCCCAATCGAGGTTTTGATGACTACTATCTTCACAAAGGTTTATTGTTTAAGGCTAACAAATTGTGTATTCCAGAGTCCTCTCTTCGTTTGTTGTTATTGAAGGTATCACATGAAGGAGGTCTTATGGGACACTTTGGAAGGGACAAGACCTACGCCATGCTCGCCAACCATTACTATTGGCCTAAGAAGAGGCACCAAGTTGAAGGACTCGTCAAGCAATGTCCTACATGTCTCCGAGCTAAGTCTACTTCCTACCCTCATGTTCTTTATTTGCCATTACCTACACCACATGTTCCTTGGAGTGAAATTAGCATTGACTTTGTGTTAGGACTCCCGCGCACTAAAACAAACATGGAATCAATCTTGTTGCTATTGATCGTTTCTCTAAGATGGCACATTTCATTCCTTGCAATAGAACGGACGATGCTTCACATGTCGCAAACTTGCTTTTTATGGAAATGTGCGTCTACATTGTGTGCTCAAGTCAATTGTGTTGGATCGAGATGTCAAGTTAACGTCCTACTTTTGGAAGACTTTGATGGACAAGCTTGGCGTCAAGCTACTTTTCTCCACCGCCTACCACCCACAAACGGATGGCCAAACCGAAGTGGTGAATCGAACGCTCTCTTCACTCCTACGGGCATTGATCAAGCCCAACCTCAAGAATTGGGAGGAATGCATCCCCCATGCTTACTTATCCTACAATCGATCACTTCACCAAGCTACAAACAGAAGACCCTTAGAGATCGTCTACGACTTTAACCCAAAAAACCGCTCTCGACGTCCTACCACTACCTCTGCGCGAACAAGTCAATATGGACATCGACAAGCGCACCGACTAAATAAAGAAGCTCCATGAATCCACAAGAGCTACACTTGAGAAGCATGCCAAGCACCAAGCATCCATGATGAACAAGAACAAGAAGACCATGGTGTTCCAAGAAGGCGACCTCATTTGGCTACACTTGCGGAAATACCGTTTTCCACAAGAGCGCAACTCCAAGCTCAAGCCAAGAGGCGATGGACCTTTCAAGATCATCAAGCGCATCAACAACAACGCCTACAAGCTCGGCTTATCGCAATCCAATTACTTTATACAAAACTCCTTCAACGTCAAGGATCTCTCTCTCTCTTTCATGGATATCCAAGTGATGAAGAAGACCACGAGTCGAGGTCGACTCTTTTTCAAGGGAGGGGGATGATGCCGCACACCCCATTCCACCAAGCCCAACACCCAATGGACCCATGACAAGATCACGAGAAAAGGCGATGCATGATAAGGTGAACTCAATCCTCTCTCTCTCTATGCATTCGAAGACTTGGTGAATGGTGCGCTACCTCATGGGACCACCCTATTCCTGCTCAGGTTTGATCCCACCATGGACCCCCAAGACGATGCCAAAGATGCCCAATAACATGCCCAAGATGATGCCTAGGAAGCCGGAGAAGAAATCCGAGAAGAAGACATCGAGGTAGAAGGAGAGAAGAAGGAGGAAGAAGGCGTGCAGGAAACCCGGCCTAAACCCCCGGCCAGGCCAGCATCCAGGCCGGACATCCCACAGAGAGGGCCGGCCTCCACCCAGGCCCCAGGCCGGCTCCCCAGCGCCTTAGGCTGGGCGACCTCCCGAAGCGGCCGACCTCCACTCCGCCCTCAGGCCGTCCTCCCTGTGCGACGGGCCGGGTGGCCACCCGAGCGGTCCGGCTTCCACCCCGGCCCCAGGCCGGCTCCACTGCGACGCCAAGCCGGGCTCCCTGCACCCACCCCGGCTTCCCTGAAGCTGCGGGATTTGGGGGTTTTCTCCCCCTTTTCCACCTCACCTACCCCCTTGGCTATAAAAGCTGACACCATGGACCAGATCGAGGTTAGGATGAATATTAGATGAATTGAGCTTTGCTCTTGTACCCCTCTTGTGAGGCTACTCCTATGATTTGTATCTAGGACCGTATCAAGACTACTCCTATGATGTGTATCTAGGATTGTATCAAGGCTACATCAAGTTACCTATCCTTTCCCCTTGGGATTCATCTAGGAACTTTCCAATCTCCCGAACTAACCCTTGAGGTTCTATTGGCATGGTGGACCGGTCACGATGTTGAATCGGTTTCTTATAAGGTGAGTTTGGTTGGATTGATCGTTCTGTAGGCGGCCGTTGCGGTTTAGTTGACGGGAGATCAAGTCTTTTAGTTCATGCTAGTTATCTTCCGTCCTCGATCGCCCCTTTGTGTTTTACGTGTTCTTCGTGTTCTTCACCGTGTTCTTGAGTTCTTGGTCAATTCGTGAAGATCGGGCCACCCGAGAGGTTAACCTCTCCATCATGCACGCTCACATACCGAAGTATGGCGTGGCGTGGAAGGTGTCGGATGTTGTGTCGCACACATGTGAAATTTCAAGCATGGTGGGTGATCATCCAAACCTAACTTCCACTATCATTGCTCATCTCTTGTTCAGTGAGATAGTTGAGAAAAAGGACATGGTAGCAAAGCACATCCAGATAACAGTGAATGCTAGATGGAGTATCGACATTAAGTACGGTAAGGCATGGAGAGCTAAGCAGAGGTCTCTAGAGGAGAGGTTCGGTAATTTTTATGACGCGTATGAAAATGGTGTCCATCTTGTTAGTACACTGAAGGAGAGGAATCCTGGTACATATGCCAATGTCTTGTTACGGAAGTTAAATACAATTCCTAAGTTTTCTCTATTTCATCGATTGTTCTTCTCATTCGCTATCTGCATTGAAACTTTTAAGCCCTGTCGTCCGGTGCTATGCGTGGATGGCACATTCCTCACAGGGAAGTATAAGGGACAGATCCTGACAGCAATAGGTGTGGACGAGAATCAACATATCGTACCAATTGCCTTTGCCTTTGTTGAGGGTGAGAATTATGACAGCTGGTTATGGTTTTTCAGGCATTTGAAAATGGGAGTTGTTCAAGACATACCAATTGTATGCGTTCTTCATGACAGACATCCTGGCATACTCAAGGCTATCAAGGAATTGCAGCAACCTGCTGCTGACAAACCAACACCATGGACTGATATGCATAGCAGATGGTGTATGCGTCATCTTGCCGCTAGCTTTTACTCATACTTTAAGAGTGAGCGTTTGATAAAAATTTTCAAAAGAGGAAGTATCAATTTCTGTGGGATAGGTTAATTGAATTCACAAACAAGAAAGTGGACGAGAGAAAAAAGGTTCAAGCAGTAGCTACACATGTGGCTATGGTACAAGTTTCTATAGCGTATACGCAAGATTCAGAGCCTGTTGGGTTATGTGACTTTCCTGGAATTGACCCACCAGGAACAAAGAGAAAGAAGGGACCACATATAAAGAATTTTGAACAGTGGATAGAAAAAGAGCCTCCCGTCAAGTGCTCTCTCTTGCATGACGCACATGGAGCAAGGTATGGTATCATGACAACAACCTTGTCGAGGTATATAACTTTGTACTCAGAGGGAACAGGAGTTTGCCATTAACATCACTTATCGATACAGCCACCTCAACATATTTAGTGGAACTCATCTCCTGTGCCGTTGACCCATCACATGGGAAATTTTGGTAAATATATTTTAGTCATCACACTTATTTATCTTACTCACACATATGGATAATTAACGTATCACGTGTAGGGGGGACGAGTATACACACGCGGAGCTTGAGGAGGAATCGACGTACCAGACTCCACCACCGCCCGTGAGACAAGTGACACAGCCACAGGAGGAGGAGCCGTTGCAGGGCCGAGGGATGCGCCAGCACGACACTCCGAAGGTCACCTTCTGGGCGTCGTCAATGGAGACAGCCGCAGTATCGTCTGCTTCTCTCTACCACTAGAGACATGACTATCCACTTATGTATGAGACATATGTCTATTTTATATTTGTGTCAGACATAGTAGTATCGTTCTGTAAGACATTAGCCTATTCTAAATTTGTCAGACATATGACTATCTACTTATGTATCATTTTCTTCCTACCTTTATGTTCTCCCGCAATTCTTTCATGTCCCTGTGTACCACAAATATTCCCGCCCTTTTTCCCGCAAAATTTTTCCCTTCCCTCTTTCCCGACATTTTTTCTTACTTCGTTCCCGCGCTTTTTTCCGCCCTTTGTTCCCGTGCTTTTCTCCCGCCCTTTGTTCTCGCCATCTTTCTCCCGCGCAGTGTCATTCCGACTCACTCTTTTCCTGCTCTCTCTTCCGCCATTTTCCTCCTATAAAGCCCCATCTCTGATGTGGGTAACCCGGTGCATTGTAGTCGAATATGTCAGGTTATCCTCACGATCGAAGTTTTCATAGCTGGTAGTCAGCGCACCTTTGGCTGTGAACTGCCGGTATGAGGGTATACAATAGATTGGTTCCATGGGAGGAACTCCTTAGTAGTGATTGTCTACTCGCTGAGTTGGGTGAGGTATTATGTAGGAAAGCATGGCCAACTAGGCCCCCTAGGAAATACTTCAAGAACTTCTGAGGATGCAGGAAAGGTGGAAGAAAAGAAATTTAAGAATGCACGGTACCGGCGCTATTGAAAAAAGAATCCTTTTCCATGGGTGGATGAGAGTGAGGATGAAGATGATGTCTTCATGCCGAGCGTCACGGGTAAGAGAGGTGCATCATCGACGGCAGCTGCAGCTAAATCTTCAGCTTCAGACAATGACGATGATTTCATGTAGTTAGGTTATCTTACTACTCGATGTAATTTTAAATTTGAGTCATAATGTTTTATTTTAAGATTTAGTGTTGTTTGTACGGATGTATCTTTATTTAAATCGTATCTCAATTTATGTCCACGAATGATTTTGAAAAGTTTGTTTATTAAATATGTGAATGTCTCTCACAATGGCGGAAAAATGGCACGACATGACTGCAGCAAATTAGGTGGGATATAATATTGGCAAAAATAGGAGGCAACAAGGGAAAAAATGCAAAAAAAAAAAGAGAGCACCTTTTGGCATAGCCCTTGCCGAGACAGGCTGTCCGCGGGGCCTTTACGTGGACCAGTGCCATGCAGATTTCGGTAGGGGTAACGCCAAAAGGTTGTTTTGGCTGGACCCACGAGAAAACTAACCTGTTTCGGTAAGGCCGGTGCCGACGGCGTGCTATTTTTCAAAATCCAACATTTTGCGGGCTATTATTAAAATAAAGTTAAAAAAATCATTTAAAACAAATTCAGATCTTGTTTATGTAAGCATAACGGATGGCAAACTCCATGTGTTGTTGAGTTCCAATATTTTTTTTTTTTGCATGGGTTGCACTTACTGCTGTTCACAGGTGAATAACCGAACAGTGCAACATGTAGGGATTGAGAGGTTAGTTCCAAAAGAACCGAACAAAGCCTCAATGAATTTAATCACTTGCCAGTACGACACAATTAAATTATGCAGAAGTGGAATCCCACTTATTCATTTTTTGGATATTTAGTGCAAATATTTGACAAAAAAAATTACATAGAAATGCAGAAATAAACTATAACTCCCTTACGATTAATGTGGATATAGATACATCCACTTTTGCCAAACTTTGTGCCATTTAATTCTGGACAGAGGGAGTACTCGCTATGTTCCAGAAAACTGATGACTTTCACTTATCCAAATACGAATATATGTAGACATATTTTAGCGTCTAGGTACATTTATATTTGAACAAATGCAACTCATTGTTTGGAAACGGAGGGAGTAGAAACTTGTCGCACTATCTTCTTGCAAGGCTGGATCGTGTGATCGTGTCAAGACGTGAAGGTGAGGCCCGACCCCTGGAGCTTGTCCTCGACGATTGCGCCCACACGACGCGCCATCTCCGGCGTCATGTGGTTAACCCAGTCCCCCACGACCCCTTTCCTAAAGAAGGATTCGTTCGGGAACTTGATGAACTGCCCGCTCTTCCCCGTCTTGTTGGCCTGAAGGCCTCTCATGGTGTCGATGCTGCAGAGCTTGGCGACGTCCACCAGCGAACCAGCCGCCTCCTCGGCCGCCGTGAACGGCACGCCAAGGAACCGCGCCAGCTCTCGGACGGCGCCGACCTGATCGGCCAGCATCTCCTCATACCTCAGGAACAGGACCCTCTCCGGGCATGCCTTGCTCGCGTTCCAGTTGCCGAGGAAGTGGTCCCAGAAGGGCCCGTAAGCGCTCTTGCCCTCGCACGCCCGCTCCAGCACGTCGGAGAACGGGAAGGCGCCGCCCCGATTTAGTGTTGTTTGTACGGATGTATATTTATTTAAATCGTATCTCAATTTTATGTCCACGAATAATTTTGAAAAGTTTGTTTATTAAATATGTGAATGTCTCTCACAATGGCGGAAAAATAAAATTAGTGACGGGAGCGAGGGAGCAGAAAAAATGGCACGGCATGACTGCAGCAAATTAGGTAGGAAATAATATTGACAAAAATAGGAGGCAGGGAGGGAAAAAATGCAAAAAAAAAAGAGAGCACCTTTCGGCATATCCCCTGCAGAGACAGGCTGTCTGCAGGGCCTTTACAGGACCCAGTGCCATGCACGTTTCGGTAGGGGTAATGCCAAAAGGTTGTTTCGGCTGGACCCACGCGAAAGCTAACCTGTTTCGTCAAGGCAAGTGCCGACGGCGTGCTATTTTTCAAAATCCTACATTTTGCGTGCTATTATTAAAATAAAGTTTAAAAAAATCATTTAAAACAAATTTAGATCTTGTTTATGTTAGCATAACGGATGGCAAACTGCATGTGTTGTTGAGTTCAAAAAAAAATTGCATGTGCTGCACTTACTGCTGTTCAGAGGTGAATAACCGAGCAGTGCAACATGTAGGGATTAAGAGGTTAGTTCCAAAAGAACCGACCAAAGCCTCAATGAATTTAATCACTTGCCAGTACGACACAATTAAATTATGCAGAAGTGGAATCCCACTTACGGACACTTCTTTTAAGTTTCTGGGCTGCTTCGGAAGCATAAACTAAAAAGAAGTGTATAGATTCCTGTAGCTTCCTCCCACCGCATATCCAATTTTATGCCTGGACGCAGAAACTGCTCGGAGGCAGTTTCCCGAGCTTCTCGTTTAGGAAGCGAAGCGTTTTCTGGAAAAAGCCGTAAGGTTGCACAAAATTATAGGCATTTGCCACTGCCCTACCCAAACCTCCCACTCTCCCGTAACCGCACCGGTCCAAACGAAAAGAAAAATAACAGAGCATCTCGCCCCCGACTGCTCCCGTCCGCGCCGCCGCCCGCCGGTAGGGAGGACGGCTGCCACCTCGCCCCAGGCCATCGGCTGCAGATCCCGGTGTGCCTCCGCCGGATCCCGGTGCGCCTCCGCCGGATCCGGTGCTGGCATGCTCCGCCCCGTCCCGCCGCCATCCACCGGCTTCAGGTTGTCGAGGTTGCTAGCCGTCGCCCCATCGAGCTCCCGCCTGGGGCCGCTCCTTTCGCCGACGATGCGCCCTCCCCGTCCCGGTGCTGGCCGGCTCCGCCCCATCCCGCCCCAACCCGCTCCTGTGCTGTCCGGCTCTGGCCCGTCCCGCCCCGACCTCCTGCTCCCAACGACGCTTGATGTTGCCACCGCCACCGACGACGCGCCGCCTGATGGTGCTCCGGCCGGCGAAAGGTAGCAAATACAGTACAAGTTGTCAGTTTGTTGCAGGTAGCTCGAAATTTCTTTAGAGAAATTCAGTTTGTTGCAAATAGAGTCCATATCAATTGCGTTTGTGATGGTTTCAGAGTTCAAGGGACAAAACAGACATATCAAAACTGATCCCATCAAATAAGTCAATTTTCACAAACTCAAAAGAACTCTCTAGCCAGCTTCTACCTACAACGGTTTCTACCCACCAAAATCCAGAAAGTTGCTTATATATGTATAAGCAGAAACTGAAAAGAAGTGTCCCTTATTCATTTTTTGGATATTTAGTGCAAATATTTGACAAAAAATTACATAGAAATGCAGAAATAAACTAAACTTCAGCATCCTTACCGCTCTGTTCGAGAATACGATTAATGTGGATATAAATACTACCCGCTCTGTTCCAGAAAAGATAAATTTCATTTATCCAAATACGAATGCATGTAGACATATTTTAGCATCTACGTACATTTATATTTAAACAAATGCAACTCATTGTTTGGAAACGGAGGGAGTAGAAACTTGTCGCACTATCTTCTTGCAAGGCTGGATCGTGTGATCGTGTCAAGACGTGAAGGTGAGGCCCGACCCCTGGAGCTTGTCCTCGACGATTGCGTCCACACGGCGCGCCATCTCCGGCGTCATGTGGTTCACCCAGTCCCCCACGACCCCTTTCCTAAAGAAGGATTCGTTCGGGAACTTGATGAACTGCCCGCTCTTCCCCGTCTTGTTGGCCTCAAGGCCTTTCATGGTGTCGATGCTGCACAGCTTGGCGACGTCCACCAGCGAACCAGCCGCCTCCTCGGCCGCCGTGAACGGCACGCCAAGGAACCGCGCCAGCTCTCGGACGGCGCCGACCTGATCGGCCAGCATCTCCTCGTACCTCAGGAACAGGACCCTCTCCGGGCTTGCCTTGCTCGCGTTCCAGTAGCCGAGGAAGTGGTCCCAGAAGGGCCCGTAGGCGCTCTTGCCCTCGCACGCCCGCTCCAGCACGTCGGAGAACGGGAAGGCGCCGCCTCCTTGGGTCATGATGCCCCTGGTGAAGTGCCACAGGGAGACCAGCATGTCCTTGGGCTCCCTGCAGACATAAACGATCTTGCAGTCTGGGTTGTCAGCGAGTGAGGGAGGCAGGAGGGAGTGGTGCATATGCGTGTGCAGGAGCCGAGGAGCCGGCAGCGCGTCCAGCTTGGCCTCCTGGCCGGCGCCGAACAGGCCCTCGATGGAAGGCACGCACTCGTGGGGGTTGAGGCGGAGGAGCGGGTGGTCGCCCGAGGGCGGGTACGCCGCGCGCGCCATGATGGCGAAGGACAGCGCCTTGAGCCAGGTGGTGCCACACTTGGGCGGGGTGGCCAGGAGCACGTCCCCGCCGGAGCGCCGGGGTGAAGCGACGCTGGACGGAGATCACGCCGGCCACGGTCCGCTGACGCATCCACACGCCCTGGTACTGACGCAGCCACGTGCGTGGGTAGGTGGCGCTGGGCAGGGCGGAGATGACGTCGGCGTACTCCTGGTCTTCGCCTGGGGGGACGAAGTCCTGGCCGTCGTCCTCGTTGTTGACGACGGCAACGTCCTTGAACGGCACGGGGCCGACGAGACTAGGCGTGCCTTCTTCTAGAGCAGCATCCATGGCCGTCAGTGTCTGTGTCGCGTGGATGCTCGCTGGCTGGCTACTCTCTGCAAACGGCAAACCGAGTCATTAAATCAAGATCTCAGATGTCAGATCCGACACTCCACAGTGGTCTGTTTTGTTTTGTCTCATGCATGCAACTGAATGAGGTGCATGTGCATTCATTAAGTGAGCCGTCGAATTGGTTGTGTAAGTCATGATTGGGTTCCCCTACTAATTAGAGCTGGGTTCTCTATAGTTCCAAAAATGTGATTAACGTCAATTTTTATTCGTTAAAGACAACATTCCAACCAACATTTACTCAAATATGAGCATCTCTACTCGGGAAAATGCTCTTCGACGTCCGACGATTTGTATCGCCAAATCGACCGTCAGCAAGTTTGTGGAATTCGGCCCACGTGAGCGCTACGCCACTGTAGGGCACATCCGCTGTTTTTCCTTTCTACTCTTCTAAAGCAAAGGTGTTCTTCTGCTCAGTTCCCCCGAGGAGTTTAGCCGAAACATAGAAGGCCGGAACCGAGACGAGGCCCGACCCCGCCGCCGCAGCCAACGGATCTCACTTCTCCGGTCAAACCAACCACACATTCCGAAAAACTTCCGACGTGCTCTCTTCATCCATCCCAAAAGATTGACTTCCGGGTTATTGAATTTCTGCACCGGTTAATTATCCCAAAAGTCCGAACTGATGGAAGGGGTTGGGCAATGCATTATATTCTTGACACTCTCCCTCACGTCTAGGCTGGTGGGATTTTTTCTTCACGGGCCTAGAACGTGAATTTGACTTCAGCGTCTAGAGCGTGGATTTTGGTGTGTCCGCGGGTATTTTAATTAAATACCGCATTGGCCAGGATTTGAACTCGAGAACTCTGTCTCTGGTACCATATTAAACTGATGCTCTAGCCAATAATTCCAAAAGTCCGAACTGATGGAAATGGCTGGGCAATGCATTATATTTTTGACACGGGTCGCCCTATACGAGGGCGGCTCCAGAGAACCCCGATTCATTCTAGAAAACCGACGCTCGATCTTCCCCCACAGACCGTTGCTGCCGCTCGCAGGCGGTGGCGGCCACGCCATGGCTGTCAAAGATGGCCGGCGGGGCTGGCGTAGCATGCCGGATTCCCTTCGTGCGGGGGTTCGGCTCCTTGGCGACGCAGGTGGAGGTGTGGCAGCGGGACGGCGGCGTTCCGCCATGCGCAACGTCTATCATCACGCTGCAGGGATGAACGGATGTGACGGCGCAGAACCTACGGCGATGGCGCTATTGCGCATGCCTAGGATGCTTCTGCAGCCTTCCTCATTTCGCCGTCACGGGTGGCTGATCCGCTCGATCTGTTTGCTGGAAGCTGTCCAACGACATGGGGCCTGTTGGTGCGCGCGAATAAAGGCAGCGGTCCTTAATTGGTTGTGCCTTCCAATGGTCTTGCTAAAGGCATTGTTTTGAGAGCGGAGACTATCTTCAGGGTGAAACCCCAAGATCTTCGATCGGGAATCGACGGCGTTTGTACACTGTTTTCTTCTTGTAGATGTTGCTTTGGAGAAATTGGACATCAGCTGTTGTCTTTGTGGTAGTTGTGCTGCTGCTTCAAGGACTAGAACTCTGTAGCGGGACTTTTCTTTTTTAGTTTTTTTTCTTTTTTTTCGGTTGTGTGCATCCGTAATGCCATTAGGGTATTGAGTTGATGGAGAGGCTGGGTGTAATTGGTATCACTGCGATATTAATATATGCCCCTTTTCAAAAAAAAAATGCACAGAAACAGGACTACGGGAGCCGATAGATCCAAAGAGCTTCTTTTTGTCCGCTAGGAGGAGATAAAACTCTTTTCTAACTCATATTAATTGTATTGAAGCTGGAATACCCACGATTCAAGTGCTTTTTTTTTGCTAGGATTCTAGCTACTTGTTGGTTGCTTATCCCTGCCTCGTTCATTCGTAGATCTTCCAAAAGAGTGGACGACTGCAATATCGAGTTCAACAATGGTGTTGAAGACTTAGTTGCTTTTCCTTCTATATCTTCATTAGGTTCTTTTTGTAACTGTGAAGAACTTGGTTGTAATTTTAATTTATTATGTAGAGTCATCCATGTAATATAATATGTACTCCCACAAGAGGGGACGATCTGAACATGCCGGACGCTGACGCGCTCTATCTCACCGTCGGTGATTCCGAGGGGATCCGTGCGGTAAAAGGCTGGAGAAATGTCGTGTTAAAATTTACGGTGTGACGAGATAGTTTTTACTAGGCGGGTCCTCTACAAGCTGTGGAATGTCTCGCCCGCGTAACGTTTCCCTGTACGTGGCAAAGTGGAGTCGGTGTTTTAATTGGTTGGAGAGCGTCCTAGAATGGCCATTAACTCGCTTGAGCATCCACACCAGCAGAGTAACCAAATTGCAAAGGAGGTGTTTGGAGAGATTCAATGGAGGCGTACATCTCGGATGTGTAAAGATCGGAGGGCATTATTCACAATATTATCTAGAATTATCTTCAACATCGGTTCAATTCGTCATCGTTCTCCTAGAATTTTTTAGCCTCAATCGTCACCTCACATGCATGTTACCCAACGAAAATGCGTAAAAAAAGAGGGTTCAAAGTTTCTAAAATGGATAATCTCGACGATCTTTCATTAGACATGGTAATTACTCTCACAAATACATAAACAGAGGTTAAAACTGGAGTTCACTCTTTTTATGCAGATTACGGATGTAACTCTTTTGATTGTATCGCAATGATGTGAATTCTTGAGTTAAAAAAATTGTATTTTTTCATATTTCTTCGTTAAGGATGAGACATGTACGAAAGACAAGGAACTTGGAAAATAAATTTAATAAAAGGCTTTATTAGTTATAATGTTTAAGCATTCCACCCTAAGCCTCTGCATAAGTCAGATGCACACAACCGCCAAACACCAGTTTTGAATAAGACAACGTAGCAAGCGACGAATTACAATCACAATGAGGTAACACGCCTATACCTATGGACGACCAAGACGGAGATAAAGTGGCCATCCATGTTGGGTAAAAGTACCCCTCGCTAGTTTTTCTAGTTGTACATATGGCTCCACAAAATGTTTTAATACTCCGTCATTATAATATGGACCACAAACGGAGAATACATGTGCACCGGCACAGTACCAAACGAGAATTTTTTTATCATTAAAAACCTTGTCATTCCTACTCAGCCATAGCGACCATATAATGGCTAGCACTCCCACGCCAATAAGAGTTCTAAACTTATTATCAATCCGATGTAACCATTGACAAACATATTTGCAATGGATTTAGGAGCATATAAATTAGAAACTATTTGGATAGCTGACCAAACAGAACGTGCAAACTTACATTCGAAAATTAAGTGCTTTAATGTCTCTTGATATAGACAAAAAACGCATTGCGTACTTCCATGCCAGTTGCACTTCACAAGGCACTAGTGCAGAACAGGGCACTAGCCCCGGTTGGTAAGGGCCTAATACCCCGGCTGCCCAACCGGGTTCCTCAAACCCGGGCTAAAGGCCCCCCCCTTATGCCCCGGTTGGGTTACCGACCGGGGTAAAAGGCGTGCCCCATGTGAGCTCTGCGTAGCGTGCAGGCACCCACCTTTTACCCCGGTTGGTAACACCAACCGGGGTAAAAGGTATCCTGCCGCGGCAGAGTTTTTGGGTGTTTCTCTGCCGCGGCAGAGCTTTGGCATGTTTCTTTTTGGGCTGTTTTTCTGTGCTGTTTTTTTTCGGTGAGCCTGTTAATAACATATTTTTTGCACATCGATAGTAATCATCATAAAAATCATTGCATGCATTGATATCATCAAAATATAATTACACTGATCTCAATTAGATCATTACATCCGAATAGAGTTATACACATTGAGATCATTACATGCAGATCATTGTTTATACTTAACAATGCAATCTTCCATTTTCAGATACGATCTCCTTCAGCACAAAACCCGCATATTCCTCTTGAAGTGCTTGTAAGGAGTTTGCCGGTAGGAGCTGCCTCTCGAGATCGTAGAGGCTTATATTTACTCTTCTTCCTAACCGCTCATTCACGATTATCCTTATGTTCTCCATGACATAGAAACCACATAAATTTGTTCCCTGTGGCTGCTGAGGGAACTTTACGAGAAATATATAATTGAGTCAAATAATGATCAAGGAATTAAAGAGAGATGTGTGAATGTAGCAAGTACTTCTTACGATGAGTTTGTCAAATCTCATATTCAACTCTGTTAAACCGGGTTGTTGCCTCCTAAACAGGTTCCAAGCCCTATCTGGGAAAAATAAATTATGGGTCATCATACGATAATGATTGAACAAAAGGGGACGGTGTAGTGCGACAACGATTGAACTTACTTTGTGAGCATTGACATAATGGGATGGTACTCCTCTTTCTCTTTATCCATAGAGTCCATGATATCAACTATTCCGCTGTCAACGTGAATGTCGAAAAGAATCCAGTGAAATCTGCACATGCGATTAACTCATCAATTACACTTAATTAACACCGACTTAGCGAAATAGAAATGTGAAGGAATATGCATATAAGACAGTAACACTCACTTATGTTTGTAAGGAAATAGTATTTCACTAGAGTGAAATTGATTACTCAAAAACATAACTAGGTTATCCTCCGTATCTTGAGCGTGTTGCTTTAAAACGATATCATTGACGACATATGGGTCAATGAACCCAACGCCACCGTTTCCATTACATTTCAGAATCTTCATCCTGCATAATATATATCGTGCAGTGAGGATATAATATATATAAGAAGCAATGATCGAACTAGCTGAGGTAGACTTACAGACAATAAGTGCTGATGATCGATTTGTCGAGGGCGTCTAGATTATATACGAAAAAAAGATCTTCAAAATCAATAAACATCGAGTCATTGCGGTAGTAATCATGTTGTCTAATTTTCACGATGATTTGGTCTAGCCCATCTTGTGCGCTTTGGATATACCACGTATGCAGTTGGCGCTTCAATGTTGTCATAGAGCCCAGCTGATCAGGTTTGACGAGAGACTTCCCACACACATATTTCCATGCCAATTCAGCCTTTTCGAAGTTGTCGGATTGGCCTAGGAGTTGCTCAAATGTTATACCACGGTCTCTGGCAAACTTCTTAGCTTCTTCCCGATCAACTTGAGCCTATACAGTGTCCGACACCTTGAGCGGGGGGGGGGGGGGGGGGTGATTGTTTTGACTGCTTCCCGAGCTGGGCAATTGTTCTCCCCGCCGTCTTGGCTTTCGAATAACACATCGTTACTCCGCGATCATAGTCAGATGGCAGATTCATCTTAACTTGGGACGACATCTCCAGCATATTCCGGAAGTGCTTCTTTACAGCCGGATCTATTGGTTCCTTTGGCGGCTCCGGGGTTCTTTTTCCCTACGAAGCCATCTGACGTTTCGTGTCCGCAGTCACCCATTCGTCTAACTCCTGGTCAGTCTTATGGTAAGGCAACACTTCTGGCAGCTTCTTGGCTTTCTTCTTCGTAGGAGGTTTCTTCTTCGGGGAAGACTTAGAGGCAGCAGCCTTCCGCTTAGAAGACTTAGTGGGCGGCGAAGTCGGCTCAGGCATCGGAGATCGAGCCGGACTCGGGCTGCTGACGTCCATGGCGTCGACGTGTGCTGGTGATGATCGAGCCGGACTGTGTCTCGGAGAAGTAGGTGGCGGTGATGGCGGCGGTGGACTGCGTCTCGGAGAAGGTGGCGGTGGTGGCGGCGGTGGACTGCGTCTCGGAGAAGTAGCTGCTTGTGTTGGCGGTGGACTGCGTCTAGGAGAAGGTGGCGGTGGTGGCGGCGGTGGACTGCATGGGGGAAACACTATGCCACTCTTTTTCCATTGAATTATTGAATTGACGGCCTCTCCAAGTGTCTCTACCCCGTCACCTCCGGGGATGTCTAGCCGCAATATCCTCCAATCAGGCTGAACATCATCAACCCCGACACGAGCATAGCCAGGTGTAACCGGACGGCCATGCGAGGTCGCTCCCTCTACACAAGGTAAAGCGTAGCCGTCCGCCACCTTGATGGATATGTTTGAGACCGACACGTATAGCGCACAGCTTGTCTTCTCCTTGACTGCATCCACGGCCTCCGTCTGTGGAGGCGCATTAACAAGCAGAACTGCAGCGGAAGCCGGTACCTCCGTTGAAGCCACGCTGCTCCGGCGTTGAGATGGTTCTGTTTCCTCGAATGTACTAGTGTCTTGCGTCTGGGAGGGCCGGCTAGTAAGCTCATTAATCCGTAGTTGCTGCTGCATCACTGCGGCTTCCAAGGCACCAACCCGTTCTACGACCGTTGCATCCTTCTTTATCTGTCCTCTCGCTCGGCTTCTATATGGAAAGAGACAATCTTCCGGGTTGAAGCCAAAGCACCACGGATATCTTCCTTTGCCTCGTGTCCAGCCGCCATGTTCTGCATTCCCGAGGGCCTTTGTAAGCTCGTCATTCTCTCGATCTGACTTGAACTCTCCCACTTTAACCTCCTTGAACACTTTCTCAAGTGCCGCAAAGGGGACCTTTATTTTTTCACTCATAATAAGGTGCCCTTGTTCGTCAAACGTCGCCCCATGCCCAAGCAACCAATTCCTTGACCTCCGCGGAAAATCCTGAGTACCTGGAATGATCCCCTTCTCTCGCAGCTTTGCCTCGAGTGCGTCAAACTTAGGCACTACAACTCTGTAGCCACCTGAACCCATCTTATGGTGATATTTCTTCCTCTTGGCATTTGCCGCATTCTTGGCTGACCTCATCTTCCCCTTTTCTGACTCCTTGTACGCCAGAAATGCTTGCCAGTGTACCTTCTACTTCTCAAGCGGCCCCTCGAATTTTGGGACTTCTTTTTTCTTCTGATATTCCTTCCATAATCTTTTCTTGTAAGCATTGAAAGCCTCAGCCATCTTCTTCAGAGCCCAGTGCTTCACTGCGTCGCGCAGTTCCTGCTGTGCCGTCTCGTCATCCTCTTCATCATCATCCTCACATTTTGGAAGACTGAAATGGCTCATCAGCTTCTCGAACAAGAGTTGTTTGGACCGGTCTGTGACAAAAGAAACTGCCATTCGTCCAGGATCGTCTTCGTCCTTTGCTGGCTCATTCCATTCTTCAATACTTATAGGGATCATGTCCCTAACAATAACTCCACATTCGCTTGTAAACTTTGTTGCTGTCTTGATGGGCCAAGCAAGTTCGCCGGTTCGATAGACTTGCTCGATTGACAGTTTCACTTTCGAGCTCATCTCTTGGGCCGGGCCTCGTTTCGACCTCTTGCTAGACGATGTCGATGCAGCCTTCATTAAGGCTTGTTCATCATTTGATTTCTCCGGTTCCGCATATGTTCCTTGCAATTGCTCCTCTTCCTCCATTCCCTGACCTGATTCATTCAGGTACTGTGAGTCGTCGTCTTGATCACCTCCCCGTCATTGGGTCCACGGGGAGTGTACCTTCTTCTATTATCGCGAACACCTGTTCTTCACCCTCCCTGCCGTCCATAGCTCAACTATATGGAAGATAAAATACTTTAGTAAGTTATAAATTCTCTTGAAAACATAATATTCCACTAAACAATCATCACAACATTACACTTAGTAAGGAGTATGACTAGCAGATCCGGGTTCCCCTCGGTTCCCCTCGGTTCCCTCTTGGTTCATAAACTTCTAGACGGCAATTCCGAGGACTAACACTAAAACTAATACTAAAACTAACACTAAAACTAATACTAAAATACTAACACTAAAATACTAACACTAAAACTAACACTAAAATACTAACACTAACACTAATACTAAAACAAAAAATGCAAACACGAAAACTAATACTAAAAAATACTAACACTAAAACTAATACTAAAACTAAAAACGCTAACACTAAAACTAATACTAAAACTAAAAATGCTAAAACTAAATACTATAACTAAACACTGTAACTAAAAACTAAAAGAGTATTAAGAGTAAAACTAATACTAAAATTAAATAAAACTAAAAAAAATAGAGTAACAACGACGCCGGTGAGGGCTAGTGGCCGGTCCGGCCACTCACCTCGAGGGCGTGGGCGCGAGTCGAGCAGGGCGACTGATGGAGGGATGATAACCCGGTAGGCCAACGCCAGGGAGTAACTCGGCCCAAAGGACGCTGCGCAAGACCCGGCTTAAGATAAAGGATTTTCTAGAAGGCCCAGGAACGTAGGCCTCGTAACCCGGATTGTGGGTTCCGATAAGGAAGTTTAGGGTTTCTAAGCAGTGTCCGGGTAGGATTCAGAGTGCGCCTTGGAGAGTAGGCCAGGGGGTCCGGAGATTATATAAGCCGGCCCCTAGGGTTAGACAAAGAGAGATCCAAGAGTTTGAGCAATATCGCTAGGTATCGAGTATCCAGTGTAACACGAGAGTTGAGTTAATATATTTAGATCGGAGACTCGGCGACTTGATTGCCGGCTACCAGATCGCATATCATCATGTTTTCCCTTGAGCTAAACCCTCTCCCAAACACCAGAGTCGATTTGCCCCAAGACAAGTTACCCCCGGTAACGTCTGCCGTGATTATCCCACGACAGTTGGCGCCCACCGTGGGGCCTACGTCCAAGGGTGTTTACATCATTGGAGAAGCTCGGAAGAACATGGAGAACCTTGTCATCGGCGAGATCTACACCGACCACGAAGGAGAGAAGATGGTGGACGATTCCGGCTGGGGGCCAGAGTCGGATCTGCTCGAATCCGGATCTGTCGTGACAATCGGCCAGATCAACGTCTTCATCGGCATGGTACGTACGTCCGGTTCAATCCTTGACGATTTCAGATTTGATTCTGTGTCAGGGGAAGCCACCTACGTTCAATCAGATGGGGAAGAATCGGTCGGGACGGTAGATCCGACAGAAGAGCCCCCCACGAAGAGGGAACAGCCGGAGGAGCCGGCATGGACCCCGCGTGGCCGGGTCATGAGAGAAGATGATACCGAGTCCATCCTGCATCTACTGGAGAACCGGTACGAGGAAAATAGCAGCGAAGAGGAAGAGTACGAATCTGCGCCAAGCATTACGCGCCAGGTTGCGGTTTACACGGCCCCGGCGATCAATCTTAATCAGGGGAACGTGACCGCGGCCACAGTCGGAACTGCACCAGCATTGGCCCAGCAGGAAGGTCCGGTTGACGGAAACCCGGTTCTCACCCGAGTTGACGGAGAATCGGCATCAGTTACCAGCCACGCGGCAGACAGCGAGTTGCAGGCAAACATGTTCGGATATCTGGCAAACCGGACGCCAGGGGCGGGTCCTTCAAACCCGCAACACCCGGCCCTATTCAACAACAACTTGATTCTGGACCCTTCTAGCCACCGTCATAACTCCGGAAAACGCGGCGGAACGTGTTAGAGACCTGGATGTAGCCCGTCGTGCATTGGAGCAACAGAGAAGGCAAGTAGAAGCAGAGAGACAAGGGATGGCCACGCGCCAACGTGAGCTGGATCCATTGGAAACCCGGCTCCGAGAAGAGACAACCAGGGTGCGTCAAAGGCATCAAACCATGTTACCAGCAACGGGTGGAGTTATAAACCCGACCAACCTATTTATCACACCTCAGGATCAACCGATTCCAGCAGCAAACCAAGGAACCGTACAGCAACCTGCAACTGGAGGAGCACAGCCGGCAAACATACAAGCCGGGTTACCCATATTGCAGACTGGAGTCACCGCCGGCAATACATTACCACCACCACCACCATCGCGATTTCACACACCAGCAGGTCATTACAATAACCCCATGGATAATGTGTACGCAGCAACGCTCGCATTGAATAAAATCCCCGTGAGAGAGTCACCCCACGCAGAGGAGACCCGGCGGGCGATAGATCTATTGCGCACTGCGGTAGCACAGCAAGTTAATTACCCGGATCACAGAAGTGAAATGCATGGGACACCATATATCAGCCAGCAACGAGGCAATACCGGCAATATCCAGACAAGTTCTGCACGGCGGAGGGAAGAGCAGCAGCAAATGCCGCCTCCTCCCCGCGTTCAGGCAGTACCAGCAGCATCAGCAGCCCAAGCTATCGTGGATAGTTCCAGAGCCAGGAGTGCCGCGGCCGGGTCTGCGGTGCATGGGCCACCAGCCGTACCGCGTCCAGCCGCACCTCCCGCAGGATCACATGCTTCCCGGGTGAGGCCAGTTCCGACTAATCTCGCTGGGCCTAAGTGTCTGTCGGATAACATCAGAGCTGAGCCTTACCCGGATAAATTCAAGGAACCGGGTAAAGTTGTGAATTATGAGCCGACTATGGATCCAGAAACATGGTTGAGCAGTTATGAGATGGCTATATCGATTCGCAATGCATCAGAAAATCTTCAAGCCAAGTTCATGTACTTGATGATGTCAGAAGGAGCAGCAAAGTTATGGTTCAATAATTTACCGGAAGGATCTATCAAGTCATGGGAGGAGTTGAAAACTGCGTTTATCAAGCACTTTCATGGGACGTGCAGAAAGCTATTGATGACCTAGAGCGATGTGTACAAAAGAAAGGAGAATCGGCGCGCAGCTGGGTGCGCCGGGTTATGGAGATACTTCACTCATCTACGGATATTCAGCCCAAAGATGCGCTACAAGCTATGGCAAAGACGTGCAAGTACATACCTTTAGTGCAAAAGTTAACTCGCATGAAATCTAGTCGAAATGCTTCAGAGGTTACGATGGGAGAGCTAATGGATGCATGCAACAAACACGCTGCAACGGATACTACAGAAGAGGATGTCGATGACAAGAAAGCAAAAGCAAATACAAATAATAGTGGAAGAACCGGCAATGGGTCAACGCCGGGTAACAATGGAGGTAACAATGGGAACAACCAGAACAAGCGCCCGTTTGAGGGAGGCTCCGAGTTTGTCGCTAGCACAGAAGCCGGGTCTTCGAGACCTAGGGCAGAAGGAAATTTCAATGCTGGAGACCACAATGGAGGAAATTATCAAGGGCCACCGAGGCCGGGTAACAATTGGGATATCTTCAGAATGGCGTGTCCAAAGCACAGCAGGAACGGTAGGCCGGCTAACCACTCATTGGAGCCGTGCGCGGACCTACAGAGGTGGAAGAATGAGGAGATAAACAAGGCTATGCGAGGTGCAGGTCAGAGAGGAGGACCGGGTCCGGGTGGAAACCCGGGCAACGGCCCACCCCCAGCCGTCAACCCGGCAGGCGGAAATCCGGGTAACAACCAAGGGGGAGCTGGAGGTTTCCAAGCTAACCCCAAGCAATTGGGACAATATCACGTGCATACCACAGGAATTTCTAACAAGGATAAAAAGATAATGAAACAGGCGGTAAACTCGGTTTCTTCGGCCGTTCCGAGGTACCTGAGATGGTCAGAGCAGGACGTAACATGGAGCAGAAGAGATCACCCGGAAAGGATAGAACACCTGGGAGTCTTAGCATTGGTGGTGGCACCAGAAGTTAATGGTTATGAGCTGAAAAAGGTCCTAATGGACGGTGGAAGTAGCATCAATATCTTGTATTGGGAAACCTTTCCACGCATGGGTCTCAAGGAGTCTCAGCTACAGAAGAGTTCAACGGTTTTTCACGGGATTGTGCCGGGTCACTCAGCGTGCCCCGAGGGAAAGATCACATTGGAGGTAGCTTTTGGAGAATCGAAGGATAATTATCGAGTCGAGTGTCTTACTTTTGAGGTGGTTAAGTTGCGCAGTCCTTATCACGCGCTATTCGGAAGGCCGACTTATGCTAAATTCATGGCCAGGCCGTGTTATGTGTATCTACAACTAAAAATCCCGGGGCCCAAGCAGACCATCACCATACACGGGAGCCGGGATATAGCAGCTGAGTGCGATGAAGGAGATGCAGCCATGGCGGAGCAAGCTTGCAGAAAAGAGGAACTCAAGTATTACCGGTCTCAAGTAGACCCGGATGAAAGAACAGCGTTAAAAAGACCAAATACTGAAGATGAGAGAGCAAAATTCAAGGCAGCACAGGACACCAAGATGGTAGCTTTTGTCGAGGGTGATCCCTCTAAGAAATTTGCTATAGGATCTAACTTGGACAGCGAGCAGGAGAAAGCACTTGTGGAGTTCATTCGTTCAAATCAGGATGTGTTCGCCTGGACGCCTAGCGATATGCCAGGTATCCCCACAGAGTTGGCAGAGCCGGCTTTATTATGGAAGTGTTTCACCCGGACTGGTTAGCAAATCCGGTTCTCGTGATGAAAAAGACCAATGAGTGGAGGATGTGCATTGATTACACGAGTCTCAACAAGCATTGCCCAAAGGATCCGTTTGCTCTACCAAGGATAGATCAGATCATAGACGCAGTAGCTGGAAGCGACCTATTATGTTTCCTGGATGCATATTCCGGGTATCATCAAATCAAGCTCAAGAAGGAGGATTGGGAGAAAACATCATTCATAATCCCTTTTGGGGCCTTTTGTTACAAAACCATGACATTCGGATTAAAGAACGCTGGCGCAACCTATCAACGGTGTATTCAGAAGTGCTTCGAGGACCAAATAGGACGCAACGTCCATGCTTATGTAGACGATGTGGTGATCAAGACCAGAAAGGCGGAGACATTCATCGATGATCTAAAGGAAACATTCAAGAACTTGAGAAGGTATCAGATGAAACTCAACCCGACGAAGTGTGTTTTTGGAGTTCCAGCCGGGAAATTACTCGGCTTTATCGTTTCTGAGAGAGGAATTGAAGCAAATCCGAACAAAATCAAAGCTATCCAGAGTCTGAAAAAGCCGGAAAATTTGAAACATGTTCAGAAGCTCACAGGGTGCGTAGCAGCGCTCAGCCGGTTTATATCCAGACTCGGAGAAAAGGCAATACCCTTGTACCGGCTCTTGAAAAAATCTGATAAATTCGTATGGGATTAAGAGGCGGACGAGGCATTCGAGGCACTAAAAAAGCAGCTATCTGAGGCACCAGTCCTAGCAGCTCCGGGTCCTAAAGAGCCTATGTTACTATACGTTGCAGCAGGGCCCCGGGCGGTTAGCGCGGTGGTTGTTGTCGAGCGAAAAGAAGATGGAAAAGAATACCCGGTCCAGAGGCCGGTTTACTACGTCAGTGAGGTACTATCAGAGGCAAAACAGCGTTATCCACATTGGCAAAAGCTGGTTTTCGGGGTCTTCATGGCCAGCCGGAAGTTGAAGCCATATTTTCAGGAACACCCCATAACAGTGGTGAGTTCTATACCAATGTCGGATATCATCAGAAACTCGGATGCAACAGGTAGAATAGCCAAGTGGGCGATCGAGATGGGGGATTATCACATCAACTATGAGCCAAGGTCAGCAATCAAATCTCAAGCTCTAGTCGATTTTATTAACGATTGGACGCACACATGCATGCCCACCATGGCTCCAAACTCCGAGTCTTGGATCATGCACTTCGATGGCTCCAAGCAATACGAGGGGTCAGGAGCTGGAGTGGTGCTAACATCACCCAAAGGAGACAAGTTGAGCTACGTGCTGCAGATTCACTTTGATTGTTCCAACAACGTGGCCGAGTATGAGGCCTTACTGCACGGCTTAAAGGTAGAAAAGGAGATGAATATTAAGAGGATACGATGCTTTGGAGATTCGGACCTTGTGGTACAGCAGGTCTCAAGAACTTGGGATAGAAAAGATGCAACTATGGCAGCATACCGCAGAGAGGTTGATAGAGTTGCCGGGTGTTTCTCCGGGTACGAGGTGGAGCACATAGACAGAAGAAAAAACGAGGCAGCAGATGCACTCGCCAGACTCGGCTCACGCAGAGAGCCGGTTCCACCTAATGTTTTCCTAGATGAACTATGGCGACCATCAGTTAAAACCGAGTCTGAGGAAGAACTGGCAAATCAAGACCCGGATTTGGAGCTCGTGGCCACAGTACGTGCTGTTCCCGAGTGGACAGAGCCGTTCTTGGCCTACCTATCACGGGGCGAGTTACGACAGCAGGAAGTATTAGCAAGACAAATTCTGAGGCGAGCAAAAGGATATTCTATCATCAACAGAGAGTTATCCAAGAGAAGTGCAGCAGGAGTCTTTTTGCGCTGTGTAGGACCAGAAGAAGGCCGACAGATCCTCAAGGAAATCCATGAAGGTGATTGTGGGCATCATGCATCCACAAGATCCCTGGTGGCCAAAGCTTATCGACATGGTTTTTTCTGGCTCACGGCCCTAGCAGACGCGGAGCGCTTGGTGGCAAGGTGTGACAGATGTCAAAGGTACGCTCGCCAAACCCATGTGCGGCTATGGAACTACGGACTATCCCGTTAACTTGGCCGTTTGCTGTTTGGGGTATGGATATGGTTGGCCCCTTTCACATGTCACCTTGCAAAAAGACACATCTCTTGGTGGCCATTGATAAGTTTACCAAGTGGGTTGAGGTTATGCCAGTTACCAACTGTGAAGCAATTACAGCAGTCAAGTTCCTGAAAAGGATTATCTATCGGTTCGGGTATCCCCATAGCATAATTACCGACAATGGAACCAATATGTCCCTTGGCGAGATGGAGAAATTTTGTGGTAACAATGGAATCCGGCTTGACATAGCTTCAGTGGCCCATCCACAGGCTAATGGACAAGTGGAGAGGGCAAATCAAGAGTTGCTTCGTGGATTAAAGCCCCGATTGCGAGTTCCGTGTATCAGAGCTCCTGGTGCATGGGTCGAAGAATTACCCGCAGTGGTTTGGGGTATCAACACAACACCTAACAGATCCACTCAGATGACACCGTTTTTCATGGTTTATGGTGCAGAGGCGGTGTTGCCGAGTGATATCATCCATGACTCGCCTCGAGTGTCGGCTTACGTCGAGGTGGAGAACGAGAAGACCCGTCAGGACGCCGTGGATATGCTGGAAGAAGAAAGGGAACAAGCACTGGAAAGATCAGCCATATATCAGCAGGATCTGCGGAGATATCTTAGCCGGCGCGTGAAAACCCGGGTCTTCCAGGAAGGAGACCTGGTTCTGCGCCTGGTACAGTCAAAGGAAGGAAAACATAAGTTATCACCGCCATGGGAAGGACCGTTTATCATAAGCCGGAATCTGCACAATGGATCGTATTACTTAATAGATGCAAGGGAAGTGTCGTGGGATAATCACGGCAGACGTTACCGGGGGTAACTTATCTTGGGGCAATTCGACTCTGGTGTTTGGGAGAGGGTTTAGCTCAAGGGAAAACATGATGATATGCGATCTGGTAGCCGGCAATCAAGTCGCCGAGTCTCCGATCTAAATATATTAACTCAACTCTCGTGTTACACTGGATACTCGATACCTAGCGATATTGCTCTAACTCTCTCTCCGTCTAACCCTAGGGGCCGGCTTATATAATATCCGGACCCCCTGGCCTACTCTCCAAGGCGCACTCTGAATCCTACCCGGACACTGCTTACAAACCCTAAACTTCCTTATCGGAACCCACAATCCGGGTTACGAGGCCTACGTTCTTGGGCCTTCTAGAAACTCCTTTATCTTAAGCCGGGTCTTGTGCAGCGTCCTTTGGGCCGAGTTACTCCTTGGCGTTGGCCTACCGGGTTATCATCCCTCCATCAGTAGTCCCCAGAATAGCTTGGGCTTCATGAGATCCTCCTTGATGCGCACGCTATTCCCTGCAAAAAATAACAAACATGCAAGTTCATAGAGGCCGGGTTAGATTGCTTTGATAAACAGCTAGGCCTAACTCCATGGTGGCCATATAGTAACCCGGCTTTCTCCAAGTCCAGTGTTTACTTTTCCGGGTCAACGCCCCTGATGCAGACGCCAAAGATCCGGCTTACTTTACTTGTTCAATTAGTCCAGGTATCACGGAGAAGATTTGTTTCGCATCCATTCCGGATATCTCGCCCAGCACTTAAAGCATATCTCAGAAAATCCGGGCGGATATCCGTTATCCCGAAATTTCCGGTTCCCGCCCGTTGGACTAGGTTTATCCGCCCGTACCTTATAAATAGGTACCCAGGGGATAACCTAACCCCCAACGGTCCATTCAACCTCCTTCTTACTCCCCATCTCTCGCGCTTGCGCAACACCACCACGGGAACCTCGAGCTCACCGCCGGAGCAAAGCCGCCGCCGGCTGCGTTCGTCCTCGAACCGCTCCGCGCCGCCGCCAAGCTCCGCCGCCGCGTCCTCATCCTGCCCGCCGGGAGTCGCGAAGGGACATTCAGATTGCGCCATCTGCCGCCGTCGTGCTCTACTCCAATCTCCTCCGGTAAGCTTCTTGCTCCCTTTGATTTAGCTTTGCAACGAATCGACCCAGATTGGATCTTGGTATTCCGCGGGTCATTTCCCCTTCCGCGCCGAATTAGGTCACATAGATTCTCGTTAGCTCATCCAACCACTGGAATATTGATTCCACTTCGTTCTCCTACTACTTGTAGCCACTAATTTCACCGCGAATCCGAAAATGAAATTTCCAATTTAGGCCCAATCTGCCCAAAATTTCCGCGATTGACATTGATACCCGGCAGATCCACTTCTTCCGATTTTCTTATCTGCACTAGACACATGGGCAACCATCCTTCTTCTGCAAATGCTTACCAATACGTAAGTACCCCACAATTTTTGCTCTGACACTTGATACTCGGATGATTCTTAGTCTCCATGTCTCGTTGATACTGCTTGTGTATACTCGGATAACTCACGATTTCCGAGTCTTACACCTCATACTTTTTTGTCTTTGTGCTTTGCAGGCTGAACCCATGGCTCCCAAGAAGCAAGGGAAGCAACCGGCCAAAACCCGAATGACCCAATCAATATCCGCCAACTAGGCGCGATCCACAGTTATTAAGGCCAAGCTGGAGGAGCTGGCCGAGTTAGGGGTCCTCCCCCCTCAGAAGGATATCCACTGGAGGGTGCCTGGGTGATGAGACCCGGCCCACGCCTACTGCCGACGAGGTAATTTGCTTCGTTGAGCACGTGACCCGGGGGTTTCGCCCTCCGGGTCACCCTTTCTTCCGCGAGGTATTGAGCCACTATGGCCTCCGGGTGTTCGACATAGGGCCTAACTCTATGTTGAACATAACCCATTTCATCGTTCTTTCCGAGTCATATTTGTGCACTCCGCCAAATTTGACTCTTTTTATCGAACTTTTCCAATGCAAACCGTGCCGCGAAAGCGGTGACGGGGCGCTTCTTGCTTGCGGCGGGGTTTCCATCCAGCGCCGTGAGAATTCCCCAATGCCGACTCTTAACCTGAATTCCCATGTTAAACACTGGCAACTTTCTTTCTTTTACTGTCGGGACACCTCCCCACCCGGCGAGAAGAAATTGCCGGGTTACTCGGAGGGCCTTCTAGATATCTCTGAATCTTTCAACGCCTTTGCCCCTGAGTCGGACAGGGAGGCCATCCAACCTCTGTTAACCAAGATAGCCGTCCTCTCCGCCCAAGGTCTCCTTGGGCTCAACTTGGTCAAGACCTGGGTGGACTTCAGGATCCAGCCCAACTCCATCCGCACCAAGCTAATGTGCGACTACTCGGGGCACGTCACGGACGCGCTTCGATATTCTTCTAAGAACTACCCAGCCGACGATACCAACAAAACCATCAAGAGTTTCTTGACGGAAAAATTGGAGGTGATCAAAAACATCGCCGGGTTAGCTCCATTCACCCGGGATAACCCGGCTCCAGCGGTAAAATCCGACTCTTATAATTTTACCTTCATACTTTTGCTTGATATGACTGCTGATTCTTACCCTTGTGCTTCTGTCTCAGGCTGATAACGTTTTCTGGAACGTCGAGACCTCCCCTTCTTCCGGAGACCCGGAAGAAGATGAGGAACCGGCTGACAATGACGAAGGTATTTATCCGGGTCTTCTATCAACTTCACTTGCGCCATTTTGCTCGCACATCTAACTTTTTCCGACTGTGCATACTCGGCTTACAGGGTTGGAGGACAAAGATGACAAGGACGAGGGGGACCCGGAGGCCACCGAATCCGATCAAAGCGACCCTGAACAAGAAGCAGTTGTTGGGGCCAAGAGGAAGACCAGGGGGTGGTATCCAAGGTTCCCTTCTCCTTTATGTCCTCCGAACCCTATTCCTTTGATAACATGCGAAAACTTAATCAACAATTATCCAACTCACCCCATTTGAAGGACTCTCTTCCGGCCAAGCGTAGAGTGACGCGGAGTTCCCCGGGTGACGATCCCCTCAACCCGGGCATCGCCACCTCACCGGTCCGCCGTGCCGGTACTCCTCCACCTAACCCTTCCAATTCTCCTCGGCGTCACCCCTCCCCCAACCATCCTCGGGCTGGGCAGTTCCGGGTTCCGCTATCGGTTTCTGCGACAGTTTCATCCGCTTCCAGCAGCGAGCTCCCCCCGGATTATGCTGTGAACACCGGGTGAGTCCTTGCTGTATGATATCCCCGCACACTCGATAATCTTCCTCCACTGCCACTAACTGTTTCTTTCTTTTTTCCTTAGCGCCCAAGTCACACTTAGTGACCCGGAGAACATGGAGACCGATAACCGGGAAACGGAGGGGCCGACTGATAATACGGACGTCGCGACTGGCGGTGATGCTGAAGACCACCAGGAACAAGGCTCCTTGGGTGACCCAACTCACCAGGAAACCGGGTCTCCAAAGCCATCCGAAGAGGCTGAGGACGAAGAGGTTGAGACCCCGGACACGAAGATGAGTTCTCCCAACCCGGACACCCAGACAGTCCGGGTCTCGACTCCAAAGTCGGGGAAAATTCACCCGCCAGGCGATCAAGCTGCCGGCTCTTCTGGCGTCAGGCCCGAAGACATGACATTCTCCCAGATGCTGGAGGCCCTTCACACCTTGAGGGCCGATGAAGAAAATATCTTAGAAGCTTTGATAGCTAAACATGAGGTAAATCCGAATAATATTGCCTGTATCCTTATCTAGTCCCCAAGTTCCGAGTGAACTTATTGATAATTTGCTTGGAACTTCGCAGTATACCCGACTAATCCTTCCTTGTGTCTCCACTCAATCTTTCGTGGCCCAGTCCGAGAAGAAATTGGCGAAGACCACCAAGCTCCTTGAGAAAGAGGTGGCTCTGCGTGAGGCGGCTGAAGCTGAAGCTAGGAGGAGCGGGAAGATCACGAGGAAGTATAGGAGGAGGGCTCATGCAGCAGAAGATGAGCTGACAAAAGTTTCTGTTCAAATTGCCGATACATATCGTGCACTGGCTGGTACGATTCCTAACTTTGATAATTATGACCCGGATTCTCATTTTGATAAATAGTTGAGTTTCCTTACTCGGTGCTTTTTCCTATTTTCTGCAGGTCCGGATGAAGTAATCCCGGAGGAAGATGACATTGCCAAATTGAAGACCATCAAGAGCACTATCCGGCAGCTCTGTGCCGGAACCAAATGGATCCTTCAAGAACTGCAATGGCCGGGTGTTGGACACGGCAATCTGAAGAGGTTACTGGACGCCTGCTCCACTATACCCGAGTGGATTGGGCACTGGAAGCGCTCGTCCTGCCGGGTTGGAGTAACTCGGGGGCTTGCGCTGGCTAAAGCTTATTTTCCTAAGCTTGAGCCGGCCAAGCTTGTGGGCGGGTTTCCAGAATTCAACCATGACGGGTCCAAGTTCTCAGTGAAGAATTTCAAGGCCATCCAGAAGGAAGTTCGTCACCCGGCCAGTGTGATTGCTGATGGCTTGGATATCAACTCAATTATCCCTGCGTACGATGCTGATGGTAAGGCGATTAAGTCGGATCTTCCCAAGCCGTACGACATGTTGGCCCGATGGAAGGCGGAGGATGCCCAGTTGAGAGAGGAGGCCGCGAAGAAGAAGGTTGAGGCCGATTCTGCGCCTGCTACCTCCACGCCGATCGTCCCTCCTCCTGCACGGGCCGGCACTACTGCTGATCCGGGTGTTGCTGCTACCAAGAGTACTGAAGGGCAAGATAAGGAACAAGACCTGGCTGGCAAAGGCAAGGGGAAGATGGATGCCTCAGTCCCGGATGCCGAGTGATACTTGCTATCCGCTGTCATTTCGTATGCGTCAGTCGGCCAATGGGCCCTTTGAACAATTATTTTTGACGGTGCGCCTGTGCACCTTTGATACTAGTATCGAGAGTTGTAATGCACTTTAATGCCTTAATATACTTCGTGGCCCTTCTGGCCTTTGGATGATTTTGATATTTATCTGCCTTTGAGCTTATTTACTCTTGATACTTCGATTTTCTTTATGGTTCCTTTTGTGAGACTCAGTTTCCGGGTCACATGGGTTTTGACGGGTGAACTTTTCTCTAAGTCCCCAAGTCCCCAAGACTCGGATTTGTGGGTTTTTGGTGCTTAATAGCTAGATAACTTGCCTCTTTTTTTTTCAAAATACCCAGTCCCCAAGGCCGGAAATTCCGAGTCTGGGGTGTGAGGTTTCTCAAAGAAAACAAATTGTTTCTGCTAAGCCCAAAACCTAGAGCCGTTTCACATAGGTGTTGAAGTTATGCTTGATAGACTTTGAGTTTCCGGTTATTAACCCTGTACTCTGCATAACTTATGGTTTAGATGACCCTTTTGACTCTCTTGTACTGTAAGCCGGCTTTCGCGTGGATACCATGTTGTTACATCTGTACGAAAACAGGGTCAGGCAAGTCCCGTTGGGCATCATGGCTGATTGTAATCGTAAGCGAGCAAATCATGCCACTTTATGTGCGAGTCACATCGAGCTTAAGTAAGAAAAGTCAAGAAATTTTGCTCCTTTGTCCGGTTATAAGATTGCAGCCGTACTCGTTTGCGAGTAATCGGCCCTTATAACTCATAGGCATCATGGCCGGGTCTTTGAGTTTGTAACTATTCTATTCAAGCAATCAGCCCCCAAGACCTAAATATATGCAACATACTAAAGAAACTAATGCACTAAGAAAACAATAAATAATACTTACCTGGAAGAAAAATAAAGACATAACAGAAGAATAGAACTTGCGTAACCATCTCTTTATTGATATGAGAAAGTTAGGTCAGCAAGCCGCCTCATTAAAAACCCTCCAGTCCCCTTAGGTACCCTGGATGGGAAAAGAGTGCGTCTGAAACCTGCTGCCTGTTACATCGTGTAATTCCACTTGTGAGTCTGGTCTATACTAGGTATAGTAGGGACGCAGCTGAGCTACGTTCCATGGTCTTTCTTTCTCTTGCATAGATGAAGTGGTATGAGCGGTGTCGTTAACCGTAGCCGACTCTTCCCTTGCATCTATCAAGTAATACGATCCATTGTGCAGATTCCGGCTTATGATAAACGGTCCTTCCCATGGCGGTGATAACTTATGTTTTCCTTCCTTTGACTGTACCAGGCGCAGAACCAGGTCTCCTTCCTGGAAGACCCGGGTTTTCACGCGCCGGCTATGATATCTCCGCAGATCCTGCTGATATATGGCTGATCTTTCCAGTGCTTGTTCCCTTTCTTCTTCTAGCATATCCACGGTGTCCTGCCGGGTCTTCTCATTCTCTACCTCGACGTAAGCCGACACTCGAGGCGAGTCATGGATGATATCACTCGGCAACACCGCCTCTGCACCATAAACCATGAAAAACGGTGTCATCTGAGTGGATCTGTTGGGCGTTGTGTTTATACCCCAAACCACTGCAGGTAACTCTTCGACCCATGCACCAGCAGCTCTGATACACGGAACTCGCAATCGTGGCTTTAATCCACGAAGCAACTCTTGATTTGCCCTCTCCACTTGTCCATTAGCCTGTGGATGGGCCACTGAAGCTATGTCGAGCCGGATTCCATTGTTTCCACAAAATTTCTCCATCTCGCCAAGGGACATATTGGTTCCATTGTCGGTAATTATTCTATGGGGATACCCGAACCGATAGATAATCCTTTTCAGGAACTTGACTGCTGTAATTGCTTCACAGTTGGTAACTGGCATAACCTCACCCCACTTGGTAAACTTGTCAATGGCCACCAAGAGATGTGTCTTTTTGCAAGGTGACATGTGAAAGGGGCCAACCATATCCATACCCCAAACAGCGAACAGCCAAGTTAACGGGATAGTCCGTAGTTCCATAGCCGGCACATGGGTTTGGCGAGCGTACCTTTGACATCCGTCACACCTTGCCACCAAGCGCTCCGCGTCTGCTAGGGCCGTGAGCCAGAAAAAACCATGTCGATAAGCTTTGGCCACCAGGGATCTTGTGGATGCATGATGCCCACAATCACCTTCATGGATTTCCTTGAGGATCTGTCGGCCTTCTTCTGATGCTACACAGCGCAAAAAGACTCCTGCTGCACTTCTCTTGTATAATTCTCCGTTGATGATAGAATAACCTTTTGCTCGCCTCAGAATTTGTCTTGCTAATACTTCCTGCTGTGGTAACTCGCCCCGTGATAGGTAGGCCAAGAACGGCTCTTTCCACTTGGGAACAGCACGTACTGTGGCCACGAGCTCCAAATCCGGGTCTTGATTTGCCAATTCTTCCTCAGACTCGGTTTTAACTGATGGTCGCCATAGTTCATCCAGGAAAACATTAGGTGGAACCGGCTCTCTGCGCGAGCCGAGTCTGGCGAGTGCATCTGCTGCCTCGTTTTTTCTTCTGTCTATGTGCTCCACCTCGTACCCGGAGAAACACCCGGCAACTCTATCAACCTCTCTGCGGTATGCCGCCATAGTTGCATCATTTCTATCCCAAGTTCCTGAGACCTGCTGTACTACAAGGTCCGAATCTCCAAAGCATCGTATCCTCTTAATATTCATCTCCTTGGCTACTTTTAAGCCGTGCAATAAGGCCTCATACTCGGCCACGTTGTTGGAACAATCAAAATGAATCTGCAGCACATAGCTCAACTTGTCTCCTTTGGGTGATGTTAGCACCACTCCAGCTCCTGACCCCTCGTATTGCTTGGAGTCATCAAATTGCATGATCCAAGACTCAGAGTTTGGAGCCATGGTAGGCATGCCTGTGTGTGTCCAATCTTTAATAAAATCGACTAGAGCTTGAGATTTAATTGCTGACCTTGGCTCGTAATTGATATGATAATCCCCCATCTCGATTGCCCACTTGGCTATTCTACCTGTTGCATCCGAGTTTCTGATGATATCCGACATTGGTATAGAACTAACCACTGTTATGGGGTGTTCTTGAAAATATGGCTTCAATTTCCGGCTGGCCATGAAGACCCCGAAAACCAGCTTTTGCCAATGTGGATAGCGCTGTTTTGCCTCTGATAATACCTCACTGACGTAGTAAACTGGCCTCTGGACCGGGTATTCTTTTCCATCTTCTTTTCGCTCGACAACAACCACTGCGCTAACCGCCCGGGGCCCTGCTGCAACGTATAATAACATAGGCTCTTTAGGACCCGGAGCTGCTAGGACTGGTGCCTCGGATAGCTGCTTTTTTAGTGCCTCGAACGCCTCGTCCGCCTCTTGATCCCATACGAATTTATCAGATTTTTTCAAGAGCCGGTACAAGGGTATCGCCTTTTCCCCGAGTCTGGATATAAACCGGCTGAGCGCTGCCATGCACCCTGTGAGCTTCTGAACATGTTTCAAATTTTCCGGCCTTTTCAGACTCTGGATAGCTTTGATTTTGTCCGGGTTTGCCTCAATTCCTCTCTCAGAAACGATGAAGCCGAGTAATTTCCCGGCTGGAACTCCAAAAACACACTTTGTCGGGTTGAGTTTCATCTGATACCTTCTCAAGTACTTGAATGTTTCCTTTAGATTGTCAATAAATTTCTCCGCCTTTCTGGTCTTGATCACCACATCGTCTACATAAGCATGTACGTTGCGTCCAATTTGGTCCTCGAAGCACTTCTGAATACACTGTTGATAGGTTGCGCCAGCGTTCTTCAGTCCAAATGTCATTGTCTTGTAACAAAAGGCCCCAAAAGGGGTTATGAACGATGTTTTCTCCCAATCCTCCTTCTTGAGCTTGATTTGATGATACCCGGAATAAGCGTCCAGGAAACATAATAGGTCGCTTCCAGCTACTGCGTCTATAATCTGATCTATCCTTGGTAGTGCAAACGGATCCTTTGGGCAATGCTTGTTGAGGCTCGTGTAATCAATGCACATCCTCCACTCATTGGTCTTTTTCATCACGAGAACCGGATTTGCTAACTAGTCCGGGTGAAACACTTCCATAATAAAGCTGGCTGTCAGCAGCCGAGCAATTTCTTCCCCTATAGCTTTCCTTCTTTCCTCATTCATCTTTCTCAAGCCCTGTTTCACGGGTCTGGACTTGGGATCGACGTGCAAACTGTGCTCTGCCAACTCTGTGGGGATACCCGGCATATCGCTAGGTGTCCAGGCGAACAAATCCTGATTTGAACAAATGAACTCCACAAGTGCTTTCTCCTGCTCGCTGTCCAAGTTAGATCCTATAGCAAATTGCTTAGGGGGATCACCCTCGACAAAGGCTACCATCTTGGTGTCCTGTGCTGTCTTGAATTTTGCTCTCTCATCTTCAGTATTTGGTCTTTTTAACGCTGTTCTGTCATCCGGGTCTACTTGAGACCGGTAATACTTGAGTTCCTCTTTTCTGCAAGCTTGCTCCGCCATAGCTGCGTCTCCTTTATCGCACTCAGCTGCTATATCCCGGCTCCCGTGTATGGTGATGGTCTGCTTGGGCCCCGGGATTTTTAGTTGTAGATACACATAACACGGCCTGGCCATTAACTTGGCATAAGCCGGCCTTCCGAATAGCGCGTGATAAGGACTGCGCAACTTAACCACCTCGAAAGTAAGCCACTCGACTCGATAATTATCCTTTGATTCTCCAAAAGCTACCTCCAATGTGATCTTTCCCTCGGGGCACGCTGAGTGACCCGGCACAATCCCGTGAAAAACCGTTGAACTCTTCTGTAGCTGAGACTCCTTGAGACCCATGCGTAGAAAGGTTTCCCAATACAAGATATTGATGCTACTTCCACCGTCCATTAGGACCTTTTTCAGCTCATAACCATTAACCTGAGGTGCCACCACCAATGCTAAGACTCCCGGGTGTTCTATCCTTTCCGGGTGATCTCTTCTGCTCCATGTTACGTCCTTCTCTGACCATCTCAGGTATCTCGGGACAGCCGAAGAAACCGAGTTTACTGCTTGTTTCAGTATCTTTTTATCCTTGTTAGAAATTCCTGTGGTATGCACGTGATATTGTCCCAGTTGCTTGGGGTTAGCTTGGAAACCTCCAGCTCCCCCTTGGTTGTTACCCGGATTTCCGCCTGCCGGGTTACCGGCTGGGGGTGGGCCGTTGCCCGGGTTTCCACCCGGACCCGGTCCTCCTCCCCGACCTGCACCTCGCATGGCCTTGTTTATCTCCTCATTCTTCCATCTCTGTAGGTCCGCGCACTGCTCCAACGAGTGGTTAGCCGGTCTACCGTTCCTGCTGTGCTTTGGGCACGCCATTCTGAAGATATCCCAATTGTTACCCGGCCTCGGCGGTCCTTGATAATTTCCTCCATTGTGGTTTCCAGCATTGAAATTTCCTTCTGCCCTAGGTCTCGAAGACCCGGCTTCTGTGCTAGCGACAAACTCGGAGGCTCCCTCAAACGGGCGCTTGTTCTGGTTGTTCCCATTGTTACCTCCATTGTTACCCGGCGTTGATCCATTGCCGGTTCTTCCATTATTATTTGTATTTGCTTTTGCTTTCTTGTCATCGACATCCTCTTCTGTAGTATCCGTTGCAGCGTGTTTGTTGCATGCATCCATTAGCTCTCCCATCGTAACCTCTGAAGCATTTCGACTAGATTTCATGTGAGTTAACTTTTGCACTAAAGGTATGTACTTGCACGTCTTCGCCATAGCTTGTAGCGCATCTTTGGGCTGAATATCCGTAGATGAGTGAAGTATTTCCATAACCCGGCGCACCCAGCTGCGCGCCGACTCTCCTTTCTTTTGTACACATCGCTCTAGGTCATCAATAGTAAATAGCTTTCTGCACGTCCCGTGAAAGTGCTTGATAAACGCAGTTTTTAACTCCTCCCATGACTTGATAGATCCTTCCGGTAAATTATTGAACCATAACTTTGCTGCTCCTTCTGACATCATCAAGTACATGAACTTGGCTTGAAGATTTTCTGATGCATTGCGAATCGACATAGCCATCTCATAACTGCTCAACCATGTTTCTGGATCCATAGTCGGCTCATAATTCACAACTTTACCCGGTTCCTTGAATTTATCCGGGTAAGGCTCAGCCCTGATGTCAGCCGACAGACACTTAGGCCCAGCGAGATTAGTCGGAACTGGCCTCACCCGGGAAACATGCGATCCTGCGGGAGGTGCGGCTGGTCGCGCTACGGCTGGCAGTCCATGCACCGCAGACCCGGCCGCGGCCCTCCTGGCTCTGGAGCTTTCCACGATAGCTTGTGCTGCTGATGCTGCTGGTACTGCCTGAACACGCGGAGGAGGCGGCATTTGCTGCTGCTCTTCCCTCCTCCGCGCTGAACTTGTCTGGATATTGCCGGTATTGCCTCGTTGCTGGCTGGTATATGGTGTCCCATGCATTCCACTTCTGTGATCCGGGTAATTAACTTGCTGCGCTACCGCAGTCCGCAATAGATCTATCGCCCGCCGGGTCTCCTCTGCGTGGGGTGACTCTCTCACGGGGATTTGATTCAGTGCGAGCGTTGCTGCGTACACATTATCCATGGGGTTGTTGTAATGACCTGCTGGTGTGCGAAATCGCGATGGTGGCGGTGGTGGTAATGTATTGCCGGCAGTGGCTCCCGTCTGCAATGTGGGTAACCCGGCTTGTATGTTTGCCGGCTGTGCTCCTCCAGTTGCAGGTTGTTGTACGGTTCCTTGGTTTGCTGCCGGAATCGGTTGATCCTGAGGTGTGATAAATAGGTTGGTCGGGTTTATAACTCCACCCGTTGCTGGTAACATGGTTTGATGCCTTTGACGCACCCTGGTTGTCTCTTCTCGGAGCCGGGTTTCCAATGCATCCAGCTCACGTTGGCGGGTGGCCATCCCCTGCCTTTCTGCTTCTACTTGCCTTCTCTGTTGCTCCAATGCACGGCGGGCTACGTCCAGATCTCTGACACGTTCCGCCGTGTTTTCCGGAGTAATAACTGTAGCTAAAACGGTTGGATCCAGAATCAAGTTGTTGTTGAATAGGGCCGGGTGTTGAGGGTTTGAAGGACCCGCCCCTGGCGTCCGGTTTGCCAGATATCCGAACATGTTTGCCTGCAACTCGCTGTGCGCCGCGTGGCTGGTAACCGATGCCGATTCTCCGTCAACTCGGGTGAGAACCGGGTTTCCGTCAACCGGACCTTGCTGCTGGGCCACTGCTGGTGCTGTTCCGACTGTGGCCGCGGTCACGTTCCCCTGATTAAGATTGATCGCCGGAGCCGTGTAAACCGCAACCTGGCGCGTAATGCTTGGCGCAGATTCATACTCTTCCTCTTCGCTGCTATTTTCCTCGTACCGGTTCTCCAGCAGATGCAGGATGGACTCGGTATCATCCTCTCTCATGACCCAGCCACGCGGGGTCCATGCCGGCTCCTCCGGCTGTTCCCACTTTGTGGGGGGCTCTTCTGTCGGATCTACCGTCCCGACCGATTCTTCCCCATCTGATTGGACGCAGGTGGCTTCCCCTGACACAGAATCAAATCCGAAATCGTCAGGGATTGAACCGGACGTACGTACCATGCCGATGAAGACGTTGATCTGGCCGATTGTCATGACAGATCCGGATTCGAGCAGATCCGACTCTGGCCCCCAGCCGGAATCGTCCACCATCTTCTCTCCTTGGCAGTCGGTGTAGATCTCGCCGATGACAAGGTTCTCCATGTTCTTCCGAGCTTCTCCCGTGATGTAAACACCCTTGGACGTAGGCCCCACGGTGGGCGCCAACTGTCGTGGGATAATCACGGCAAACGTTACCGGGGGTAACTTATCTTGGGGCAATTCGACTCTGGTGTTTGGGAGAGGGTTTAGCTCAAGGGAAAACATGATGATATGCGATCTGGTAGCCGGCAATCAAGTCGCCGAGTCTCCGATCTAAATATATTAACTCAACTCTCGTGTTACACTGGATACTCGATACCTAGCGATATTGCTCTAACTCTTGGATCTCTCTCCGTCTAACCCTAGGGGCCGGCTTATATAATATCCGGACCCCCTGGCCTAGTCTCCAAGGCGCACTCTGAATCCTACCCGGACACTGCTTACAAACCCTAAACTTCCTTATCGGAACCCACAATCCGGGTTACGAGGCCTACGTTCTTGGGCCTTCTAGAAACTCCTTTATCTTAAGCCGGGTCTTGTGCAGCGTCCTTTGGGCCGAGTTACTCCTTGGCGTTGGCCTACCGGGTTATCATCCCTCATCAGGAAGAGTCGGCTACGGTTAACGACACCGCTCATACCAGTTCATCTATGCAAGAGAGAGAAAGACCATGAACGTAGCTCAGCTGCGTCCCTACTATACCTAGTATAGACCAGACTCACAAGTGGAATTACATGATGTAACAGGCAGCAGGTTTCAGACGCACTCTTTTCCTATCCAGGGTACCTAAGGGGACTGGAGGGTTTTTAATGAGGCGGCTTGCTGACCTAACTTTCTCATATCAATAAAGAGATGGTTAAGCAATATATCTTTTTCACATGTTTTTTCAAGTTTTATTTTTCTGTTATGTTTTTATTTTTCTTCCAGGTAAGTATTATTTATTGTTTTCTTAGTGCATTAGTTTCTTCAGTATGTTGCATGTATTTAGGTCTTGGGGGCTGATTGCTTGAATAGCACAGTTACAAACTCAAAGACCCGGCCATGATGCCTATGAGTTATAAGGGCCGATTACTCGCAAACGAGTACGGCTGCAATCTTATAACCGGACAAAGGAGCCAAATTTCTTGCCTTTTCTTACTTAAGCTCGATGTGACTCGCACTAAAGTGGCATGATTTGCTCGCTTACGATTACAATCAGCCATGATGCCCAATGGGACTTGCCTGACCCTGTTTTCGTACAGATGTAACAACATGGTATCCACGCGAAAGCCGGCTTACAGTACAAGAGAGTCAAAAGGGTCATCTAAACCAAAAGTTATGCAGAGTACAGGGTTAATAACCGGAAACTCAAAGTCTATTAAGCATAACTTCAAAACCTATGTGAAACGGCTCTAGGTTTTGGGCTTAGCAGAAACAACCTGTTTTCTTTGAGAAACCTCACACCCTAGACTCGGAATTTTGGGCCTTGGGGACTGGGTATTTTGAAAAGGAGAAAGTTGCTTAGCTAGTAAGCTCAAAACCCCAAAATCCGAGTCTTGGGGACTTGGGGACTTAGAGAAAAGTCCACCTGTCAAAACCCACCAAACTCGGAAACTGAGCCTCACAAAAGGAACCATAAAGAAAGTCGGAGTATCAAGAGTAAATAAGCTCAAAAGCAGATAAATATCAAAATCATCCAAAGGCCAGAAGAGGCACGAAGTATATCAAGGCATTAAAGTACATTACAAGTCTCGATACTAGTATCAAAGGTGCACAGGCGCACCGTCAAAAATAATTGTTCAAAGTGCCCATTGGCCGGCTGACGCATACGAAATGACAGCAGATAGAAAATATCACTCGGCATCCGGGACTGAGGCATCCATCTTTCCCTTGCCCTTGCCAGCCGGGTCTTGTCCCTTGGCTTGCCCTTCAGTACTCTTGGTAGCAGCAGCACCCGGATCAGCAGTAGTGCCGGCCCGTGCAGGAGGAGGGACGATTGGTGTGGAGGTAGCAGGCGCAGAATCGGCCTCAGCCTTCTTCTTCGCGGCCTCCTCTCTCAACTGGGCAGCCTCCGCCTTCCATCGGGCCAGCATGTCGTACGGCTTGGGAAGATCCGACTTAATCGCCTCACCATTAGCATCATACGCAGGGATAATTGAGTTGATATCCAAGCCATCAGCAATCACACTGACCGGGTAACGAACTTCCTTCTGGATGACCCTGAAATTCTTCACTGAGAACTTGGACCCGTCATTGTTGAATTCTGGAAACCCGCCCACAAGCTTGGCCGGCTCGAGCTTAGGAAAATAAGCTTTAGCCAGCGCAAGCCCCCGAGTTACTCCAATCCGGCAGGACGAGCGCTTCCAATGCCCAATCCACTCGGGTATAGTGGAGCAGGCGTCCAGTAACCTCTTCAGGTTGCCGTGTCCAACACCTGGCCATTGCAGTTCTTGAAGGATCCATTTGGTTCCGGCACAGAGCTGCCGGATAGTGCTCTTGATGGTTTTCAATTTGGCAATATCATCTTCCTCCGGGATTACTTCATCCGGACCTGCAGAAAGTAGGAAAAACAACGAGTAAGGAAATCCGACTATTTATCAAAATGAGAATCCGGGTCATAATTATCAGAGTTAGGAATCGTACCAGCCAATGCACGATATGTATCGGCAATTTGAATAGAAACTTTTGTCAGCTCATCTTCTGCTGCATGAGCCCTCCTCCTATACTTCCTCGTGATCTTCCCGCTCCTCCTAGCTTCAGCTTCAGCCGCCTCACGCAGAGCCACCTCTTTCTCAACGAGCTCGGTGACCTTCGCCAATTTCTTCTCGGACTGGGCCACGAAAGCCTGAGTGGAGACACAAGGAGGGATTAGTCGGATATACTACGAAGTTCCAAGCAAATTATCAATAAATTCACTCGGAACTTGGGGACTAGATAAGGATACAGGCAATATTACTCGGATTTACCTCATGTTTAGCTATCAAAGCTTCTAAGATATTTTCTTCATCGCCCCTCAAGGTGTGAAGGGCATCAAGCATCTGGGAGAACGTCATGCCTTCGGGCCTGACACCAGAGGAGCCGGCAGCTTGATTGCCTGGCGGGTGAACTTTTCCCGACTTTGGAGTCGAGACCCGGACTGTCTGGGTGTCCGGGTTTGGAGAACTCATCTTTGTGTCCAGGATCTCAACCTCTTCGTCCTCAGCCTCTTCGGATGGCTTTGGAGACCCGGCTTCCTGGTGAGTTGGGTCACCCAAGGGGCCTTGTTCCTGGTTGTCTTCAGCATCACCGCCAGTCGCGGCGTCCGTATTCTCAGTCGGCCCCTCCGTCTCCCGGTTATCGGTCTCCATGTTCTCCGGGTCACTAAGTGTGACTTGGGCGCTAATAAAAAAAGAGAGAAACAGTTAGTGGCAGTGGAGGAAGATTATCGAGTGTGCGGGGATATCATACATCGAAGACTCACCCGGTGTTCACAGCGTAATCCGGGGGGAGCTCGCTGCTGGAAGCGGATGAAACTGTCGCAGAAACCGATAGCGGAACCCGGAACTGCCCAGCCCGTGGATGGTTGGGGGAGGGGTGACGCCGAGGAGAATTGGAAGGATGAGGTGGAGGAGTACCGGCACGGCGGACTGGTGAGGTGGAGATGCCCGGGTTGAGGGGATCGTCACCCGGGGAACTCCGCGTCACTCTACGCTTGGCCGGAAGAGAGTCCTTCAAGTGTGATGAGTTGGATAATTGTTGGTTAAGTTTTCGCATGTTATCAAAGGAATAGGGTTCGGAGGACATAAAGGAGAAGGGAACCTTGGATACCACCCCCTGGTCTTCCTCTTGGCCCCAACAATTGCTTCTTGTTCAGGGTCGCTTTGGTCGGATTCGGTGGCCTCCGGGTTCCCCTCGTCCTTGTCATCTTTGTCCTCCAACCCTGTAAGCCGAATATGTATAGTCGGAAAAAGTTAGACGTGTGAGCAAAATGGCGCAAGTGAAGCTGATAGAAGACCCGGATAAATACCTTCGTCATTGTCAGCAGGTTCTTCATCTTCTTCCGGGTCTCCGGAAGAAGGGGAGGTCTCGACGTTCCAGAAAACGTTATCAGCCTGAGACAAAAGCACAAGGGTAAGAATCAGCAGTCATATCAAGCGAAAGCATGAAGGTAAAAGTATAAGAGTCGGATTTTACCGCTGGAGCCGGGTTATCCCGGGTGAATGGAGCTAACCCGGCGATGTTTTTGATCACCTCCAATTTTTCCGTCAAGAAACTCTTGATGGTTTTGTTGGTATCGCCGGCTGGGTAGTTCGTAGAAGAATATCGGAGCGCGTCTGTGACGTGCCCCGAGTAGTCGCACATTAGCTTGGTGCGGATGGAGTTGGGCTGGATCCTGAAGTCCACCCAGGTCTTGACCAAGTTGAGCCCAAGGAGACCTTGGGCGGAGAGGACGGCTATCTTGGTTAGAAGAGGTTGGATGGCCTTCCTGTCCGACTCAGGGGCAAAGGCGTTGAAAGACTCGGAGATATCAAGGAGACCCTCCGAGTAACCCGGCAATTTCCTTTCGCCGGGTGGGGAGGTGTCTCGGAAGTAGAAGAAGGATAATTGCCTATGTTTAACATGGGAATTCAGATTAAGAGTTGGCATTGGTGAGTTCTTGCGGCGCTGGATGGAAACCCCGCCGCAAGCAAGAAGCGCCCCGTCACCGCTTTCGCGGCACGGTTTGCATTGGAAAAGTTCAATAAAAAGAGCCAGATTTGGCGGAATGCACAAATAGGACTCGCAAAGGATGATAAAGTGGGTAATGTTCAACATAGAGTTAGGCCCTATGTCGAACACCCGGAGGCCATAGTGGCTCAAGACCTCGCGGAAAAAGGGATGACCCGGAGGGCGAAACCCCCGGGTCACATGTTCAATGAAGCAGATTACCTCGTCGGCAGCAGGTGTAGGCCGGGTCTCATCACCCGGCACCCTCCAGTGGATGTCTTCCTGAGGGGGGAGGACCCCTAGCTCGGCCAGCTCCTCCAGCTTGGCCTTGGTGATTGTGGACCGCGCCCAGTTGGCGGATATCGATTGGGTCATCCGGGTTTTAGCCGCCTGTTTCCCTTGCTTCTTGGGAGCCATGGGTTCAGACTGTAGAACACAAGACAAAAAGGTACAAAACATAAGACTCGGAAATCATGGGTTATCCGGATATATGCAAGCAGTATCAAAAAGAGGTATGGGAATTATGAGTTGTCCGGGTATCGCCGGATGTAGCGAAAATCACAGATTATCCGAGTATCGAGTATCAGTACAGAAACTATGGGGGACTTACGTATTGATGATCGTTTGCGGAAGAAGGTTGATTGCCCATGTATCTACTGCATGTAAATGAACCGGAAGAAGCGGATTTGCTGGGTGTCAATGGCAGGTGCGGAAAATTTGGGCGGCCCGAGCCTAGATTGGAAATTTCATTTTCAAAATTCGTGGTGAAATTAGTGACTACAAGCAATAGGAGAATGAAGTGGAGCCTATATTCAAGCCATTGGTGAACTAGTATGAGTTTATGTGACCTAATCCGGCGTGGGGTAAGAAATGACCCGCGGTTGACCTAGATCCAATCTAGAACGAATCAAGAAATTGTGAGGCTAATTCAATGGGAGCAAGAAGCTTACCGGAGGAGATTGGAGCAGAGCACGACGGCGGCAGATGGCGCAATCCAAATTCCCCTTCGCGATTCCCGGCGGGCAAGATGAGGGCGCGGCGGCGGAGCTTGGCGGCGGCGCGGAACGGTTCGAGGACGAACGTAACCGGCGGCGGCTTTGCTCCGGCGGTGAGCTTGAGGTTCCCGTGGTGGTGTTGCGCAAGCGCGAGCGATGGAGAGGAAGAAGAAGTTGGAATGGACCGTTGGGGGTTAGGTTATCCCCTAGGTACCTATTTATAAGGTACGGGTGGGTAAACCTAGTCCAACGGGCGGGAACCGGAAATTTCGGGATAAGGGATGCCCGCCCGGATTTTCTGAGATATGATTTAAGTGCTGGACGAGATATCCAGAATGGATAGGAAACAAATCTTCTCCGCGATACCTGGACTGATTGACAACTAAAGTAAGCCGGATCTTTGGCGTTTGCATCAGGGGCGTTGACCCGGAAAAGTAAACACTTGACTTGGAGAAAGCCGGGTTACTATATGGCCACCATGGAGTTAGGCCTAGCTGTTTATCAAAGCAACTTAACCCGGCCTCTGTGGACTTGTGTGTTTGTTATTTTTGCAGGGAATAGCGTGCGCTTCAAGGAGGATCTCATGAAGCCCAAACTATTCTGGGGACTACTGATGGAGGGATGATAACCCGGTAGGCCAACGCCAGGGAGTAACTCGGCCCAAAGGACGCTGCGCAAGACCCGGCTTAAGATAAAGGAGTTTCTAGAAGGCCCAGGAACGTAGGCCTCGTAACCCGGATTGTGGGTTCCGATAAGGAAGTTTAGGGTTTCTAAGCAGTGTCCGGGTAGGATTCAGAGTGCGCCTTGGAGAGTAGGCCAGGGGGTCCGGAGATTATATAAGCCGGCCCCTAGGGTTAGACAAAGAGAGATCCAAGAGTTTGAGCAATATCGCTAGGTATCGAGTATCCAGTGTAACACGAGAGTTGAGTTAATATATTTAGATCGGAGACTCGGCGACTTGATTGCCGGCTACCAGATCGCATATCATCATGTTTTCCCTTGAGCTAAACCCTCTCCCAAACACCAGAGTCGATTTTCCCCAAGACAAGTTACCCCCGGTAACGTCTGCCGTGATTATCCCACGACAGCGACGGCGAGCAGCACGGAGACGACGAGCAGCACGACGGCGTAGCACAGCGGCGAGTACTAGGCGCGGGAGCAGGCTCGGGGGCGCGGGCGTGGGCTCGGGGGAGGGCGCGGTGACGCGCACGGCGGTGAATTCGAACGGCACGGCGCGGTGGAGGGATTTCCGGCGGCGCGGTGGAGCTCTCTCCGGCGGCGGTGAATTTGGGTAGCCTACCGACGTCGGAGAGGATTTCGGCGCGGGGGACTTAGCAGGTTCTGAGGGTTTGCCCCGTGCGGTTGCTCCGCCCGGGGTTATATACTGGGAGGCCTTTCGCCCCGGTTGGTAACACCAACCGGGGCAAAAGGGTTTTTTTTGCCCCGGTTCGTGTTACCAACTGGGGCAAAAGGGTGGGAAGTAGGGCCCTCGCTTGCCGCTCATCTCCCCCTTTTGCCCCGGTTGGTAACACGAACCGGGGCAAAAGCCCCAAAATTTAGTTTTTTGGCTTCCTGCCGCCATTTTTTCCCCCTGTCCTGTTTAAATACATTTTTAAAATGTTTTTTCAATTACATTTCAAATGATTTCGAATTAGCAGAAAGTTTCAATATGAAATATGTTTAAAATTGGACAAAGATTTCAAACACATTTTATGTTTAAAAAATTAATTATTCCAACTATTTAAACTAGTAACAATTTTTGAAATTTCAAACATTTTTAAAAACCTAGTTTACGAATGGTTTTGAATTTGAAGAAACTTTCAATACGAAAAGTGTTTAAAATTGCGTAAACATTTCAAATACATTTTCAATATGAAAGTCCTGCCGCGTGGACGCTTGGCGCGGGAGTTGTGACGCCTGGCGCGGGAGTTGTGATGCGTGGCCACGAGCGCGCGGTATAAACTGCCGCGCCTCGAGCGTCTTCCGCACGCCCTACTCGCCCCGGCCCCACCTCTGAAGTCATTTGCACCGGGTGGTGGCCGAGCCGGGGCGAAAGGGGTGCTCGCCAGTGGGTAAAAGCCCCGTTTCCCACTAGTGAGGTTATCTTTTGTTAAAATAACACCGCTACGAAGATACCACGCAAATATTTTTATTTTTAGCGGTATCTTCAATTTTTTTTATTGTTATCAAATGGAACTTCGGAATAACCAACATACACTCTACGCATGGCATCTACCAAGAATTTATCATTCCCACATAAATGCTAACGAAAATCACCAGAACCTTGTGACAGTTGAACGAATGCCAGCTGTCCTACCAAGGTATTCCAAGAACCAAGTCTTGTCCAATTAAATCTCGTATGAACGTGACATTCGGGGTTGAAGCCTGCATAACCGTGGCCATAGTATCCCTTTGTGACGTACAATATTGTATAGTGTCGTATATTGTTTTTCCTAACCACCTCCCAGACTATGATTTTCGAACCATCCTTAATCGTAAATACTCCAAAGCGGAAGAAATCTTTCTTTGTCGCCATAAGGCCGGCCAAAAAGTGAGAATCCTCATGTTTCCAATATACCTGCTATAACGCTTTTGTGCGAATGTAGTTTTGCTTAAGGACCATTTGACATACCCCATCTTCCGTCAGTAGTTAAATAGCCACTTACCAAGGAGAGCTGAATTCTTAAACTGGAGGTCATGAATACCCAATCCTTCCTGGTCTTTTTGTCGGCATACGACATACGATCTAGCCAGTCGCTATTTATTTTTCTGACTATCCTCTTGCCAAAATAATCTCGATCGAAAATAATACACTCGTTGAAGGGCTTCTTTGGGGAGTTGGTAGAAGGATACCATGTATGGTAGCAAATTTTGTTAGTACTGATTTATGAGCACCAACCTCCCACCCAGCGATAGTAGTTTTGGTTTCCAATTAGTTAGCCTCTTCTGCACACGTTATTCGACATGTTTCTATTACGCACTGGTCAATCTCTTATAATGTATTGGTATAACCAGATATTTCATAGGGAATTGACCTTTCTCACACCCAAAAAGTTCGGCATATTAAGCAGTTGCGTCCTGAGGCCTCGCCAAATCAAAAGAATTCACTCTTATGGAAATTGATGATCTTTAACCCAAATAACTGCTCGAATGTTGATAAAATTAATTTCAGATTCGCTCCTTTATCTAAGTCATGTTTCATAAAAAATTGTGTCATGCACATATTGAAAAATAGATAGTCCTTCATGTACAAGGTGAGGAACTACCCCCTCAATCTGGGCGTCTGCTTTTGCTCGTTCAATCATGATATCTAGCATATCCGCCACTATATTCAATAGTATTGGTGATAGAGGATCACCTTTTGCCTCAACCCCCTTTTTTTTGGAAATAACGTCTATCATTGACTTTAAGGGCCACGCTACCCCTAGTAACCGAATTGCGAATCCAGACACACTACTTTTCCGAGAAACCTTTCATTCTCACAGTCTACTGAAGGAACGACCAATTAACCTTATCATATGATTTTTTGAAGTCTAATTTCAAAATTACACGATTATGTTTCGTACAATGCATCTCATGTACGGGTTTGTGTAGGATAACGTGCAAGCTAACGACACAGTCTAGGATATTTCTACCTTGCATAAATGCAGTTTGTGTAGGTTTAATCACATGATCATCCACTGAATTCAAACTACTAATGATAGTAACTTTCATAAGGATCCTAAAAATAACATTAAGGATACATATGAGTCTATACTTGTGTATCCTTTTTGCTTCTTGCATCTTAGGTAAACTGATGATTTCTACAAAGTTAAGACGAAATAAATCTAGATATCTGGCATGCAAGCATCCTAATAGATCTACAAGATCATCCGTAATGACATCCTAGAAATGCGGATAAAACTCGGTAGAACAGCCATTTGGACCAGGTGCTTTATTATGTTCCATTTGGAAAACCGTCTTCCTAATCTCCTCTTCCCGAGAGATTACTGCTAGATAGGCATTTTTCTCACTCGATACATGGGGAATATCATCTATTCACGACTCATCGGGAGTAAGGTTTCCCTCCTCTCGAGCCCCAAACAGACGTTTATAAAATTTCGTAATGTACTCTTTTAGCTGATCTTGCCCTTCAATCGGACCCTCATTCTGATTAAGAGAATGGATATGTTTCGTCTATGTCATCCATTAGCAACATTATGGAAATATCTCGTATTCGTATCACCTTCAAGGATAAACTTAGCATTTGATCTCTGATACCATTTTAGTGCCTCCTCTAGCAACATATGTGCTACTTGCACATTGGATTAACTTTTCATTTCAACCTCTTGTGTTGATAAAACACGTATTTCTGCAAGTTGATCAAGCTCATCACTACTGAAACACATGCACTAATTTTCTTATTTAAGCATACCAGTAGTGTGTCTAGCTCATCCACAAAGATAGTTACGCATGTTATGCATTTTATTACTCCATCTTCATATACGGGTATTACCCACCACTGATTTAGACCAAACATTTTTAACCGGTTCATCAAACCCATCCTGCAACAAACCATCCCAACTCGAATTTAAATTGAGGTTGACCGGAAGGATTCCGTATCTCGGTAGACAAAAGAATGGGGGCATAGTCTGATATGGCCTCAATACGTTCCAGAGCGCGTGCCGGTAGATACAGGTGCAAGATCCACCCTTGATTCATGCTCTGAGATTCATATCCAGAGTGAACCCTCTATGAATAGTCTATAAATAGTGCCAGTTTTATCTGGGGCACGGATCTTAGGGGCTTGAATCTACGGCGGATCCCGCTCCGGTACCTACCGGAGCCTGTAAAAAAACAGTTCGCTTGAAAGATATGATATTCAGTTCCAAAGAACAGAGTAATTTATGTACTACATTTGGAGATGCATCCTCAATCCAGCACCGATATACACTTAATATCCTAACAAACCAACTATATATATCTTTACCTAATAATAAAGAGAGGAAGTCTTCTTCCGGTCCAACATCAATTTTACCATATTACCCTCCCACCAAATCTATACCTTTATCTAATATTAAAGGGATGATGATTAGTTTCGTACGTTTAGTTTGTATCCTGTCCGTCGTTGTCGCTTTGTTGGTTTCATACGACACGAGCCCGTTGATGTGAGTCCTACCCGGACAGGCCATACTAGGTAGCCATGGCTTGTCCTCGAGTGGTCCGAACCTGCATATATCAGGACGGGCGTCAATCATTGACGATCGATTACTTAGGTCATCTCCAGTCGACCCCTCCCCCCAGAGCCCCCCAAGCGGCTTTTTAGCGCCGGCGGAACAAAAAAGCGCCGTTTTTGCACAAGCCGGCCCCCCAGAAGCCCAAATAGCGCTGTTTCGGCGCTATTTCGCGCCGCTGCACCCAGGCGAAACCCAGCCCGCTGGGTTCGGCCTGGGGGGCGAAATGGCGGGACAGCCCACGCGGGCCAGCGCTGTCAGCGACGCGTGGGAAAACCGCGGGAACAGAAACCCCCGCCCGTGAGCTTCTTCTCGGCTCCCGCGTCGGTCAAAGGCTGTCGGCGTTTATGGCGTGGCGGGCGGCCAGTGCATGCGCCCGTTCAAAGGCTGCCGGAGTAATGGCGTGGCGGGCGGCAGCGACGGCACGTGGCGCAGTAAATGCCCCGCCAGGGCTACAAAAGGCCCATTGCCACTCGCCCCACTCTTCCCCGCTTCCCCCTCGCCGCTCTCCCCAGTCTTCCTCCTGGCCAGAGATGTCGAGCTACGACGAAGCCGCCACCACTTCCGCAAGCACGAGGCCTGGGCGCTGTATCGGGCGGGGTATCCGTGCCCACCCGATATGCGCGTCCCAAGCGCCGCCGCTGGGCAACCACGCTGGCAGCTCAGCGTGGGTGGGATCCCCGTGCCCCCCATCCCCTCCAGCGACGCGGAGTTCCGGCAAGCCATCGACGAGGTCCGTCGAGGGCTGGCGCCGGACCACGCCGCGCAGCTGCGCTGGAGGGCGCTAGGCAACGACGAGTTCTGGTGGCAATACCTCCAGCGCCGCCACGACGAGGATGTCGCCACCGTGGGCGACAACGGCCCTATCGAGGGCCGTGCCATCAGCATCAGCCGCAAGCGGTGGTGGGGAGGCGAGCACCGCATGCTCGAGTGGGTGCTCAACTATATCGACGCCGGCAACGAGCCCCGGCTGCAGATGCCGCCCCGCCCGCACTCCTCGTGGGCACCGCGGCGGATGGGCTGGTCCTCGTCGGCCACCTCCTCTTCCTCCGGCGCGGCTTCTCTTTCCCTCACCCCTCCCCTCCTCAACTCCGGGCGCCCTGCCCCCAGGCACAGTAGCGGCGGCCTGCGCATCGGCGAGCCGCGCCAGCGACCCGCCGCAGACTTCGAGCCCGTCGTGCGCCCGAAGGCGGAGGCGGCAGAGGGCGACGAGGACGAGTGGCCTGACATTAAGGCCACGGAGGAGCTCTCGCTGAACACCGTCCAGCTGGTCCCCGACGACGTCGCCGCCGACTGGAGCCTGCACGACATCACCGAGGAGGAGCTGGAGCTCCAGCGTCGGCTCCTCGCCGAGGCGGAGCAGCGGAAGGCGCAGCGGGAGCAGGAAGTCGCTGCCAATGCGGCCCACCGCCGCGTCCCTCCCCCTCCGCAACCGAAGGAGGTCCCCTACGTCGTCCTCGACCCCGACAGCGAGGACGAAGCGGAGTTCCAGCGCGCCCCGGCGGTGAGCAGGTGGGGTGATGCCGGCGCAGGCCCGAGCGACCCACATTGCCGCGACCCCGGCGCAGGCACGAGCAGGTGGGATGCCGACGGCTCGGACGACGACGACGACGACGGCGGCGACGACTACGACTACAGCCAGGCGATCGCGGCGAGCCTCGGCCTACAGTAGACGTAGCTTTAGGGCTTCTATGTTTTTTTTTATGTTTTTAGTTAAATTTCTGTCAAAATATCGTCGAATCTATGAATTTGTGTCAAATCTATGAAATTTACATCGAATCTATGAATTTGAATTAATTTGGGCCGAGTTTTGGGCTGGAGTGCGACTGGAAACCGTGCCGCCCCGGGTTTCATATTAGCGCCGTTTGGCGCCGCGGCGGCACCAAAACAGCGGCGTTTTGGGCCCTGGGGGGCGACACGGCTGGAGATGCCCTTAGTCCGCGTCAAAGTTGTAGAATCAGGCCGCGACGGCGCAAACGGCTTCTATGCCCGTCGCCGCACCCATCACGGCGAGGCGATGTCTGCTGTGTCGTCCAAAGTCTTCTTCTGTCAGGTTCCCGATCGACACCGTGCTCCCTACGGCGAGCAGAAAGAGGAGAAGCACGGACGAGGGGAGAGTGGACGGGCACAATCAGTCGCCGCGAGGATCATGCCTTTTTCGGTCGCGCCCGCACTGGCCCATGCATGCACTATTAGTGCCGGCCCAGTAGCATCACGTACCAGTACGATCGGCTAGCTCAGATTTGAATCCAGCAGCGGTGCCTAAAAAAGCTGCACTGTCATGAGAATCATGGATAGGTTGATAGTCACACTAAAAGGCTCGATCGGGGTTGCCTTATATAGTTAGGAACGATCTAGAAATTTGACACTATCCAACCTTGGCTAGCTAACTACATACGATCAAGCCAAGCCAGCATCTTTGTTTCCTCTCACAACTTCTGAAAAAGAACCAGTATATTGTACGCGTACCCCCAGCCAGGCAACCCCGGCTCTCTCCTTGTCTCTGTGTCTCGCCCCCAATCCAGCAATCCACGGATACAGTCGTCCTTAGCAATCCACGCACACCAGCCTCACCGATCCACGGTCGTGATGCCATCCCGACCAGCAGCATGCATTTCGATGACTTTTGCTAGAACTCGGTTTGGTGATGGTATGGAAATGACGACAAACATGAGCCTTTCCAATATAAGGAAACAACCAATAATCTAATGCAGCTGCTCCCGACAAATTCTCTCACACCGAATCTCACTGATGCACAAGTGCGATGCCATCCCCACCTGATACGTTTCGACCATTTTTGTTAGAACTCGGTTTGGTTTGGTACGGTATGGACATCGATATATATGATGCAGCCGTCCTCCACAACCCTCTCACACTAAAACTCCACGATATATACGATATCAGAGTAAGAATTTCTTACTTGGAAACACCAAGGTCGGAAAGGAGTCAATCCTCTGATGCAGCCGTCCTCCACAATCCTCGCACACTAAAACTCACTGTTTCGATAGAACAACAATGATCTCCACCCGTTTCATCAAAGCATTTTTTTTTCTTCGTTACAACGCACGGGCACTTTTGCTAGTCAAAATTAATTGGGTATTCTAGTCGAGCAAACGAAGGATAAATCAGCGCGGCCGGCCAATTATGATCGCGCAAGATGGAGGTCAGTGGAGCGGTCGAGCTCGGCGAGCATGGCCACACGGTCCATCTCGTACCCGCACACGTCCACGTCGTCCCCCGCGCCGCCCGACCAATCAACCCTGCCCACGTGCTGCGTCTCCACGTCCAGCGCGTACACCTGCGTCCCGCCGACGCCCTCTTTCCTCGCCGTGAACAGCACCACGCCGCTCCTCTCGCAGAACCACCGCAGCCGCACCGCGCGCAGGCCCATCGGCGCCGCTGTCAGCGTCCACCGCAACACCTTCCTCCCGGACACGCCACCGTCCCGCACCATGTCCGCGAGGACGACCACGTAGGCGCGCACCGTGTTGTCGGCCCTCGACTCCAGCACGCACAGATTCCCGTCCGGCATCACCCCCGGCAGCCGGTCCACCACCGCGCTGGAGGAGAAGGCGCTGGCGCGGCTCGGCGACTTGGAGGCCTGGACGGAGTAGGGCGGGGCGGACGTCCGGAGTGTGGCGATGTCGAGCGTGATACCTAGCCCATACCAGCAGACCGTGCCGCCACGCACCAGCGTCGCGTGCGCCGCCTTCATGCCTAGCTTCCGCCCCCTGGCGATCCGGGCTCCGATCACCGCCACCTCCGGCCCCCAGCTACCGTCGTCGGTCGAGTAGCGCCGGAGCGCTGTGTGGGTGCGGTGGTTGAAGAGGAGCAACACGTGGTAAGACGACGTGGCCGTGCTGCATCTGTTCTTGGTGGAGGACGTCGTGCTGCTGCCGTCGTACAGGTGGAGGCCATCGTCGGCGGTGAGCACGGTGCACGCGTACGCCCGGGGGTTATCCTTGCCGCTCAGGGGTGGGAGGAAGTCAGCGTGGCCGGTCATAGGGTCGCACACGCACAGCCGCAGCACGCACGCGCTCTTGGCGCGACGGAGGTCAAGCACGACGCGGCCGTTGCGGGATGCGACCACGCGCGAGGTGTCCAGCACTCCTCCGTCGACGAGCGCGGCGATCGAGAGTGGGGCACGCACGAAGGGCACGAATCCGCCGTGGCCGCCGCCGCTGCCGCGAAGGAAGGCGCCGAGAGCCAGGCGGCGGACGAAGCGCTCGCAGCGCGGTGGCCCGCGGCGGCAGATGAAGGCGGCGTCCGAGGAGACGAGGCGGCGCCAGCGCCGGCAGGTAGAGGCGCAGCGGATGAGGTCCCCGGCGTCCAAGAGTCTGGAGAAGACGAGGAGGAGGGTTTCATCGCACATGGGCAGCGCCTGGTCGCCGTGCTCGGCCTCGGGTCCACGCTTGAACGGCCTGCGACGGATGGAGAGCCACCCTCTGCTGCCGCTTGTCGTCTCTGCCGCGTCGGCGGCAGAGGAGGAGCGTCGGCGGCGACGACGCGCTGGCCGTGGTGGCGGCATGACAGTTCGATTGTAACTCCGATCGGTGTCCTGACGTCGGTTGGGATTTGGAGCAATCGAACAAGGGTTTAGTTGACTGAGATGGGTAACCGGATTTCATGGGACTATTCCGAATTTCCGATGTATAACATCGAATTCCCTACATGGGCCGGCCTAGTAACACGGTATATTTTCCCTTCGTTTTTTTTTTCTTTTCAGTTTTATGTTTCCCTTTTTTTTAACTAGAAGAATGCCCCGCGCGATGCGGCGGTATTTCCAGTTCCATATCGTTTTAATCATGAACAATTATGGAATCTCCATCCACTAATACGAATACTCGAGGAGTATCAATAGTAGCGAAGAGAACTTTTTGTTATATTTTGTATATGATAATTTACTATATTTAAGCCGTCAGAATCAAAAATGGAAATAGTAATATAATGCAGATTAATCCTTAATGAGTTAAAAGAAAGATTTGGTAAACACGTAAGCATTCATGATAAATTTACGTGAATAATTTTTGGTCCAAGAATGGTGAAAATAGTAGTAAGTGACTATAAATAGGTACTCAATACTAACTGGTCCAATGTAAATTTTCTTAGAAAAGGGGAAATCTAAACATATGTACTATGCAGCAGAAGAACTCCAAAACATATCCATTGCTTACTAAGAAATGATTAATAAGAAGGACGGAGACAACACCAAACTGATGAAAAATGTGTTTTTTCAGAAAGTAAGGAGGTGCATAGTTCAGCTTTCTGGTTTTGGATGACGAACCATTTAGTATGACCAAACATATGAGCATGTAGAAATAATGCAAAATTTTATCTTGAGACCACAAACAGATATGAACTTATGTAAAATATAAAGTTCCATCCAACTGGAATAATTGTTTGCGAAGCTACATATTTTCATTGACTGGTTTTGTACTATATTGTCTTAATTTTTCTGTCAAATACATCACTACCCATGTTGCACATAAATATGATACTGGATTCCAGTAAGTCCTGTGATATTTGAAGTAGTTTAACCAAACAAAAGAAATCAGCCAACTGGTAAAGTTAAATGCATAATTTATATAATACTTAGGGAACTTAGGGAAACACAACAGTTGGTGTTAGAAGTAGTCTAAATTTGTAAATATATCTGTGCGAGTCAGATATACCTTGACGCTGATTGACGCCTTGGATTTACTTTGGTATGAGTTCCCATAGTCTGAACATCAATTTGCAGCTCACCATTAGGAGTCTGCGGAGAAAATAGGCATATCAGATCGATTGCTCTATGAACGGAAAGTCGGAACATCAAAATAGCCACCTAGATACAAACGGGTGATGTCTAGGCCAACTGAAAGTACAAAGAGTCGATTAAATGGTCAAAATCATGGCAACAAAAGTACTGAAAGCAAACATTGATGTGCGTGAGAGAGATAGAGATAGAGAGATTCGTTTTTTACTATGGCACCATACTTGGGCTCAGCTCACCGGCCGCATCCTGCGCCTCCAATATCCTGGCCGACTTGCCGGCATAGGGCTCTAGGGAGCTGCGTATCAAGGGTGCTGCTAGGGAAGAATCCAGGCAGCAGACACCGCAGATGATTTAATTTCATCATTCGTCCTGCTAAAATGGGGTGGTCCGCATGTTAGAAGGCCAAGGATCATAGACTTGTCTAGTAGATGAAGCGGAAGAGCCTAATTAATGGAGCTGCTCCGGTTGATGGGAGTTGAAGAGGAAATGAGGAGATGGGGTCGGTGGAAGAGATTTTATGGGGCTGATTTTTTCTCACGACAATCTGTACGTGACATGGTGTATGGATTGCCAACGCCAAAGAGTGTGACAACACAAATGGATGGATGATTATGAAAATTGTATGGTTGTGATTATTTGATGACTTGGATGTGTTGCAGTGGCGGAGGACGGATATTTTTTAAGGTCGGGCAAAATTTAAAGCACGAAAATGGATGCAGAAACCAAAATAACCCAGACACATTAATAATTTATGGGGTTTTCTACGGTACCTTTTAGTACTAACCCCTAGGCACTAGTACGATTTCATATCCACGGCTGTGATTAAAGAGGCTTAGATTAGGCCCATTAAGGCGGAAATATGATGAAAAATAGGGAGTTTTAGATCGATTGGTGCTGGTTCTCCAAAAACAAAATCCATCGATGCTCTGTACACACACGACAGGTCGCCGCCTCCTCCGCGGAGGTAATTGTGCTGACGGCACCTCAACAATCAGGCGTCGTTGACGGCTCCTATGATGGTGCCCCAATCATGGACCAACCCCGGGAGAAGGAAGCAGTGCGCCCGCCGCCCGGTGTGTGCGCTCCTCGACTTGTGCTGCGCCTACGTGACTCCTAGCTGCGACGCCACGATGCTCCCTGCGGGCCGGCGACCTCGACCAATATGGAACAGGCGGAGGGCCTGGACAGCACCATGATGAGCTCAAGCTCCCTGAGCGCCCGCATCCTGCGGAGCACCGCCCCGGAGACCCTGGGCGCCGTGCCCTTGACCAGCAGGCTCTGGAGCCCGCCAGCTCCCCTGCCTCCCGGGGAAGCACCTCCACGTCGTTACCGACTTTAGCAGCCTGAGCGGCAGAGCCCCCCGGGGCCGCATTCCCGGGCCGAGGTTGTCGCGTTAAGATCATAGTTTTAAATAGCCCGCTATAGCCTCGCTATAGCTCCGATATAGCTGTTTGAGCATGTTGCCGCTAAATGATGCGGTGTACAACTTGCCGCTATAACGTCGCTATATCCCGCTATATGTCCGCTATAGCTGTTTTTAAGAGTCGCCGCTATATGCAATATCCCGCTATTTAAAACATTGGTTAAGATACATGTAGATCTCGCCGCCGACATGTTTCCCTTCTGGGTATGCCCGCGCGACGAGCTCAGCCACAGCCGGCGACGCCGCAACCAGCGCCGAAATCGTAGCTGCCTCCCATTCGCCATCAGTCGGCGCAGCTGGCACCTTCGCTCCTCCTTGACACAGGTGGCGGAGACGGCGAAGGGGAGGAAGGTGACAAGGACAACGGTGATTCTGTGCGTGTGGGACTGAAGTGAGTGGAAGCCCAGTCTTACGAATTGCGATGCTTTGCTCGATCGGTTCCAATTCAGCGAATCGTTTATTTCCTACTAAGCCAGAACCACTTACGATCTTGGGCCGAAATCATTTACGAAGTTGGGCTGGAACCCGTCTACGGGGCACTGCAATATCATGACTAGTATGAATTGTACTAGCCGGTCCGATTGGCACTAGTATGAATCATGTAGACCCTTGGATGCACGAAAATGTAGGGCTTACGTTCATTTGGGGGTACCACAAAACAACCCTAATTTATACTCCCTCCGTTCAACAATAGATGACTTGCATTTGTCTATATATGGATGCATCTAGACACTAAAACATGTCTAGATACATCCATACCTAGAAAAGTGGAAGTCATCTATTGTTGAACGGAGGGAGTATAATTCTATAAACGTAACCACTTAATATAATGGACAAAAAAAATATTTGTATAGAAGTAGAAATTTCCGGTTTCCTCTTGATAGAAAAATATTAGTAAACGTCTAAAAAATGGTATACAAACATCCTGAAGTATGTATCAACCTTGTGGGTCATGATTACATGTTCCGGATGAAAAACGTAAGGTAAACTAATTAATCTAGAGGCACGAGGCCCCTGGTGGTCCTCCAAGTCGGCCCAAGGAAAGCCCATCACCCAACTCATCTCGGTCCTTCCCTTTCTTCTCCAACAAAACTGTCTGAAACAGAGGAAAGTTACCAAGAACGAACAGGAAAGAACTTGACATGCTGCCAATTCCTCAGATTCGTAAGTATACTTGTCTTTTTGGCAAAAATCAAGGTAGGGCGGCCGCCCTACCTCGCACGAAGGGGTCCTCCGCCCCTGATGTGTTGCATGTGAAGATAGAAAATTCATAAATGATCTCTAGGGGGGTTTTGCTTTATAAGAGATATAGATAGATTATGTTTCTCTATTTCTGTTTTTCGTGTTTACCTATTTCTTTCTCTTTCCTAATTTTTCTATTTGTTTTTTTAATTTTTTGTCTTTTTGTGTACCACATGAGTTTTTCTTCTAGAATGTGAATATACTCTGTGAACAATATTTTTTAACATATAAAAAAAAATCTTTAACTCGTAAGAATTTTCTTTCACCCCGTGAACACTTATTTTTGGAGTTGTGAACATTTTCTGAACCCGGTTTATAGTTTTTTATACCTGTGAAACATTATTTTTAAAAAAAGAAGTTAAACATGTTTTAGAGGTGTGAACATTTTTCAACCGCAAGTTCATATTTTAATTCGGATTCTATGTGAAAAAATTTCGAACCTAGAACTTGAAAACATGGGTTTAATTTTTGAGTATAAATAATCAATTCATCTATAACATTTTTTAATGCACAAACAATATTTTATTGTTATGGTTTAACTTATTTCGTCTCGTTCAATTATTTACCTTAATTATCAAACTAATTACATAAAATTATTAGTTACATACAATTTTGAGGCAAAAGAAAACATACCTATTCTTGGGCCAGAACAAATTCGGCCTAAAAGAGGACCGTTATGGCGATCGGCATCTGTTTATTGTTGGCGTGATCACACACCCGTTGGGAAACCCCAAGAGGAATGTATGATGTAGTGAGCAGCGAATTTTACCCCATTTAAGGAACCGGAGTGATCAATCCAGTAGAACTTTGAAGTCTCTCGGTAAGTTACTTGTTGTATGGCGCTTCAACAATCGTGGACATGCACATGCACACAAACCCTCTTTTGCTCGCAACTTTCCAAGAAGGTTGTCAATCTTCCCGTCTTGCTGTAAACTATAGAATTAATTGTATTGAATGAGTGGAGAATATTAGATGAAAACGGAACAACGAGCAAGTGATGGTGAAAGCAAATAAACAAGGATGTAATCAATGAGGAAAATAGGGCCAGGGGCCATAGTTTCACTAGTGGTGTCTCTCCTAAGAACAATAAACATGCTGGGTGACTAAACTACATATAGAAATTGACAAATCTTGAATGTATAACAATACTATTATGAAAATATATAGTTCACGTGTTCTAACATTGTAGGCATTACGTTAACATAAATAGACCGCCATCCGACATCATGTATTATAAAAAATCCACCTTGTGACAGAAATTCATCAAATCTCGCTTGTATTAAGTTGCAGCAACAAAGTGATTGCTTGTGTGAAACACACAAATGCATTAAGAAAAATACATAATGTAAGCAATAATTCCCATCCGTAGGAAAAACACCGATGTTTCTCCCTAGTGGAAACATCACATCCTCCACCTTACATGTTTCTGTCACTCGAGCGCATATGCAAAGGAGGCATGAACCTACTCTCTAGCATATAAACACTCTCTTGGAGGTGCATAAAATAACTTGGCCAAGGCAATCATACACATCGGTGAGCATTGCAACACAAGATTAAAACTTGATATAAGTGAAGCAACTCAATATGACATGAACAAAGTAATCATAATTTCATGCACTAGTAGAAAACAGGGCATTGAGCCAAGCACATTGGAACCGGATGTGATACAAACCGGTTCTAAAGGGTCTGTCCACTGGGCCCCCTCCCTGCAGCAAATGGCCGCAAGGCCTTTAGGACCGGTTTGTCCTAAAGTCCTTGCGGCCATTTGCTGCAGGGAGGGGGCCCAGTGGACAGACCCTTTAGAACCGGTTTGTATCACAAACCGGTTCTAAAGGTTTTCTCATTTTTTGCAGCAACTGCGGGACCCGCTGTCAGACCCTTTAGCACCGGTTTGTAATACAAACCGGTCCTAAAGCCCTCCCCTAAACCCTATATTCCACCCTGAGCTCAGCTCCATTTTTTCCAGCTCGAGCTTAACTCCATTTTTGCTCTCTCCTTCCTCTTGTGAGCTCTAATCCATCCCCATTTTTCTCCACCATTTGTCAAGATTGTTGGTACCCATCGGTTCTACGGTTAGCATCAACATTCCCTCTTCCGGCATTGCAAGTTTTGCTCGTTTTCTTGCTCATTTCATTTTTGTTGTGCTAGCTAGGTGTTTGATGAAATGCCTAAGCTAGAATTTGTTATTCATTTGTTATGTATACAATTTGATGCAATTTGAGCTCAAATTTAATTATGATTTGTGGTTTTTTTAGTGTCGCGCGCCTTGTCCCCTTCCTCACCGCCGTCGATCGCCCCGTCACCGACACAACCTTGGTGAGCCTATTGTTTTTATTTACCAAAACAAATTTTGATTTGTATGATTTACATATTTACTTGTATATAATTTTCTTATTGTGTAAGATTTTTTTTTATATATATATAGCGCCATGGTTTTGATATCCGTCCCCGTTGGCCCTCGTCCAGTCTATGATTCGGATGTGGCATATTATCTTTTATAACTACATATTTTCATTTCCTGATTATATGACAATTAATTACGCCGACCAACTTGACATAGATATTTTTATCTAGGAGGTAGTGAAACCGGAAATGCCAATCGACCCTATTGTTGAGAAGTTATACTTAGTTGAACAAGAAAATGTTGGCTTGAAAGAAAGATTGAAAAAAACTGAAGAAAGGTTGGAAAAAACTGAAAGAGAGAAGATGACCTTGGAAAAGGTTCTTGCCGGTGTCGTCGATGGTCACAAGAGCGAGATGGACGCAATGCGCCTGAAGATTAGAAAGATTAGAAAATATGCAATTAGTAAAGAGGCTTGGTATCATCATGCCGTCGGGTCAATTGTTACCTTTGTTGCGATTTTGATCGCATTTGTTGTTGTTTTTAAATGCATTAATTAGAGAGAGTTTTTATGGATGGTTTCAGTGTGTATTTTTATGAGAACTATATATGTATGGTCACTACGCTAGTTTGGTTTTAACGTGTGATGAACTTTTTGTATCAATTAATTAATTTAGTCATGATGATTTAGCATAATGGTTGTTGATAAATTTATATAATGCAGATGAACTGACAATGGATGTACAGTGATCGACGTCGTCCCGAATTCCTTAATGGCATGCATAGTTTTCTCAATGTGGCTGAGAAAAACAGGCAGAATGGATTTATTTTTTATCCATGTAAAAAATGCCAGAATAAGAGGAATTTCCCTAGCTCAAGAACCATACACACCCACCTGTTGCAAGAAGGCTTCATGCCCAGTTATTTTTGTTGGACCAAGCACGGAGAAAGAGGGGTTGTAATGGAAGACAATAAAGAAGAAGAGGATAATGATAATTATCCTATGTTCGGTGAACACGGTGATACTGAAATGGGGGAAGACGAGCCTGAACTTGAGGACATTGTTGATGAGTCTGATGATGATCTTCGTCAGGTCATTCGTGAAGAACAGATAAACTGCGCAAGTGAAAACGAGAGGTTGAAGTTGGAGCGCATGTTAGAAGACCACAAAAAATTGTTGTACCCAAATTGCGAAGATGGCCAGAAAAAGCTGGGCACCACCCTGGAATTGCTGCAATGGAAGGAAGAGAATGGATTATCTGACAAGGGATTTGAAAATCTGCTGAAAATAATGAAGAAGATGCTTCCAAGAGATAACGTGCTGCCCTGCAGTACATACGAAGCAAAGAAGGTTGTCTGCCCTCTAGGATTGGAAGTGCATAAGATACATGCATGCATCAATGACTGCATCCTCTAGCGCGGTCAGCACGAGAATTTAACTGCTTGCCCGGTATGCGGTGCATTTCGGTATAAGATCAGGCGAGATGACCCTGGTGATGTTGAGGGCGACGATCGCCCCAGGAAGAGGGTTCCTGCCAAGGTGATGTGGCATGCTCCTATAATACCACGGTTGAAACGTTTGTTCCGAAACAAAGAGCATGCCAAGTTGCTGCGATGGCACAAAGAAGACCGTAAGGAAGACGATATGCTGAGACACCCCGCTGATGAGTCGCAGTGGAGAAACATCGAAGATAAGTACGAGGACTTTGCACGTGACGCAAAAAAACTTAAGGTTTGGTCTGAGTACAGATGGCCTGAATCCGTTTGGGGAGCAGAGTAGCAGTCATAGCACCTGGCCCATGACTCTATGTATCTATAACCTTCCTCCTTGGTTATGCATGAAGCGTAAGTTCATTATGATGCCAGTGCTTATCCCAGGCCCGTCGCAACCTGGTAACAACATTGATGTGTACCTGAGGCCACTGGTTGATGAACTTTTAGAGTTGTGGGCTGACGAAGGTGTACGTGTGTGGGACGAGTACAAACAAGAGGAATTTGACCTACGCGGGTTGCTGTTTGTAACCATCAATGATTGTCCCGCTCTTAGTAACATCTCAGGACAGTCAAACAAGGGATACGACGCATGCACACACTGTTTAGGCGAGACTGAAAGTATACATATAGGCAAATGCAGGTGTATGACCCGGCTGCTGCCGCGAAACAGGTTGCTGTGCCGCAGCAGCCCGGGCAGGAACACAACGCTGCAAGAGCAGGCTCTCAAGCCCATCAAGCTCAAAGCCGTGTCCGAGAAGCCGCACGCCCGGGTACTTCTCGGCAACCCGCAGCTCCGCCTACTCGGCAGAGGCAGCAGCCGCGCCCGGTGGCACCAGTCGCCAACCCGGTGGAGCAGCCTGCTGCTATGCAGGTGGATAGGTATGATGATGGCTACTCGGCTATGGAGATGGCTGGTTATGACATCCATGACCGCGTGGGTGAGCGCGTGTTGGCGCCTGGAGATGCAAGGCACCAGCTGGACCGTATCAGCTTGTCGGCGCGGCTTGAGAGCACGGGTCCTCCTGGCCCCGAGTGCTTTGGCCCGCGCATCATGAACGAGCCGTCCGTGAAGGGTTTCCAGCTCGCGAGAGGCACCAAGAGCTACAATGGTAGCACCAAGCCTGAAGATTGGCTCAACGACTACGTCACCGCGGTCCATATCGCGAACGGCAACAGGAGATGGGCGGTGCGCTATGTGCCGCAGATGCTAGAGGGTCCAGCTCGCACTTGGCTCAACAACCTGCCCAAGAACAGCATTAACTGCTGGCTGGACTTCTCGGATGCCTTCATCAGCAACTTCACCAGCACCTACAAGAGGCCGAATAGGCCACAGCAGTTGTCGGCTTGCCGGCAGCGAGAAGACGAGACGGACCGCGAGTACCTTACTCGGTGGAGCACCTTGAGGAACACCTGTGAGGGTGTGAATGAAGCGCAGGCCATCACTTGGTTTGCGCAGGGTTGCCGACATGGCAGCATGCTGTGGCAGAGATTGCAGAGGGAAATGCCCAACACCCTGGCCGAGACCATCAAGATTGCGGATCAGTACGCACTCGGTGATCCTACTCAGCCACTGATGGATTCCTCTGAGCCGAGAAGAAACTTCAACAGCAACAAGCGCAACGAGTTCCGCAACAAGCGCCGAGTAGATACTCGGTATGATCACGAGGAGGTGAATGCAGTGAATGTTGGAGGCAGTGGTGGCCAAAGGCAGAAACCTGCTGGAGCCTACGGGCAGAACCAGAACCAGGGCCAAGGCAACAAGAAACCGTTCCGCACTGCGCAGCCGAGTAGCGGGAACTCCGAGCAGCCGAAGAAGTTTGTCTTCGATGACATGAAGGATGGTCCATGCAGCTTCCACACTGACCACCCCTCAAGGCCTGCGAACCACACTACTCGGCAATGCGAATGGTGGGATGTGATCAAGAGTGATGGCTTGCCTCCTCCACCTCCTCTGCCAGCCGCGAATGCCACTGTTCAGCCTACTCGGGCACCCGCAGCTCGGCCGCCAGTCTATCCGAGAAGAGAGAATGTGAACCAGGTGGCTTTAGGAGCCAACCAGAACTTCAACAACGAGAGGTACCGCAACAACAACAACAACTACAACCGCAACAACAACAACAGAGGCAACAACAACTATCAGGGCAACAACAATGGCAACAACGGCAACAATGGGGGCAATGGCCCTAACCAGTACCAAGAGCACCATGAAAGCTATATGATCTTCACTTCCGAGGCAGTCGACAAGCAGTCACAGCATAGGCGGGCCATGGAGGTCAATGCAGTGATTCCGGCTGTCCCTCACTACATGTACTGGTGCGACCAGGAGATCAGGTGGACTCGGGCGGACCACCCCAAGGTGATGCCCAATCCGGGTACCTATGCCTTGGTGCTGGATCCCACCTTCTTGGGCCCCGAGAAGAACGTGAGGTTCAGCAAGGTGCTGATCGACAACGGCAGCAGCATCAACATCGTGTACAAAGACACACTCGAGAAGCTTGGCCTGGCCGAGAACATGATGCTGCCCAGCAAGACCACTTTCCATGGCATTGTGCCCGGGATCTCATGCAACCCGATTGGCCGAGTGTGGATTGATGTGCTATTCGGTACTCGGGAGAACTGCCGCACAGAGCGCCTGCAGTTTGAGGTGGTGGATCATCAGAGTCCATATCATGCTCTACTCGGCAGGCCTGCTCTGAGCAAGTTCATGGCCTCTACCCATGTGGCTTACCTGAAGATGAAGATCCCCGGGCCCAATGGCATCATCACCATCTCGGGAGATTACAAGAAGTCCATGGAGTGTGCCTCTGCTAGCTCCCAGCTGGCGGAGTCAATGGTGATTGCTGCCGAGAAGAAGAAGATGTACGAGGTGGTGGCCATGGCTAAGTCCGCACAAGCTGGCGCACAAGGTGTGCCGAGTACTCAACATGGTACTGCTTTCCAAGCGGCCAAGGAGACCAAGACAGTCCAGGTTGACCCCGAGTTCCCGGAGCGCGTGGCCATCATTGGTGCCGGGCTGGCCGAGAAATAGGAAAGCGCGCTCATCCACTTCCTCCGTGAGAATCGGGACGTGTTCGCCTGGACCAATGAAGATTTACCAGGAGTCCCGAGGGAGTTGGTTGAGCACTCTTTGCATGTGCGTCCTGACGCCAAGCCCGTGAAGCAGGCCTTGCGCCGTTTCGGGGATGAGAGAAGGAAGGCCATCGGTGATCAAATCACCAAGCTGCTGATCAGTAACTTCATCATGGAGGTGCTGCACCCGGACTGGTTAGCCAACCCGGTCATGGTCGAGAAGAAAAAGGAAGATCCCAAGGCTGCCACTGCATGGCGCATGTGCGTCGACTACACCGACTTGAACAAGGCATGCCCCAAGGATCCTTTCCCGCTACCTCGCATCGACCAGGTGATCGATTCCACTGCCGGCTGTGAACTGTTGTCTTTCATAGATGCCTACTCTGGTTTCCACCAGATTGCACTCAATCCTGCTGATCAAATAAAGACTGCTTTCATTACCCCGTACGGGGCTTATTGCTATCGTGTCATGTGTTTTGGCCTGAGGAATGCGGGTGCAACCTATCAGAGATGCATGCAGAAATGCTTGCACGACCAACTCGGCAAGAATGTGCAGGTGTACGTAGATGACATTGTCATCAAAACGAACAAAACACATACTCTGCTTGCCGACTTGGAGGAAACCTTTGCTAACCTACGCAGGTACAAAATGAAACTGAATCCGAGTAAGTGCACCTTTGGTGTACCAGCTGGAAAGCTACTCGGTTTCCTGGTTTCTAGTCGGGGCATTGAAGCCAATCCGTCTAAGATAAAAGCTATTGAAAGCATGTCTTTGCCGAGATCATTGAAGGATGTGCAGAAGTTCACGGGTTGTCTGGCATCACTGAGCCGTTTTCTGGGCCGAATGGGCGAGAAGGCTCTGCCTCTGTACCAGCTGATGAAGAAGAGCGACAAGTTTGTCTGGACTCCGCAAGCGGATGTAGCATTCAATGAGCTGAAAGCAATGTTGGCTAGCGCTCCTGTCTTGGCTAGTCCGCTACCCAAGGAGCCTATGCTGCTATACATTGCCGCGACTAACCGAGTAGTCAGCGTGGTGATAGTGGTGGAGCGAGAAGAAGAAGGCAAGAGTGTGCAGCGCCCTGTGTACTATTTGAGTGAGGTGTTGTCGAGCTCCAAGCAGAACTACCCGCATTACCAGAAAATGACCTATGGTGTGTACCTGGGCGCCAGGAAGCTGAAGCATTATTTCCAGGAGCATCCCATCACTGTCGTGAGCTCAGCTCCCATCTCGGACATCATGGGTAACAAGGAGGCGAGTGGCAGAGTAGCCAAGTGGGCGATCGAGCTAGCCGCGTACGCTCCCGCGTATACGAGAAGAGAAGCAATCAAGTCTCAGGTACTGGCGGAATTTCTTGTCGACTGGGCCGAGATGCAGTATGAACCTCCTGCTCCAGTTTCCAACTATTGGAAGATGCATTTTGATGGCTCAAAGGTGAAAGAAGGCCTTGGTGCTGGCGTTGTGCTTACATCACCCAAGCGGGATCAGCTCAAGTATGTGTTGCAGATCCATTTCAAGGCATCCAACAATGTAGCCGAGTACGAGGCAGTTGTGCATGGTTTGCGAGTAGCAAAGGAGGTTGGCGTGCAGCGCATTATCTGTTATGGCGACTCAGATCTGGTGGTGCAGCAAGTCTCGGGTACCTGGGATGCCTTGGATGCCAACATGGCGTCGTATCGCTTCCTGGTGCAGTCAATGACTGGGTTTTTCGAAGGCTGTGAGTTCCAGCACATTCACCGAGCAGAAAACGAAGCAGCAGATGAGCTGTCCAAGTTGGGATCTTCTCGGCAGTCCATCCCGGCAGGGATTGCCTTGGAGCATTTGAGGAAGCCATCCATCAAGCCTTCCCCCAACTCGGAATCCATCTTTGTCCCTTCTCTGCCAAGTGAGGAATCTGACCCAATGGAGATTGACTGGGAGAGTGCTGCAGGGAACTCGGGGACTGCCGCTCCCTACTCGGGGACTGCCGTTCCCTACTCGGGGACTGCCGCTCCCTACCCGGGGACTGCCGTTCCCTACTCGGGGACTGCCGTTCCCTACCCGGGGACTGCCACTCCCTACCCGGGGACTGCCGTTCCTTACCCGGGGACTGCCATTCCTTACTCGGGGACTGCCGCCCTCAACCCTGAAGCTGTTGCATTCATTGAAGAAGTTCTCGCCAATCGATCTGGGCTGCAGAGAAGCGCTCCTACTCCTCCTGTGCAACCACCAGAGCCTGTCCCAATGGAAATGGACGAACCAGTGTTTCCCGTGCGGGAGACACCGAGTTGGGCAATGCCCATATTATCCTTTCTAAGGGACGGCACTTTACCTGAAGATGAGGTGACTGCGAGGCAGATTCAGAGAAGATCCAAGGGCTACGCCTTAGTCCGAGATGTGCTGCACAAGAGAAGTGCCACTGGTGTGCTGCAACGCTGTGTAAGCCCAGAGGAAGGAGAAGAAATCCTGGTGGAGATACATCAAGGAGAGTGTGGGCATCACGCCTCTTCTCGGGCTTTAGTCAAGAAAGCCTTTCGGCATGGCTTCTACTGGCTCACTGCATTACAGCAAGCTGAGGACATTGTGAGGAAGTGCGCCGGCTGCCAGATGTTCGCAAGTAAGATTCACGTGCCAGCATCCGAGTTGAAAACAATTCCTATCACATGGCCGTTTGCTGTTTGGTGCTTGGATATGGTTGGTCCTTTCAAGCCGGCTAAGGGCAATATGACACATATCTTGGTCATGGTGGACAAGTTCACCAAGTGGATCGAGGTGAAGCCTATTCGGAAGTGCGATGGAGTCACAGCTGTGAAGTTTGTGAAAGATGTGATCATGAGATATGGCTACCCGCACAGTATCATCACCGACAACGGCACTAACTTTGCAGAGGGGGCAATGGTGCGATTTTGCAGAGATAAGCATATCCGACTAGACGTTGCGTCAGTCGCGCACCCTGCCTCCAATGGGCAAGTTGAAAGAGCAAACGGGATGGTACTGGCAGGCATCAAGCCGAGGCTGATTGAGCCACTGCTGAAAACACCTGGGTGTTGGCTAGAAGAGTTGCCAGCGGTGTTGTGGAGTCTAAGGACTACCCCTAACCGGTCAACCGGCTACACGCCATTCTTCTTGGTATACGGGGCTGAGGCCGTGTTGCCAATAGACTTAGAGCATGACTCCCCCCGAGTAGCCCTCTACACTGAGGTGGAGGCGAGAGAAGCTCGAGAAGACGACGTTGACCTGCTTGAAGAAGCAAGAGAGCTGACTCTGTCACGTTCGGCTATCTACCAGCAAAACCTGCGGCGCTATCATAGCCGAAAGGTGAACCCAAGGGTTTTCCGAGAAGGAGACATGGTCCTTAGGCTTGTGCAGCGCACAGCCGGGATGCACAAGCTGTCTCCTCCATGGGAAGGGCCTTTCATTGTCAGCAAAGCGCTGCACAATGACGCGTACTATCTTGTAGATGTGCGCCCATCGCAGGCGAACAGGGCAGATAAAGCTGGAGAGGAAACCAAGCGTCCCTGGAATGTAGCTCTACTTCGTCGTTTTCATTCGTAAGCAAAGATGTGTATGTACCCTTTCATCCGAGTTGAAATTCTACTCTGCAATCTAAAATTGTTCTCGGGGACTGCCCTCGTCCAAAATTGCTCTAAGTGTTTTTACTCGGCTCGTTCCTTTGTCTATTCGGTTGCTTCACTTCAGAACTCAAAAGTGCATTGAGTACTGTGTTTAAACCTATATGCCAACTCTTCGACTTTGCTGCTGTCCGAAACCCGGCTTCATGGCAAGCAAGAGAACAAGCAAAAGGTCAATGAGCACACGAAAATCACTAAGGAAGAAAAAGTGCAGGAACCGAGTAGATTGTCGGTTACTTTTTGTTCCTCGTTTTCGTCTTCTCGGTTAAGTGGTGGGCTGCGTTATCATGATTGTTTTCTAGCGGCTAAGTATTTGCAGCCTTGTTCTTTGATTCTTGTGACTCGAATACCAAACAAGCGACAAGTCGCAGGTAGAGCAGAGATGAAAAGACAGGGTGAATAAGAAAAGCTACTCGGGGACTCGCATGGGAACACAGCTCGGCATTGAGCCACTGTCGTTCAAATTGATTAATGTCAACGTAAACTGAGTGGGCATAAAAACTGGGTAGCAAGCGAAAACAAATATTGTTTGATACATATGCTCCCGGCATCCCGGGGATCTGATAAATGTTCAAGTTAAAAAAGTTGCAGGTGGCCTCAGGTTGAGGAGGCAGTGTTCTCGGCGCTGGCATGGGCAGTTGTTTCCTCGACGACTGTCTTGGTAGCAGTTTCTTCGGCGGTGGTTTTCTCGGCAGCTTCTTCGTTGTTGGTGGCGTCCGTTTCCGTCTGCACGGCAGCGGACTCCTCCATCTCAACATCATCCTGGGTGGCCGTCTGCTCGGATGTAGCTGTGGCCACCGAGATGGGGCCTGGGGCCGAAGAGGAGCCAGCGGTGTGGCTAGGAGGTGGCACCGTGTCGTCAAGAGCAGCACCCGAGGAGGTGCCGAAGTTGAGTGGCTCGCTGTCGATGTGGGCATGCTCCTCCTCATCGCTACCCGAGACGGCGGCGCTCTTCCCCTTCCCGGCCTTGCTTCTGGGAGATGCGAAGTATTCGTCCATGTCCTCCTCGTCGTCCTCGTCGTCCTCCACATCGGCTTCCTCCTCGTCTTCATAATCAGTGTCCGGCTCGGGGGGGCCGTCGATGTAGACCTCCGTCTCGGCACACTCGGCAACTTCATAAGCGATCTGCTTGCGCAAGGCCACGCTAGCGGCATCATTCTCCCACTTGGAGTTATTACGCTTCCCGCGGATGCGCTGCATGTCAAGGTTCTCATACCAAGACGCCATGCAGAGAAGCATCACATCTGCACCGGCACGGGCTGCAGAGGCTCGCCACTTCTTCAGCTCGGCCTTCGCTTCCTCCAGCTTGTGGGCGAGATCCCGCATCTTTCTTGGCTGGGGGTCATGAGGCCAGAACAACCTGTGGAGCTCAAAGCCCACGTGCACCAAGTCGGTTCCAACACCGACTAGCTGATCGAAGAAGCTTTTGAGCACCAGCAAGACGTCCTCGATCTCGGAACTGGTATCTGCCGCCTCGCCCTTCGAAAGGCGAAGTGCTCGGTTTGTGGCCAGAATAGGCGCAGATGTGGAATCAAGAGCAGGCCAGATATCTGAAATAGCAAATGGCAACTTCAAAAACCAAGAAGAGAGAGACCGAGAAGAAAAGATGCAGGGAAGAAGAAAACTTACCGATCAATTGGCGGTGCAGCTGCTGCAGCTTGGATTTCCAGGACTCCTCGTTGCCAATGTGTTTGTCTTGGATTCCGCGAAGAGTGGTCATCTGAGCGAAGAGATCGGCATTGGTTTTCTTCAGAGTTTCGCACTCAGACTCGAGGGCCTTCTCCTTGGCTCGGAAGGTGGTCTCGGCCTTGGCCTTCTCGGAGATCGCCCTGTCTCTCTCTGCGCCGATGGTAACGGCATCCTGGAGTGCTTGCTGAAGTCGGAGCTGCAGGGATTCCATCTCGGTGGTGTGGTCCTTCACCAGGGCTACGGCCTGGTCAGACAGCTGTTTCTCCACCTCCGCTGGCTTGATGCAATCCTGGTGCGCCTCAGCAAATGATTTATGATCTTCTGCGGAAAGATAGATAAGGTCAGCAGATATGCAGAGAAGAAACAAATTCGAGACAGCACCGAGTAAACAGCAAACTCACCTTCAAGTTTCTTTATGGTGGCCTCGGCGTTCGCCACGAAAGCGCGGCACTTCTCGTGCTCGTCGACTAGGGCCTTCAGGTTAGCTGCAGAGAAGGGAAGGTTAGTGCCAAAGAAAGCAGGAGCGGGCGTAAAAATAAAACGCAGAAACCGCATAGCTAAAAGGCCTACCCTGCACTTCAGCCAGCTGCTGGCTGCTCTCATTGGCGTTTTTGCTTGCGGCCTCGGCATCTGCCTTCTCTTTCTCCAGTGCGGCGATGCGTCTCCTGGCGATGGAGTGGTTCCAGAGTAGGATGCGGTACAAGTTGGTCCGCTTGAGAACGCTATCCTGAAAACCGAGAAGAAAATGAGTTAGGCAAAGCAGAGAAGATTCGGCCCGAGTAGGAGGCTACTCGGAGAATATCCACCTATTCGACCCAAATCTCGGGGACTGGGAGTGATGGTGAGAAAGAAGAAAGGCGAGTAGAAGAGAAGAAAGTTATACTCGGAAAAGGCAAAAAGACTTACTGCGTAGCTCTGTTCGATATCTTCGGCGTTCTTGCGGTGCAAGAACATCTTGGCTGCGAGGGTGGCGGTGTCGGTGGAGACGGACATGGGCTGGTGTCCCAGGTCGATCTTGTTCCACTCCACGCGGTAGTGGTCGACGGGGCCAAGGGTCAAGCCGTGCCACTTCTCCTCTCCGAGAACCCCGCTGTCCCACTTGGCGCTGATATAGCCGACAGTATCCAGTACCTGCTCAAGACCCTTGGAGGTTATTGGCTTGTCTTGGGGTCCCCGAGAAGCAATATTGACGGGTTTATTCTGGGCTGGATCGAAGGGAGGAGTATTCCTGGCTACTGCCTTCCTCCCCTTCTGAATAGCTACAGCTCTATCTTGGGGAGGGAAGCCGATGCGGTGTTGGTGGCTAACCTCAATCATATATTCCGGGTAGCAGGGCTGGCCAGCAGCGCGAGCGCCCGCAGAGAGTGCAGCAGGAATCGGGCCGGAGTCGCGGATCACGAGTGCTCCGCCTGCGGATGCGCCTTGCTCCCTGGCCCTTTTCTTCGTCTGCTCCTTCTCGATCTTCTGCTTCTCGGGATCCTCGGGTTTCTTCCCCTCTGTCTTGGCTTTTGCCTTCTCGGCCTTGGCTTTTGCCTTCTCGGCGACTGCTTCCTCGGCAGCTCGCCTCTCGGCTTTCTTCTGTTCAGCCCTGGCCTTCTTCTGCTCGGCCTTGGCTCTCTCAGCAGTTTCTTTCTCGGCTTTGGCCTTCTCGGTGGCTTCCTCCTTGGCCTTGGCCTCCTCGGCAGCCACCTTATCGGCAGCCTTCTTCTCGGAAGGGCCCTTCTCGGAGCAGTAATCCCTCAGAGCATCAAGGGCCCGTTGCCTGGTTACTCGCCCAGGAGGGCTGGAGGTGTCCTTGCTCTGAGGAGACGAGGAGGAGGTTGGTGGTGTAGGGCCTTGTACAGTCGGTGGCGTAGGGCCCTGCGCAGTTGGAGGCGCCGCTGCAGCTCCTGGCAGAACACCACTCGGTACGCCGCCTGGCAGTGGGTAAACATCTTCTACGGTGGCGTCCGCAGCGGCGTTGTCTCCTACTTGCTGCTCGGCAGCAAGATTGTCTCGTGCACCAGCCTCTGTGCTGGTTTGCTCTTGTTCTACTTCAGGCCGCTCGGGGGCGGCAGTGTCTTGCAAATCCTGGTCTCGGACCTCCTCGGCATTGCTAGCCGGAGGAGAAGGTGGTCTTTCGAGGTGGACGGCAGCGTCCTGAGCTGCCGCTTCTGATCCTGCCCCCTGAGCGGAAGTGATCGGTGCTTTGGCGGCAGCAGCGTGGGCAGTGTTGTCCTCCTCGTCGTCATCGACGTTGATCAGAGGAATCGGAGTTTCCTTGGCTTGGCCGGATGCACAAGCGGCGTTCACGTCCAAGGGAGCTCTGCGGAAAGAGGAGAAGGGAATCAGGAATTGGCAGAAAATGGGGAAAATGGCACTGCGCGAGAAGAAAGACGACCGGGAAGGAGGCTTACGCGGTAGTGGAAGAGAGCTGTTTCCTCTTTCTCTTCGTGGTGAGCTTGGTGGGTTTCTTCTTCTCGGGGGTCTCTCCCTCCTCGGCGGGCTTCTTCTTCTTCTTGGCAGGAGGCGCTTGTGCTTCGCCGCCTGTCCGTTTGCGAGTTTCGGGAGGGGCAACCGACAGAGGCTTGACGACAAGGGGCGCATCACCATCGTTCTCGTCCTCATCCTGGTCGTCCTTCTCCGCAGCGGCCTCATCTGAGAAATTCAAAGGAAAGAAGAAGTGAATCAGAAATAGCAATACAAGGAGTTGATGCTTCCCGGAAACAAGCAAGATGAGGATGCTATTACCGTCGGAGCCATCGTCCGCCCAAGTGTTAAGGACGTCGCGCTTCTCGGGAACGGGGCTGCTCTGCTCCGCGTCATCAGAGGGGGGTACATCATCCTCCTCGCGATCCTTGGACCAGTTGTCCTCGAAGACCTCGCTGCTTTCAGTGAGCTGGCGAGTAAGAGTCTGAAAGGCAGAGAAGGATCACAAGTTATCCGAGTACCAGAATAGAACTCTACTCGGGTAGGCGTGCACCCACAAAGCACACTAAGCCTAGGCCTTTTTCTAAAATTTCCTACTCGACGAGGCGTGCAGGCACAAAGCACACTAAGCCTAAGGCGATTTAGCTAAGTGTCCTACTCGGTGCACAAGGCGATTGCTAGTCGAGGCAAAAGGAGAAGCTATCTACTCGGAAGGCAGAGACGAAAACAGAGTAAGGGAGACGTACCCGCAAGATTGGAGTCCTACGGCTGAACGGGAGGAACCCGTACCGCCACTTCTCGTTGAGGCTGGTCTTCAGGATGTTCCTGGCAAGCCTGGGAACGTCAGTATCGTCGATCTCGACGGTGGTGGTCCTGGTGCAATCGCGAGGCCCTCCCATGTAACACATGAGGTGGCATCGCTCCTGCAGAGGAAGCACCCGGCGTTTGATCCAGCACGCTACTGGGTCGTCATTCCTGAGGCCATGCGTCTTCAGCCAGGCGAGTTGCGTCTCTATCTCGGTGGCGTTCTCGTCGTTGACGGGCTTCTCCTTCCAATTCGACCCGAGTGGAGCACGCTTGCTCCAAGGGGGCAGGTTGATCCGATCGTCGACGGGGCCTCCATCAGCGGCGGCAACGTTCCTCACGTAGAAGAACGTTTGCTGCCACATTCGGCAGGAATCCAGCCCCTGGATGCGGGGGTGGTTCGTCCCGTTGCGCTGCACCATCATGGCGCAGCCGACGTCGGTGGCGCGGGCAACGCCCGCGCTGTCCTTCTTCCCGACGGATTGTTGGCGGAGATGGAAGTAGTGGAGCCACGTCTCCACGGTGGGCCTGACGCCGAGGAAGGCCTCGCACACCACGACGTGGTATGCGAGGAAAACGACTGCATTGGGCGGCAGATGGTGCATCTGCAGCCCGAAGTGATTCAGGAACTTACGCATGAAGTCCGATGCTGGCAGCCCGAATCCGCGCTCGAAGTGGGACATGAACACCACGCGCTCTCCGTCCCTGGGCTTGGGCACGACCTCGTCGTCGGGTGCCCGGCACTCCACGCCGGGGGGAACCCTTCTCTCGTTCACAAGCCAGGCGAGGTTGGCTTGGGTGATGGAAGAACCGGCCCAGCAGGACTTGGCCATGGTTGCGAGTGGAAGAATCGGAAATCAGACGGGGTTGGTGGTGGAGCGAGTCCGCGGCGGCGCAGAGGCTAGTGCGGCGGCGGAGCGCTCGGTGGCGGAGAAGAACGGGAGGAAGAAGAGGAAATGAGCAGGGAAGGGGAAAAGGAAGTTACCGCGGGGGTATTTATACCTCCTCGGCGAGATTACCGTTACCGCTACGGGAGTGGGATCGATTGTGGCGTGTGGTGGGTCCTGTGGCCGGCTAGAAACACACACACGCGAGAACCGCGCGCGTAACGGCCGCATTGGATCCCACTACAAGATCGTGGTCAGTAAATGCGCGTAATGGGACATGACGGCCGGTGGGCCCACGGCGTGAAAACTGGACACGTGGCGCCGTGTCCTGGGCAACCAAACGACAAGGTCGTGGATGCTTGACACGTAGGCAGTGCCTGCGTGAAGGGCTGGATGTTGCTCTGCGCTGCAGAGGCTCAGTTTGCGAAATTTCGCTAAGTCTTTTTACTCGGATACAGAGTAGAAAGCAAGTGCTACTCGGAAGGAGGAGACTCAAGATACTTTCCGGATAGCTACTCGGAGGCACTACTCGGCATCTTGAGGTTCGATGGCTGAGATGCAAAGGCTGGTTTTAAGCTGGCAGAGCCTAGTGAACAAGTTCGCAAGACTCAACCAGCTTCGGGGACTGCTGTCGGGGGGTTACCCCCGAGTAGGGTAAAGACAGGTGGTAAAGGCCGCTTACAGAAGAGAGGTTTGGCCGAGTAGCCGACTACCGGGTACTCGCTACCCGGTCGACTGCTACCCGGTCTCACCTCAAGATGATCAGAAGGAGATATCAATCAGTTTCTACCATGTCGAGTAGAAGGTTTGGCCCGAGTACAATTGGCGGGAACCTTTGGCGGGAAACTACTCGGGCAGGAAGTCAAAGGAGCCGTTCTGACACAGGATCCCGCGTATCCTGGGTCCGTACTTGGCAGCATTCGAACTACTGTTCACGTGGGGACGGTCTGTCTGACAGTGACAGCATGGAAGCAGTCGGTGGCAGGATAAGGGGGACCTACTCTGTGACTAGGTACAGTGGTACCTAGTCTGTCCCCTAGTTTTGCCCAACGACTTTACAGAAGCAGCCAAGACCAACGACCAAAGCTGTCAGCGGGTACTCGGAGAAAGGACAGTGTGGACACTATGTCGACACTTGTCTAGGATTTGGACGTATCCGGCTGGGCACCATGTATATAAGGTTCCCCGCCGCCTCCTGCGAGAGGCAGAGGTAGAGAAATGCTCATATGCTCCCATAGTGGCTCACTAGAAACCCTAGAAACCCTAAGTCCTTGACCTAGCTCTACTCGGAGAGGGGCAAGGGGCTACTCGGTAGCGTTACCATTTGTACTGTGGCTACTCGGTGAGACACCGTAATACATAGGGAAAGGCAGGAGTAGGGGTTTTACCTCCTCACGAGGGCCCTGAACCTGGGTACATCGTGTTGTTTGTGTTGTGTGGATCTTACCTCACGCGGCTACTCGTCGCGTGATCCCTCCCCGGACACCTCCAGCGTCCATCGTCCCCACATCTTTAGCCATCCCATGGCATCTGCCGTGACACCACCACGACAAATGTGTACCCGGGGCATCGTCGATTTCTTCTAGACAGGCATCCCGTAAGAAAGAAAGGAAAGCATTTCAAAGGCGAGGCAGATACACGGAGGAAGCCAACCCTCCCTAAAGGTACTGATATATATGACATGGTCAAAGATATAAAAGTAATCTTTGGTAAGGGTCCTGGCGCACAATCTGTTCCAAATGACGCCGACAACCACGTAGCCATGTGGAAGAAGAAATCTATATTCTGGGAACAACCCTATTGGAAATTCCTAGAGATTCGCTCTACGATCGACGTGATGCACGTGACGAAAAATATTTGCGTGAACCTGCTAAACTTATTGGGCGTGCATGGGAAGAAGTCGAGATATACACCAAAAGCACGGCTGCACCACCAACATATGCACGAACGATACGACCTGATGAATCCAGAGAATTTCAAAGGTCCTGCTAGCTACGCTCTTACCAAGGAAGAGAAGGGGATCTTTTTCCAAGTCCTGAGTAGTATCAAGGTCCCGTCTGGCTACTCGTCGAACATAAAAGGAATACTAAACCTGGAAGAGAAAAAGTTCCAAAACCTAAAGTCTCATGACTGCCACGTGATCATGACCCAGTTACTTCCGATTGCATTGAGGGGGCTTCTGCCAGAAAACGTGCGAGTACCCATTGTGAAGCTATGTGCATTCCTCAACGCAATTTCTCAGAAGGCAATCGATCCATTAACTCTACCAAGTTTACAGAAGGACGTTGTCCAATGTCTTGTCAGCTTCGAGTTGGTGTTCCCACCAACCTTCTTCAATATTATGACGCACCTCATAGTTCACCTAGTCCAAGAGATTTCCATTCTCGGTCCTGTATTCTTACACAATATGTTCCCCTTTGAGAGGTTCATGGGAGTCTTGAAGAATTATGTTAAAAACCGTGCTAGGCCAGAAGGAAGCATGGTCAAGGGCTATGGAACAGAGGAGGTCATTGAGTTTTTTGTTGACTTTATTCCTGACCTGAACCCGATCGGTGTTCCTCAGTCGCGCCATGAGGGGAGACTGCGTGGAAAAGGCACGCTAAGAAAGAAATCAACAACATGTATGGACGAGCAATCTTTCACTCAAGCACACTACACAGTTCTAGTTAATTCCAGCTTGGCGGCTCCATATATCCAGGAACACAAGGATATTTTACCCTCGGAATACCCGGAGCAACCTGAAGATTTCATTGCTAAAGAACACGCGAAGACTTTCGGCGGTTGGTTGCAAAGACGTCTCATTAATGACAACATTGTTGAAGATGAGCTATACTTGTTGGCCAAGCAACCATCTTCTACTGTATTGACCTTTAAAGGGTACGAGATAAATGGTAACATATTTTACACGGCAGACCAAGATAAAAAGAGCACCAACCAAAACAGTGGCGTCCGGTTTGATGCAAAAGACGACAACGGGCAAAGGGTCACATACTATGGTTACATAGAGCAGATATGGGAACTTGACTACGGACCTTCCTTTAAGGTCCCTTTGTTCTGGTGCAAATGGTTCAACCTGTCAGGCGTGAAGGTAGACCCGAAGTACGGAATGACAACAGTGGATCAGAAGAATCCTGGGTACGGCAATGATCAATTCGTCCTAGCCAATGATGTGGCTCAGGTTTTCTATGTGAAGGACATGTCTAGCAGACCGAGAAAAAGAAAAGATAAGGAAGCGAATACATCAGACGATGAGCCAAGGCACCACATAGTTCTTTCAGGGAAAAGAAACATCGTGGGAGTCGAGGACAAGACAGACATGTCAGAAGATTACAATAAATTTGATGAAATTCCTCCCTTCAAAGTCAAAGATGATCCAAGCATTCAGTTAAATGATGAAGATGTTCCATGGTTACGGCGCAATCAGAAGAAAGGCAAGAAGAAAAATAGAAACGGATCATCCCTTTAGTCCCGGCTGGGGACACCAACCGGGACTAAATGGGTTAGGGTTTCGTTTGGACCAATCAGATAGAATCACACGGATCGTGTGTTTCTTTCAAGCGCTTGTGAGTCGTTGGATCCGGGGTGTGTTTCTTTCGAGCTGCTGTGAGCCGTTCGATCAGGGCTACGGTGTGTTTCTTTCGAGCTGTTGTGAGCCGTTGGATGAGGGTGTTTCTTAACCGTTGGATCAAAACCCTAGCTCAACACTTTGTGAGCCAGAGGACCCTATATATAGCCCACCTTCATACACCGGTCAGTTCATCGAGCAAATACAAAACATCCGGATTCGCCATCATACGTCCTGCCGTGCATTTGGTATGCATATATGCACCCAGTAGACACGGTGGGGCTGTATGATGGCGATACCGTTTGTTTTGTTCTACACCCCCCTTTAAGGTTTGATACATCATATATTCAGTTCATCGAGCAAATACAAAACATCCGGATTCGCCATCGTACGTCCTGCCGTGCATTTGGTATGCATATATGCACCCAGTAGCCACGATAGGGCTGTACGATGGCGATACCGATTGTTTTGTTCTACATCCCCCTTTAAGGTTTGATACATCATATATTCAGTTCATCGAGCAAATACAAAACATCCGGATTCGCCATCATACGTCCTGTCGTGCATTTGGTATGCATATTGCACCCAGTAGCCACGGTGGGGCTGTATGATGGCGATACCGATTGTTGTGTTAGGGTGGCGCGTGGCGCGGGAGTTGTGACGCGTGGCCAGGAGGGCGCGGTATAAACTGTCGCGCCTTGAGCGCGTCTTCTCCTCTCCACGCGCCCACTCCTTTCCACGCACCGTCGCTCTTACACCATGCCTCCGAGGAGGAACAGCACCACCGGCTTCCGTGGCGTCCGAGCACGGCAGAACGGAATGTTCAGCGCAGATATCCGCTGGGGGACGACCGCATCCCCCTCGGCTCCTTTGCGACGGCGGCGGAGGCCGCCCGCGCCTGGGACGCGGCGGCCTGGCGCCTCAACCGCCCGCGGTCGCTAATTAACTTCAACGACTGGCACACCGTCTGGGAAGCGGAGGACAGGACGCCGAAGCCGCAGATCGTCACTGCCGCCGACCACCTCCACCTCCGCCACCGCGCGTTTCAGGGCCTAGTCGACGCCAGGGAAGTCCGCGTCGTCCGCGAGTATTACCGGAACAACCCGGGGAGGAGAGCGCCGACGAGGAGCTTTGGCAGACCCGCGCGGCTGAGCGGGCTGAGCGCCGCCTCGAACGCCACCTCGCGTTAGATGCCGCTCGGGAGGCTAGGACGAATGCGCTGCAAGAGCTTCGTCGGGCCGACCACGCCGGCGAAGTCTGGGCCTCCGACGATCCGAGGTGGGGCCTATCTCGGACATACCATCATGCACCTCCGACGACGACGAGGAGGTCACCGACGAGTTCGACGACGACGATGACCCGGAGGAGTTCACCGACGAGTTCCCCGACGACGACGACGAGGAGTAGTATTCGTCTGTTTTCTCTTTTTAATAAAAGAATTTGTTTTCCGGCGACACTGCGGCGCGCTAGCGCGTCTGTTTTCTGTTTTTAATAAAAGTTATGAAATTAGATATTTTATCTCACAAGGTTTTGAGACATTTAAGTAACCTTCTGTTTTCCATGTTTTCCACTCGTTTTCTCAAATATTTTGCAAAGGAGTTAGTCTTAAACACATCAGAGATAATATAATTCACATGATCCATTCAACAAAGTTTGGTACAATAAAAGAAGAAATATAAAAGAAGAAACAGGAAAAGAAAAAGGAAACAAAAAAATATCTTTATATTTTCAAATTAGTTTGATAAATATCTAAATTTTTATTTTTTTATTGTTTAAAATGACATTTAGACAATTTTTACACAAAATATGAGAAAATATAAATATGTTGTTATAATATTTGATTTTAAATTTTTTTGAGTCTACTTTGATTTTATAAATAAATGTAAAAGAAAATAGAAAAGGGAAACAAAAAAGAAAAATAAAAGAAGAAAAATAAAAGAAGAAACAGGAAAAAGAAAAAGGAAACAAAAAATTTCTTTATATTTTCAAATTAGTTTGATAAATACCTTATTTTTTTATTTTTTTATTGTTTTAAAAGACATTTAGACAATTTTTACACAAAATATGAGAAAATAGAAATATGTTTTTATAAATACTAGAAGGATACCCCGCGCGTTGCTGCGGGGATCGTTTTAAAATCTGCACTATATTGTAAAGAAAATTTATAAGAGATGTGACACATTATGTTTTCTAAGATAATATACAAATTTCAGTTGATCATAGTATATATTTGTATTATTAATATGAATAATTTGATGGTTTAATAAATGGATAATATGTATTTTGCATGTACTGATTAATAAATATAAGTGGAGATGACATGGACAATTGATTGACTAGAAAAATGGATGATATGGATAGGTTGCATGTTGATATAGAAAAATCATTAATGCATATTAGTGGGGTTTTACTTTATAAGAAGTATAGATGTATTTTGCATAAATTATTAAATTGAAAAATGGATGATTTAAAAAAAACATGATATGTAGTATGCATGTAATAATTTATAAATATTAGAAGAGATGACATGGAAAATTGATTGGTTAAGAGGGTGGATGATGTGGATAGCTTGCATGTTAAGATAGAAAAATAATTAATGCATGTTAGTGGGATTTTGCTTTATAAGAAGTATAGATTTGATTTTACAATTTTTTAGTCTACTTTGATTTTATAAATAAATGTAAAAGAAAACAAAAAAGGGAAACAAAAAAGAAAAATAAAAGAAGAAACAGAAAAAAGAAAAAGGAAACAGATAAAAGAAAAAAAGAAAAAGTGCCCCTGTACAGGCCTTTAGCACCGGTTTGCGCTAACAACCGGTGCGAAAGGGTCTTTAGCACCGGTTGTTAGCGCAAACCGGTGCTAAAGTCCTGTACAGGGGACGCGCAGTCTGAATATGGCCCCGGGTTCGGACCTTTAGTACCGGTTGTTGTTAACAACCGGTGCTAAAGGGTCTTTAGAACCGGTTGTTAACAACAACCGGTACTAAAGGCCTGTACCAGGGGGTCTTCTCTATCAGTCCTTAGCGAAAATTTTCAGTTGCTTTTTTCTTCGCGCGTCTTCTTCCTCCTGGGCGAAGCCCTGCCTCGCCGTACGCCTCCTCGTCGCCGTCGCCTCCTCGCCGCTGTCGCCCCGCCCCGCGCCCTCGACGCCGCTTCGTCGCCGCCACCCTCTGCCCCCGACGACGTCCGCCTCGCCCGCGCCACCGACGCCACGCGCGCCCGCGCCCCCGACGTGACGCCGCCGCCCCGACGCCACGCTGCCGCCCGACGCCGCGCGCCTCCCTCTGCCCCGACGCCACGCCCACGCCGTCGCCCGACGCCGCCTCCCTCTGCCCGACGCCGCCAGGTCCCTCTGCCCCGACGCCGCGCCAGCTCCCTCTGTGACGTAGGCGTGACGTCACAGAGGCAGAGGTGAGTTTTTTTTTGTTTTTTTTTCTATTTGTATTATAATTAGAGTAATTATAATTAGCAAATAAATAATAATCAGCTAGAATTAGAGTAATTATTATAATTAGAGTAATTATAATTAGCTAGAATTAGAGTAATTATTATAATTAGAGTAATTATAATTAGCTAGTAATTATAATTAGCTAGAATTAGCTAGAATTTTGTAGTAATTATAATCAGCTAGTAATTTTAATTAGCTAGAAAAATATACTAACTAGAATTAGAATTAGAAAAATATTTGGACATATAAATTTAAAATATATTAGCTAGAATTAGAATTTATAGTAATTATAATTAGCTAGACTTAGAGAATTGTTTCTGTTGAAATTTAAAATATACTAGCTAGAAAAATATTTGGACATATAAATTTAAAATATATTAGCTAGAATTAGAATTTTTAGTAATTATAATTAGCTAGACTTAGAGAATTTTTTCTGTTTAAATTTAAAATATACTAGCTAGAAAAATATTTGGACATATATATTTAAAATATATTAGCTAGAATTAGAATTTATAGTAATTATAATTAGCTAGACTTAGAGAATTTTTTCTGTTGAAATTTAAAATATACTAGCTAGAAAAATATTTGGACATATAAATTTAAAATATATTAGCTAGATTTAAGTGTCCGATGAAATAATTTCGCTAAGTGTCCGATGAAATAATTTCGCTAAGTGTCCGATGAAATAATTTCGCTAAGTGTCCGATGAAATAATTTCGCTAAGTGTTTCTTCATTTTATAAATTTTACTAGCAGGTGTTGAGCTATGGATCCCCAAGAACCTGCACATGAACCTCACGCCGATCAGCTCGAGGGAATGGGTGAGGCGGAGAAGGAAAGATACATGTGCCAGATGATTTTTGAAGATGCAACGGCCATATATCATGATCACGACGGTGGACAGACGTTTAGCAATCAATTTTTGAACGACTCCGGTGACGGAGCTGAGAATATAGAAGATGTAGTAGATGATGACGACGACAACGTCGAGGATGCAGAAGTGCCCTCCAGAACAAACTCTGCCAATGTATATCTCAAGTCACTGTTGACGCAACAATTAATTTGTATTGCACTTACTAACGAATCATTATTTTCCCGTTTAGGCGCCCTCCGGAACAGCTAGCGCAAGTACTGAGTCAAAATCGAAACGAGGCCCGGCCGCAAGGTTGAAAGATACCGCAAGGTTCTCGATCGATAAAGTTGCTGCTGATGGCAAACCACTGGAGCCCGCAGAAACTTATCGCAAATTCGTAAATCAGGGCGGAGTTGTTGTAAGAGACCTGGTCCCGATCAACTTAATAGAATGGAATAAGCCGAAGACCGGCGCCAACGTTGGAGCTACTTATGTCGATGACAGATTAAAAAAAGTGCTTTGCGACACGGTATGGCTAAATTTCAGCGTAGCGGAAGATAAGAAGAAGAAAGTCGAGGAGTGGGCTTTGAAGAAGATGGCCACACAATTCCAGAGGTGGAAGAAAGACCTGTGGAAGAAATATAAGGACGAAGATCCAGTTTTCATTGGGCACCTAGTGAAGATAAGAGACGCTTAGCCTGATTTTAAGGCGTACAAGAAATCGGGTGTCTTTACATCCCGATCATCCACAAATAAGGAGAATGCGAAGAAGAAGAATCACCATATTTTGGGGTCAGGTGGCTACATGACTGGCCTGCCTAGGTGGCGACGCTATGAAGATGCGCTTCTGAAAAGAGGTATCATTCCACAGACACATGACTGGCCCGATAGGTCCATGTTCTGGTTGTTCGCGCATGGGGCAACGTTGGACGCTGAGACTGGGATGATTGTTGCTCAGGGACCATGGTCGGAAAAAATAACAAAAGTCGTATCAGAACTGGAGAAGGCAATAGAAGCTGTTCGAAAAGGAACTTTTGTTCCCGATAGAGAGAACGATGAGCTGACGAAGGCACTCGGGAACCCCGAAAAGTGGGGACGAATACGAGGCTTTGGAGCCACTACCCCGTGGAGCCAAGGGTTTCCAGCGGACCTTGGCACTTACAGAAGCCGTGGTAGAAGCAAGAAGAAGGTGCTGGAACGGATATCGACATTAGAAGAAAAGGTGGCGTTTCTCTTGGCGAAAGGGGGACACCCTGTACCTGACACTGAAAAGGAGGTAGAACATCATGCACCTGATCAGCTGCAAATAGAAGACGATCCTGTAGCAGATGCCGTCCCATCTCAGCATAGAAGCAGTGTGGGTTCCACGCAGCTGCAGCTAGAAGACGGCCGTGCAGTCGAAACGTCGGCGCCTCACTACCCCGTGGATGATATCACGGAGAAGACAAACTGTGAGATACATATGCCAATGGGGAACATATCCTTCATGGTGGCGTCAGGCTATGCTTTACCGAATCAACCTGGAGCAACCTACCATGGTGGTCAGATTCCAGCATCCCATGCTCGTGTCGGGTTGTCAACAATTACGCCGGGATGCCATTCTATTGAGATCCATATTCCTGGAGGTGAAGGCGAGAAGACACTGGGAGAAATGGAGCCTTGTATCATCTTGTGGAATAAGAAACACATCGTGTTTCCTAATGCGGCGCCAAGGCCACCGAATCCTCCAGGTACAAATGCACCACCTCCATCAATTACTGAATGTTGCACCACATGTAAGCCTATTTTTAATAGTTTTTTCACTTTCGTACAGAGAATGCACGACCTCCAAGTCCACCCCCCAACGCACCTCCAAGTCCACCCCACAACGAAGATTGGGAGCCCGAGGCCGAGGGTCCATCGCCCGTGCACTCCCGTGAGCCGACGGATGCGCCCACTACGGGTACGGTAAAGCGGAAGCTGCAGTTCAGAAGAAACGGGACTCCTCCCAAGAAGAGACCAAGGAAACCCAAGAAAGTCGAGACTCCCCCGAAGTTACCAGGCCTGATGACTCCGGAGGAACTAGCCGAGGCCGTGAAAGCCAAAAACAAATCATGGTTCACACGGTTTCCCCTGAAGCCCCCTCCAGACGTCTGGAAGGAAACTCTGAAGAACATCCCAAAGTGGAAAATTGAGCGCACAATCGACAACTTATATTATCCTGCACCGCCGCCACCGCCGCCCATTTCGGACTATGAACGGTACATTGAAAAGATGCACACCGCACAGATGAAGCAGGCGGAGCAGATGAAGCAGGCGGAGCAGACGAAATGCGGGAAACAAGTTCCCCTGCTCGGACAAAAAGAAGCACGGTCAATTGCCCCGCTCAAGGTGTTATCTGACCAGGCTTCAGTGTCCGGTCCACGCATGGGCGACGTAGGTTACGCTATTGCTGATGTGGTATATAAATACAAGCCCGAGCACCCTCTGGTCGAAAATCTGATGGGGAACGTAGCATAGAAAACAAAATTTTCCTACGCGAGAGATACCCGAAAGGCCAAGATCTAATCTAGGAGACGAAGTGCAACGGGCAACAAGAGGGTTAAGGAGAACACATACCCTCGAAGACTCAAAGTGGTACGAGATCAAATCTCGTTGTTGGCGTAGTCGTACTCACACCGATCCCGATAGCGAGAAGATGGCACCGCAATCCGGCGGTGCATCCGTGATCGGTCACACGTACGGTTGATGACGACCTCCGTTCCCTCGTTCCAGCGGGGCGCGGAAGTAGAGGATCCCTCGGAACTCCAGCAGCACGACGACGTGGTGGTGGTGAAGAATCTCACGGTCAGGGCTTCGCCAAGCCGGAGATCATGAAATGGAGCAGCGGGTGGAGGAAAAGGGAAGTGGCCAAGTGTGTGAATGAGGAGGAGCCCTCACCCTCCTTTTATAGGGAGAGGGAGGCAGCCCAAAGGTGGGGTGCGGCCAGCCATGGTGGTGCCCCCACCTCTTCCCTCTTCATGTGAGTGGAAGCTCCACTCACACCCACTCATGCTCCCATAATTTCCCACTTGGAAAATCCAAAGGTTTTCTTTTAATAAATAAATAAAACCTTTTTATTTCTTTATTTCAGCATTTGTTAATTCTATTAACAAACTTTTGCATATAGCACCTCGAATCATTTGTTAATTCTATTAACAACCATTCGACGAAAAACCCCTTGAACTATTTCAATTTTCCCCGAAACAATTTCGGTGCTGTCCAAAATATTCTTCGATATTCCGTATCCTCTCAAATGCGTCATCGAACCTTAAGTGTGTCACCCTACGGTTCGTTAATAAGATAGACATGATCGAGACTCCTCTCCGATCAATAATCAACAGCGGGATCTGGAGATCCGTGATGACTCCTATATATTCAACGATGACTCTCGTGATCGTGTGAACCAACAACGCCGTGAACTATTCCCTTTGTCTCGCGATATTTTACTTGTCCGAGATTCGATCATTGGTATCAACCATACCTTGTTCAATCTCGTTACCGACAAGTACTCTTTTCTCGTTCCCGTGATATAACATCCTTGTGATCATATCACGTGCTTGCAAGCGGTTTCGATGTGATATCACCGAGAGGGCCCAGAGTATATCTCTCCGTCATTTGGATGGACAAATCCCACTCTTGATCCATGATCCTCAACTAATACTTTCCGAATACTCAATGACACCTTTATAGTCACCCTGTTACGGTGTGACGTTTGATGCCATCAAAGCACTCTTCCGGTATCAGTGATTGACATGATCTCATGGTATAAGGAATAAGTTACTTCGTGTGTTTGATATAACAATGTAAACTAAATGACTTGATCGCATTGCTATATTCTCTTTGGGTATATGTTCATCACATCATTCTTCTAATGACATGACCCCGTTATTAATAACATCCGATGTTCATGATCAGGAAACCTTGATCATCTATTAATCAACGAGCTAGTTAAAAGAGAGGCTTTACTAGGAACCATTGTTTGTTTATTAAGCACACATGTATCAACGTTTCCGGTTAATACAATTCTAGCATGAGAAATAAACATTCATCATAAACAAGGAATAAGATAATAACCATTTTATTATTGCCTCTCGGGCATATTCCCTTCAGTCTCCCACTTGCACTAGAGTCAATAATCTAGTCTGTAAGCACTTAACACATATGGCGTACCAGTGTTATTACCATGCTTCGCATGTGGTAAACATCATCAAAAAGATCTGAACTGTTCAGGTCCTATTGTATTTGCATGTTCTTTGCGTCTACACGCATCACTCATTCTCTAATGAGATGGCTTTGTATATATATAGTCAATTCGTGAAAACTTAATTCCTCAGCTTAAACTGATGTCACTAACATTGTGAAAATGTAGCTTCATAGTGTTAGCATTCTTGGAAACTCACCAAGTTCCGGTGATACCTTAATTCCTCAGCTTAAACCGATGTTACTAACATTGTGAAAATGTAGCTTCATAGTTTCAGCATTCTTGGAAATTCACCAAGTTCAATAAAGAACTCCTTGACACAAAATACGCTTATTATCAGTTGTCAACACAACGATATACTTTAGCCTTTGTTGTAGTATCTGTCACAATATTTTAATTTTGAAACTCTTTCAAATCCAGCATGGAACTTTGTTCCATCCTATTGTGCTACCCTTCATCACATATTTTAATTGAGATAAAATTACTTGAATAAATGACAAGACTATTAGTGTAACATATTACAACTATTATTTTGTCATTACTATATAGGAAAACATATCCTTAGCATTTCTAAAATGACACAAGGATCTCTCCCACTGTTGTCTAATCATCATATGAATTATCCTACTATAACATTTTATAGCATAGGACTCATCTGGTTGTGTACATAGCATGGAAACATGACTTAGAAATCTCAATTTCAATGATGCTCATCATGTGTCAAAACACATGAATCTTGCTCAATTATTTTCCATGTGACAAGAACTCCTTCATGTCATTTTCATATTGACTTACTTCAATATTTCATCTATGTAATTTGGCTTCAATCATATCAGGTGCGTCAATCCATCTTTTATAGATATCGATGCCCAATATCTTCTAAGCCTTTCATCAATATGAAAATCTTAACCGTGTTAATTTAAAATACATATTTTCCAATCAACCATATGTCATCTACATAAAGTATTGGAAATATGTCAAAGCGCTCCCACTTAATTTCTTGTAACTCTACAAGCATCTTTATCATTCATGATGGAATCAAACTCTTTTGATAACTTCATTAAGGTAAAGATTTCAACTTCGTTATGCTCACTTCAACCATTGAAGTGTGCATACCTTTCTAGCAACCTTTTTGAATTTTACAAAACTCTCAGACTGTGTCAAGTACACATCCTTGATAAAACTTCCTTGAGAGGAGAGTTGGTTTTGTTATTCAACTGCCATATCATAATATGTAACCTTTTGCTAGAACTATCCGCAAAGACTAAAGCATCACTACGGAAGATCAAAATCTTGTAGTAGTTAACTCTTTGAACTTCGTCGAAAACAACTTTTCGATAAGTACAATTTTAATAAGATGTAAAATCCATGTCTTTGTCGCTATATAGACCCTTTTGCTATCGTTAGGCATCATGCCTATCGAAAGGACTACCAAGTCACATACTTGATATTCATACAAGGATACTATGGCGGATATAATGACTCATAGTCAATTTTACGAAGCCAGGGCCCATCATTTGCTTCCTTTATAAGGTCCAGGTCCTTTTGTTGTCAAAACAACACTTTACACTTAAACCACAAGTTGTTCTAAGTACAAAGTTTTTGGACTTTTCTGGTACAGCTCGCAAACTCATTTGAAGTATCTACAACATTTGTAGTGTCTTCTACTTAGTCAAAATAGTAAACCCCGGAACAACTTCCAGTGCTGCGCTACTCTTGACATGATAACGAAGATTCTCTAATCTCGTTGAGTTTGTACTGTGCTCCCACTCACTTGTTTCGCAAGAACTACTTTCTCGAGAAATCAACCCTTTCTGACAAACAACATTTGTCTTTGGTTCCGTGATAGGAGAAATACCCAATGTTTTATTTGGGATAACCTTATAAACATATATTTATCCTATTTTGGTTGTAAACATTTTACACATGCTATGCATACCAAAACTTAAGAAAAATGACAATTCGGGTCATTACCCAAACCATATCTTATATGTTGTCAGTTTCAACGGATCATGATGGTGCTCTTTTCAGTGTAAAAGCGGTTGTCCTTAATGTATAAACTACAAAATTATAATGGCAATTTTTTTTAATCTCACCATGTCAAACATGGTTTGATTTTTGTCTCTTGAATACTCCAAACTAATGTGGGGTATTCGAGAAGTATAAGTTGTAGAACAATTCTGCAACTTCTCAGATGTTTTGCTAAACTTGTAACTCAAACTTTATACTTTATGATCCAATCATAAATACTTGATTATCTTGTTACATTGATTTTTAACTTCATATTAACAACCTTTTGAACCAATTCAAAATGTCAAACTCTGTTCCCTTTAAATAGATATACTCACATATCTACTCAAGTCGTCGACAGAATTTTATGAAGAAAAATTAATCCACCATACATGACTACACATAATGGACTATATACATCAATATGTATAATCTCCACTAAATTAGTCGTCCATTCTACTTTGGCCTAAGAATGGAATTCTAGTCATCTTTTGGAAGAGGTCTCACAAGCGTCAATTTATTCAAAACAAAATGACTCCGGAAGTCCATCAATATGGAGTTCCTTCATGTTTTCCTTTCCGATATGAACTAAAATGGTGGTGTCACAATTTAAGTGAAACTCTTCAACGTCTTGTAACGTTTAGCATTTAGTCTTATAGATGTTTACTTTACCAACACGATTTATATTAACATATCCATCAATTATGGAATATGATCATAGTTTGAACAATCTCATTTGTTCTCACAAAAGACTAGAACAAAATAACAAATTATTAAGTTCTTCAAATAAATCTTGACTGGTTGGTTCGATACGACAATGAACACAATAACACTTTATTTATGTTCTTGTCATAATCGATTCCACATCTATTACTAGTTCCTTTTAGGCCCTTGTATTTCTTTCATTGCGTTGCTTTGTATGACAACTCATACCAACCAATGTGGTATCAAAATACCCAAAAATACTTTGTTAACTAGTAATACATCTATAACTTGTATATCAAGTATATACTCCTGAGCTGGACTTTTCCAGTTATCTTCTTTTCTGCCATATATCTATTTGTAATTCTATTTTCAATATTCCCTTTCCTTTATAGAAGAATCATTCAACATCAAACAATGCTAGTCTTACTAGCTCATTTTCTTTGGCGTGTTAGTCATATACTATCACCCATTGAGTCATACTTTGAGTTTGATTGTTCTACTAATATCACCATATTAATAGAATTCTTCTAGATTCCACTCTTAGCAATCTCCAAGTAAGGTAAACGACTTTACACATACTTTTAATCCATCCCATCGTAACAATTTTATGATTAAGCTACTATAGCTCGAAGGAAGTAATTTAGAGGATAATTTTTAGCATCCAATTTCTTGGAATATTCAAACGCCTAGCGTCTTCAATCATTGCATATATTCAGATAATATAAGCAAACATTGTCACGCTAAATTTGCATATATTCAGATAATATAAGCAAACATTATCACGCTAAATTATACTCAGTCATGTTGCTACAAATAAGTTTCTAGATATCAATATATCTTTCACTTGATTGTTTCTGAAAACAACTCTTTTCAGTTCCTAAATCACCTTGATCAACAAAACATTCTTTTGAAGATAAAGTAATACGGAAGCAACCATGACTCTGGATTCTAAGTAGGAATTATTTGCTCTCTAGATTAATCAATCATTAACCACATGGAGCTAGGTAGGAAATACCAAAAATCTACAATAGGACTTAATTTTAAATTTCACTAATACGGTACCAATCTTAAATGGTATTTACCAGATCATAACAGTTATATCTCAATTAACAATCTAAGTGTAAGGTAGTTATGTGGATGCCAATGAATACTACAATTTGTGCAAATTCAATTTGATTTGTTGTTCATGATAAATAAGTTCAAGTTAATTCAAAAATTAAACCATGAACTCCCACTCAAAAACAACATCCCTCTTAGTCGTCTTTAGTGACTACACGAACCAAATTCACTACACCAAAACCGATCATCACGTGAGATGATGTAGTTTCAAAGGCGAACATCGACATGTTCATCATATCATCCATATGACTCATGCTTTACCTTTCGGTTACGTGTTACGAGGCCATGTCTGTACATGCTAGGCTCGCCAAGTAGAACCGTAGTATTGCGTGTGTTTCAAGGCCATGTCTGTACATGCTAGGCTTGAAAACACCCGTTGTATGCGAACGTTGAGTCTGTCACACCCGATCATCACGTGGTGTCTCGAAACGACGAACTTTCTTAACGGTGCATACTTAAGGAAGAACACATTATTATCTTGATATTAAGTGAGAGGGATCATCTTATAATGCTACCGTCGCTATCTAAGCAAAACAAGATGCATAAAATGATTAACATCACATACATCACATGTAAGGATAACGTGATATGATATGGTCCTCCTTGCACTTGATCTCCATCATGTGCATTATGGTATGATCTCAATCATTCTACCGGCGTGGTACCAAGTACCACGGTACCCCAAACTTGATTGTCCATCAATAAGAAGACAACCATATGGATACCTTCCGGTATATCAATAATTTACAAAATAGATCATCTCATAATCAAATTTGTAATATTGACCATATCAATTCACATGCCCAGCAAAAACTAGTTAGACGCTTCTAATTTATTTTTTTGCATATTTTACGTGGCTTAGGGCTTTCGAGGATAGAACCGTTCATACCTACGAACATCAACCACAACATTGATAAACACATTTTTAACAACCCTTCATAGATTAGATCTTAACTATAGTAGGAGAAACAGACACCCGCAAGCCACTTATGCAATACAAGTTGCATGTCATTTGTGGAACAAGTCTCATGTACGTGGACATGTAAGGTTAGTCCGGGCCGCTTCATCCCACTATGCCACTAAGATCATAAAATAGTCAAGGAGGTAATAACATGATCATCAACGCCCACATACACCTATGTGTTCTACCCGTACAAAACATCTACGCATAGATCCGGCTCTGATACCACTGATGGGGAACGTAGCATAGAAAACAAAATTTTCCTACGCGAGAGATACCCGAAAGGCCAAGATCTAATCTAGGAGACGAAGTGCAACGGGCAACAAGAGGGTTAAGGAGAACACATACCCTCGAAGACTCAAAGTGGTACGAGATCAAATCTCGTTGTTGGCGTAGTCGTACTCACACCGATCCCGATAGCGAGAAGATGGCACCGCAATCCGGCGGTGCATCCGTGATCGGTCACACGTACGGTTGATGACGACCTCCGTTCCCTCGTTCCAGCGGGGCGCGGAAGTAGAGGATCCCTCGGAACTCCAGCAGCACGACGACGTGGTGGTGGTGAAGAATCTCACGGTCAGGGCTTCGCCAAGCCGGAGATCATGAAATGGAGCAGCGGGTGGAGGGAAAGGGAAGTGGCCAAGTGTGTGAATGAGGAGGAGCCCTCACCCTCCTTTTATAGGGAGAGGGAGGCAGCCCAAAGGTGGGGTGCGGCCAGCCATGGTGGTGCCCCCACCTCTTCCCTCTTCATGTGAGTGGAAGCTCCACTCACACCCACTCATGCTCCCATAATTTCCCACTTGGAAAATCCAAAGGTTTTCTTTTAATAAATAAATAAAACCTTTTTATTTCTTTATTTCAGCATTTGTTAATTCTATTAACAAACTTTTGCATATAGCACCTCGAATCATTTGTTAATTCTATTAACAACCATTCGACGAAAAACCCCTTGAACTATTTCAATTTTCCCCGAAACAATTTCGGTGCTGTCCAAAATATTCTTCGATATTCCGTATCCTCTCAAATGCGTCATCGAACCTTAAGTGTGTCACCCTACGGTTCGTTAATAAGATAGACATGATCGAGACTCCTCTCCGATCAATAATCAACAGCGGGATCTGGAGATCCGTGATGACTCCTATATATTCAACGATGACTCTCGTGATCGTGTGAACCAACAACGCCGTGAACTATTCCCTTTGTCTCGCGATATTTTACTTGTCCGAGATTCGATCATTGGTATCAACCATACCTTGTTCAATCTCGTTACCGACAAGTACTCTTTTCTCGTTCCCGTGATATAACATCCTTGTGATCATATCACGTGCTTGCAAGCGGTTTCGATGTGATATCACCGAGAGGGCCCAGAGTATATCTCTCCGTCATTTGGATGGACAAATCCCACTCTTGATCCATGATCCTCAACTAATACTTTCCGAATACTCAATGACACCTTTATAGTCACCCTGTTACGGTGTGACGTTTGATGCCATCAAAGCACTCTTCCGGTATCAGTGATTGACATGATCTCATGGTATAAGGAATAAGTTACTTCGTGTGTTTGATATAACAATGTAAACTAAATGACTTGATCGCATTGCTATATTCTCTTTGGGTATATGTTCATCACATCATTCTTCTAATGACATGACCCCGTTATTAATAACATCCGATGTTCATGATCAGGAAACCTTGATCATCTATTAATCAACGAGCTAGTTAAAAGAGAGGCTTTACTAGGAACCATTGTTTGTTTATTAAGCACACATGTATCAACGTTTCCGGTTAATACAATTCTAGCATGAGAAATAAACATTCATCATAAACAAGGAATAAGATAATAACCATTTTATTATTGCCTCTCGGGCATATTCCCTTCAAAATCCTACTGCTCTAACAACCCAACTACGGAATTTACATGATTGGTCACTAGTAGGAAACAGGCTATAGCCACCAGGTTACCGCTGGTGTCACGACCCCGGACCCAGAGATATACATACTGTTATGTGCTCCTAGACATGGACTCACAAGGGCTTCAGGGTTACCAGCCCCGGCCGCAACAAACAACGGCAGGCAGACCGGATTCATCGGCACGTAGTCCGGATCCCCGGTCTACTACTCCTTGTATCCATGCTAGTCATAACCAACTATGCATATCAAAGCGTCCACGAATCGAATGAAACTGAAGGAAACGGGACCAAAACTATACAGAGCTGCTATGTGTCCAGAAAGTGCAACAACAATCGAGGGTTACTGGGGTTACCTCGCCCCAGGCCGATCAAATCGACAGGCGGGCTCGGACATGGATCATCGGCTCCACAACCCCTCGACTGCGACAACTATGCAGGCATAGCCAAAACTGTATAACAATGAGCTCGAAACCAACAACCGATCAAAGCAGTACTCTAAACATGAAGCTTTATTAAACAGATGTTACTAGAGTATAGCTTACAAGCAGAGGTCACACGACCCAACATTACATCAGACAACGGAAGGCAAATTATGTTGCTAATCAACAAGAACCAAAAAGGCCTAAGAGGCCGCAACATAAGGCGACGTCCCAGCCCATAGATTCCAGGCTGCTACCTGGGAACCCCGAACTACTCGTCGATGTCCACGTTGAAACACCACCGAAGAAAGATCTTCACCTGAACCAAAATTAAGCAAACCTGAGTACGGGAGATACTCAACAAGACTTAGTTAACCTATTATATATCTGCTAACTTCAGAAAGGGTTTTATGAAGGATGTTTTGCGTAAAGCAATCTTTGTTTTGCAAGTTGAGGAAGGAAAAGCACGTCTCATAGATGGTTTTCAAAACAGATAAGAAACTCACTATTATGATCATCATCATTTGAAACCACCAACATCATTCCCAAAACCTCACATGCTATAAGGATCACCCCTCCCGGCATCTCCGGGGAGGCACCCTTCATCTACTGCCTCCATGCCTTGTTAACATCTTTTACGGCATGTTCAAGTTATCTATGACCTCGTGGCTTTCACCAAGTCGTCCTTAACCGCGGACACGGCTTTCCGAAAGATTTATCCCTGCAGGGTGGTACACTTTACCCACACGTACCATCCGACTCTTAACGCCACATGTACGCTCGTCCATGGAGCGCGGCAGAGGGTGGTTGGCCACGACCTTTACCTTGTCGAGCCCTATCCATGAGTCAACCCAAACAGGGCCACCCCGTCAACAGGGAGTTGGCCACCTCCTGACGGCACCTGTTCTGTGAGTTGGGAACAAGATCCGTGTACGTCCATCACTTGTCCCGGTCACGCCCTAAACACCTCCAAAAGGTTTTTGACTCACACGCAGATGGAAATCCCAAACTACGTGACTCACGGATAGAACCAAACAAGTTAGTTAGTCGAGCGCGGTCTGTTAGGCCTCGCGTGTTGTTGCACGCTCAGTCTTGGCTTCCACGGCGAGACCTTACTCCTAGGGTTGGCAAGTACGGAACCAAGAACCACTTCCCAAGTGGCCTCCCGTCCTCGCCTTAGTCAAGTTAACCACACATCGCTCATCTCACCTCGTCATCTTATCATACTAGGTTATCGTAGCTCTGATTCATCAACCGGATGGAGCTGAGGTAACAAACATGTAAAGCTAAGCGAAGCAGATATGAGGCTCTGGCGATGCACACAAGCAAATCTATGGCGGCTAGGAGCAGTGGATCAGGATATTGAGGCAATGCAGTATATAGGTGAACTATATCTAGTAGCATCAAATACTTTGGAACCGAATGCAAAGTACGAGATCAAATGTTGTTCGAAAGCATATATGAGCAGATAAGAGGTTATGCTTGCCTTGGTTATAAGGAAACCAGATAAAGTCTTCAGGAAATAAGTGCTTGACTTGTCGGTTAAGATCAAGTATTCGTCGTTGGATTGATGGCCTTCTCTTCGGAGTCACGTTCTACCGAGGGGGAACAAACACCGAAAAGAGGAACAACAATCAACACATGGCATCGATGCAATGCGCAATATGTATGCATGAGCAGATTAATGCACTGAAATAAAGTCCTAAACATGTTCGATGGGTTGCTAGGGTTCGTATGTCAGTTAAGAAGTTTTACTGAAATTTGCCCGAAATAGACCCCGGAGGGGCAATTCGGACGATTCGGTAAGTGAGTACCATTTTAGTTGCTCAAATGGGTTTGAAAACATCATAAAAAGATTGCATTTGTCATTTTGAGCAATTTGGTATATAACTTTTAATTTTCTAAATTTATTGAATAAAAACTTATTTTTCTATTTTAAATGATTTAACAACATTAAAATAATGTTCAATTTTCAACTTTCTCAAACATCAATGAAAATGATATATTTGGGTAGAGAATAATTTTCTCAACATTTTGGTACCTTGTTTATATTTTTCTGAATTATAAAACAAAAGTTATTAATTATCTAAATTTAATCCATTTTCTGTAATTAAAATGGTGGGGTCCACGTGTCATATTAATTTCTTTTCTATAACAGAGAGAAACTGATTATGACGTCAGCGTGACGTGAGGCTGACGTCACCAGGCCTTGATCTTCACAGCAGAACACGAAATCGATCCGATTCGCGGGTGTTTTCGAAATTAAGCTATACCACAACGAGGAGGGGATCAAGGGGAGCCAAAAGCTGGCGGCGCCGCTCGCATTGGTTCACCGGAGGCTCGCCGGCGAGTGAGGGCACGGCGGCGGACAGCGGCCGACGGCGGCGGGAGGCTACAGAGGGAGAGAGGGGGAGGCAAGGGCACCCACGGGTGCGGGGGCTCACCGTGAGCTGCATGGAGGTGTCGGGGACGCAAACGGAGGCCGGTGGCGGCCGGAATCGACCTCGACGGCGGCGGCCGGAGTTGGAGGGGAACGGCCCGATTCACCTCCTCCCGGGCGTCCCAGCTCGCGATTCTCCTCGAGGAGGTAGAGGAGATGATGTGGGAGCTCTTGGTGGCCTCGAATCGGCGGGGGAAGGCCAGGGTCATCGGTGATTCGCCGGCGGGCTTCGGTACAGGGGTTAGGGTTCGTCTGCAGGGGAGAGACAGAGAGGAAGGACGTGCGGGGCCGAGTGAGAGCGAGAGGTGGCACGGCGTCGACCTGGAGACCTCATCTACTCGCGGCGCTGATCGTGGCGTGGAACGGACGACCAGGGGAGCTCCACCGAGCTGGTTACCGTTTGGAGGAAGAAGACAAAGGGGAAATTCCCCATAACCCCCTGCCTTCACGAGAAAATTAGAAAAAGGTCCTTTTCCATTTAAAAACAGAAAAAAAAACAGAGTTTTAGGGACCTTTTTGGAAGCAGAAAAATTGCCAAAAATACATTTTGGAAAGCTCATGAAATTTCCAACAAAACCATGTTTTGCTTTGATGTGATTGAAATACTTTTTAGTACAAAATTTTGGAACCCCTTTTAAGTACTATCTGAGGAATTTTCTGAAACCATTTAAATTCGCAAATTAAATTATTTCAAACACGAGTTAAACTTTTGTTTTCATGCATGTATGATATGAACTCAACACCACAACTCTTTGGTAGCAAAATTGGGATGTTACAAATCTACCCCCCTTACAAGAATCTCGTCCCGAGATTCCTGAAGGAGAAGAAAGAAGGAACACCGGTTTTGAACGATCTTCTCGAACCTTACGGTTCTTTTCTCGAAGAGGTTTACCCATAGCACTTGCGAAGATCTCCAACGGCTACACCTTAGGTAAGAGGGAAACTCTTAGGAAATGATCTTCACGAAGATCGAGTATCTCATGGACAACTCATGACAAGAATGTTCGTAAAGAACTGTTGAGTTATCATGCATGAAACACATCAAGGTAACGGAGTGAGTAGAAGATGGTTTCAAGTTTGTGGACGATGGTTCTTGAAAGGATTTAGAATATGAGCTTTGCACAAGACTTTAAATCCTTTTGAAAAAGAAAGGTTGGACAACCTGTGATATAAGGGTTTCTTCGAAATAGAATACCAAGATGGAAAGGATGGTCTTGGATACCACAACGTAATATCCGTAGACAAGGGAAAACACGAGAAAACACTGTAATCGTGCATCGGAGGAAATTTGATACAAGATCATGTTCACTCTTCGGAGTGGACACGGAAGATAACGGAACTTTCAACCATTCCATAGCAGTTTTTGGAAATCTTTGTCCAAGATCAGGATGTTACTGCACAACAGAGGATGAGTAACCAAAGGACGTTGGAACACCGTAATGAAGAAGGTATTCTTGGTCACACCATAAGAATGGATAACCAACGAGGATTGAAACACCGGAAAGAGTAAGGAATCTTTTCCTGTTGTGGATTTGACGTGGCAATACGTTTACCACATGGTTAAGATCCCATGGCTGAAGTGACTCGCAAATTCACACAATGTGTGAGATGAGCGGAACTTCAAGTACCAACAACTTGAGAAAGGGAACTGAGCAAAGGCGGTTACAAAATACCACGAGATGCTCTCATGATGAACTTGTTTCCACCGGAACAAACGTTTCGAGGATTGACAAAGAGACATTGCAAAAAATCAACTTCCAGGTTATCCTGGATGTTCTAGATACCGAGATCAGGCTTACGGTAAGCCGTGGGTAGACCTTTAAGTGAAAGTAGAACTCCGGTTTGGAAGAACGGGGAGGAAAACTTGTTAGGATTAACCACACAAGAATTCTCACGGAGAGTGGTTGTTCTTACGGATTCAAAGGAATATGACATTAGGCCTTCCGGCTAATTGTGTCAACCACAACATCAACCATGCCGGATTTTCAAATGGACCTAGTTCAACACCCTTGAGGAAACACCAACCATCCTTGCTGCTTGAGATTCAGCTCTGGTTAGTGGGTTGATAACTCAGACTCGATATGTTTGATAATAGGTTGCACCGGTTATCAACGAGATATATATGTTGGATTCTCAAGACGTGGACTACGATGTCACGCTCATGAAGATGGGCGAGATTGCAGAACTCATGTATTAGCAACTTGCGAAAGACGGTTGCACCTACATGGCTTACTTGCAAAAGAACTCATCGGAGTCCTTGTTGGGAAGGTGATAACAAAGATCACCAAGATCTTAGATTTCTTCTCTCAAGGAAAACAGGCAGTGGCCTTGCGTGGGTGCAAACTTCTTCAAATAAATGGAGGTAACAACCTACCATATCAAGAATAGTCCACATATGCATGACCGACTTGGAATTCTTCCCGAAGGAACAAGGAAACTTTACTCGAATCCACGGCGACAACTTTCACCATAAGCACATGAACCGGAGAAAGTCACTTCGAACATCCAGAACACAAACTTCGTGACGACACAAAGTTGGTTCTCGAAAGTTTCCAACATTAGTGCCAAGTGTTCAACATGAACTTCTTGGAACTTGAAGAAAATAGGAATGTCGTCGATGGCCTCGATAACACGCTTATCAAAACACTCCAAGAAGAGGGGTTTCATATGATATATGAACAAGGCAGAACATTGGTCAGACCAAAGGACATGAGGTCTACTCGGGCCAAACACCATGAGTGAAAACACCATCAGGATAGTCCTTGAATCTGGACTTGATCTGACGATAGCCCAAATCAAATCAAGGTAGAATGACAGCATGTCCACTAAAGAGATACTATCTTGCTTCAACACGAGGGAAAATGGATATCCCTTAACAAAGGATCAAGTTAGGCGGAGCTTTTGCCTTTCAACTCTCCAAGTTATTGTTTAAGCTCAACCAACTAGTACAGGATATCCAGCGCTGTTTCTTGGAGAAAAGAGTAGTTCAAACTACCCCTCGTTTAGACATCACGGTCAGGTAACAACCTGGTGATACTTCTAGAAAGACAACCAGAACATCACAACCCACCGGTATGTCTTGAAGTTCGAAAAGGAATCTTGCTTTTCAAAGCAACCGATAAGATCTTGAGAGCTTTGGTATGAACCTAACTCTCTGATCAACAATGTGCACCGGAATGAACGAATTTGGTAACACGACCGACTTTAGTAGAGACCGGGTGACCGATAGTGCTAAGAAGGATACAGATGTTTCATAGGTCTTTCGAAACAATAAGAAATGCTAGGAACATCTGATACACACCTCAATGCACACCCAACATTCTTGAGCACTCAAGCTTGGAGTGAAGGTGGTTAAAGATATGTAAGAGCATCACTTCATCAACAAGGCCATGAAACTTAACACAGCCTCGTGATATGAAAGAGTGTGATTCTCGAAGGTAGGACAGATTAGAAGCTAATGAAACTTCTTTAATCTAAGAATTACAAAACTTTGACCTGGTTCGTAAGATGAACGAGGTACTGGAGTTTGTTTCTCCTGACATCCCATGGTGGAATGTTCTGACAGAAAACAAGAGCAATGCATTGGAAGACTCCAACACAGCTAAGCAACTTGGTTTCCAAACAACGGACGGAGTTCGGAAAGCAACTAAAGAGTAGGAACGTGCTCTAGAAAATCCTGAGATCACGTTGGATGCACGGGGTAATACTCATGTGTAGAACCCATGCAAAAGAGAAAGGTATAGCAGAGTCAATAACAAAGATAGGGGAATCATAAGAACATTCTTGCTATGATCCCTTTTTGGTTCCAAAGGAAAGCCTACGGCTATGAGAGTTGGAATTTCCTAACCACCCCGAGGTAAAACAAATTCCTCAGGATTCAAAGAAACAGAACTTGGGTTAAAGGTCAGCATCCTGTACTGATATAGTGAGCATCACATGGTTATGAAATCACATGACTCAACTCACCACAATTCAGCACATTCCGGGACCTTCGGTTCAAGTCCAAGATTAAAAACCATAACAAAGGAGTAACTACTCTCTTAGTGTCTTCAGGAACACTAGGAACAACAATCACGGAGTATCTTTCAAAAGACAAGCATAGCTCCGGAAGAACTTGAGCAGATGATAACGGATACATTCGAGATGGAAAGAAGATCTCGAGGTTCAGGATTTTGAGACTTTAGAACATGTAAGAATGTGGAATCCACACAACTTTGAGAGATTAGAATTGAAAGGAAATCTCCCAGTTGAAGAGATAACGAAACATGGAACACACACGACTCTAGAAACTTTAACACTAGGTCAACTTGGGTAAAAGACGTCCTTGCCAAAGAAGGCACCTAGGTTTTGAATGACTAGAAGAGATAGTAAAACCTTTTCAAATCAAAACAGGTAAGGTGACCCAGAGTTGGAGCGATACCAGATAAGGAATAAAAAGAATCCTAAGAAGGTTTTTCACAATCCATTTGGGGTTTCAAAATAGTTTTCATAAACTCTAGACTCAACATCGACCAAGCAGTAAGGTTTTCCTACAGGCAGTCCTGCTCTGATACCATGACTTGTCACGACCCCGGACCCAGAGATATACATACTGTTATGTGCTCCTAGACATGGACTCACAAGGGCTTCAGGGTTACCAGCCCCGGCCGCAACAAACAACGGCAGGCAGACCGGATTCATCGGCACGTAGTCCGGATCCCCGGTCTACTACTCCTTGTATCCATGTTAGTCATAACCAACTATGCATATCAAAGCGTCCACGAATCGAATGAAACTGAAGGAAACGGGACCAAAGCTATACAGAGCTGCTATGTGTCCAGAAAGTGCAACAACAATCGAGGGTTACTGGGGTTACCTCGCCCCAGGCCGATCAAATCGACAGGCGGGCTCGGACATGGATCATCGGCTCCACAACCCCTCGACTGCAACAACTATGCAGGCATAGCCAAAACTGTATAACAATGAGCTCGAAACCAACAACCGATCAAAGCAGTACTCTAAACATGAAGCTTTATTAAACAGATGTTACTAGAGTATAGCTTACAAGCAGAGGTCACACGACCCAACATTACATCAGACAACGGAAGGCAAATTATGTTGCTAATCAACAAGAACCAAAAAGGCCTAAGAGGCCGCAACATAAGGCGACGTCCCAGCCCATAGATTCCAGGCTGCTACCTGGGAACCCCGAACTACTCGTCGATGTCCACGTTGAAACACCACCGAAGAAAGATCTTCACCTGAACCAAAATTAAGCAAACCTGAGTACGGGAGGTACTCAACAAGACTTAGTTAACCTATTATATATCTGCTAACTTCAGAAAGGGTTTTATGAAGGATGTTTTGCGTAAAGCAATCTTTGTTTTGCAAGTTGAGGAAGGAAAAGCACGTCTCATAGAAGGTTTTCAAAACAGATAAGAAACTCACTATTGTGATCATCATCATTTGAAACCACCAACATCATTCCCAAAACCTCACATGCTATAAGGATCACCCCTCCCGGCATCTCCGGGGAGGCACCCTTCATCTACTGCCTCCATGCCTTGTTAACATCTTTTACGGCATGTTCAAGTTATCTATGACCTCGTGGCTTTCACCAAGTCGTCCTTAACCGCGGACACGGCTTTCCGAAAGATTTATCCCTGCAGGGTGGTACACTTTACCCACACGTACCATCCGACTCTTAACGCCACATGTACGCTCGTCCATGGAGCGCGGCAGAGGGTGGTTGGCCACGACCTTTACCTTGTCGAGCCCTATCCATGAGTCAACCCAAACAGGGCCACCCCGTCAACAGGGAGTTGGCCACCTCCTGACGGCACCTGTTCTGTGAGTCGGGAACAAGATCCGTGTACGTCCATCACTTGTCCCGGTCACGCCCTAAACACCTCCAAAAGGTTTTTGACTCACACGTAGATGGAAATCCCAAACTACGTGACTCACGGATAGAACCAAACAAGTTAGTTAGTCGAGCGCGGTCTGTTAGGCCTCGCGTGTGGTTGCACGCTCAGTCTTGGTTTCCACGGCGAGACCTTACTCCTAGGGTTGGCAAGTACGGAACCAAGAACCACTTCCCAAGTGGCCTCCCGTCCTCGCCTTAGTCAAGTTAACCACACATCGCTCATCTCACCTCGTCATCTTATCATACTAGGTTATCGTAGCTCTGATTCATCAACCGGATGGAGCAGAGGTAACAAACATGTAAAGCTAAGCGAAGCAGATATGAGGCTCTGGCGATGCACACAAGCAAATCTATGGCGGCTAGGAGCAGTGGATCAGGATATTGAGGCAATGCAGTATATAGGTGAACTATATCTAGTAGCATCAAATACTTTGGAACCGAATGCAAAGTACGAGATCAAATGTTGTTTGAAAGCATATATGAGCAGATAAGAGGTTATGCTTGCCTTGGTTATAAGGAAACCAGATAAAGTCTTCAGGAAATAAGTGCTTGACTTGTCGGTTAAGATCAAGTATTCGTCGTTGGATTGATGGCCTTCTCTTCGGAGTCACGTTCTACCGAGGGGGAACAAACACCGAAAAGAGGAACAACAATCAACACATGGCATCGATGCAATGCGCAATATGTATGCATGAGCAGATTAATGCACTGAAATAAAGTCCTAAACATGTTCGATGGGTTGCTAGGGTTCGTATGTCAGTTAAGAAGTTTTACTGAAATTTGCCCGAAATAGACCCCGGAGGGGCAATTCGGACGATTCGGTAAGTGAGTACCATTTTAGTTGCTCAAATGGGTTTGAAAACATCATAAACAGATTGCATTTGTCATTTTGAGCAATTTGGTATATAACTTTTAATTTTCTAAATTTATTGAATAAAAACTTATTTTTCTATTTTAAATGATTTAACAACATTAAAATAATGTTCAATTTTCAACTTTCTCAAACATCAATGAAAATGATATATTTGGGTAGAGAATAATTTTCTCAACATTTTGGTACCTTGTTTATATTTTTCTGAATTATAAAACAAAAGTTATTAATTATCTAAATTTAATCCATTTTCTGTAATTAAAATGGTGGGGTCCACGTGTCATATTAATTTCTTTTCTATAACAGAGAGAAACTGATTATGACGTCAGCGTGACGTGAGGCTGACGTCACCAGGCCTTGATCTTCACAGCAGAACACGAAATCGATCCGATTCGCGGGTGTTTTCGAAATTAAGCTATACCACAACGAGGAGGGGATCAAGGGGAGCCAAAAGCTGGCGGCGCCGCTCGCATTGGTTCACCGGAGGCTCGCCGGCGAGTGAGGGCACGGCGGCGGACAGCGGCCGACGGCGGCGGGAGGCTACAGAGGGAGAGAGGGGGAGGCAAGGGCACCCACGGGTGCGGGGGCTCACCGTGAGCTGCATGGAGGTGTCGGGGACGCAAACGGAGGCCGGTGGCAGCCGGAATCGACCTCGACGGCGGCGGCCGGAGTTGGAAGGGAACGGCCCGATTCACCTCCTCCCGGGCGTCCCAGCTCGCGATTCTCCTCGAGGAGGTAGAGGAGATGATGTGGGAGCTCTTGGTGGCAGCGAATCGGCGGGGGAAGGCCAGGGTCATCGGTGATTCGCCGGCGGGCTTCGGTACAGGGGTTAGGGTTCGTCTGCAGGGGAGAGACAGAGAGGAAGGACGTGCGAGGCCGAGTGAGAGCGAGAGGAGGAGGCACGGCGTCGACCTGGAGACCTCATCTACTCGCGGCGCTGATCGTGGCGTGGAACGGACGACCAGGGGAGCTCCACCGAGCTGGTTACCGTCTGGAGGAAGAAGACAAAGGGGAAATTCCCCATAACCCCCTGCCTTCACGAGAAAATTAGAAAAAGGTCCTTTTCCATTTAAAAACAGAAAAGAAAACAGAGTTTTAGGGACCTTTTTGGAAGCAGAAAAATTGCCAAAAATACATTTTGGAAAGCTCATGAAATTTCCAACAAAACCATGTTTTGCTTTGATGTGATTGAAATACTTTTTAGTGCAAAATTTTGGAACCCCTTTTAAGTACTATCTGAGGAATTTTCTGAAACCATTTAAATTCGCAAATTAAATTATTTCAAACACGAGTTAAACTTTTGTTTTCATGCATGTATGATATGAACTCAACACCACAACTCTTTGGTAGCAAAATTGGGATGTTACAGCTGGCCAACAAGAATTCCTGTGCGCCAGTGCTACTACCGCTGGCGAACGCGCCCCCATGTTGGCCAGCGCTAAGTTAGGTACCGCTGGCGAACATGGCACTTCGTTCGCCAGCGGTAACAGTGGGGGTGGGGGCTGCGTGCGGCTGCGGGCGGCAGCAAATACAGCTGGCGAACACGGCACTTCGTTCGCCAGCGGTATGGTTACTTAGCGCTGGCGAACAACGAGCTGGTTCGCCAGCGGTATGGTTACTGCTGGGCAACATTTTGGTTCGCCAGCGCTAACTATACCGCTGGCCAACCACTATTTTGGTTGGCCAGCGGTAAGTTTTGAAAAATTTCCCTCCACACACACACACACACCCCCCCCCCCCCCGCCGTGGACCGCCTTTTTTACGTTTGTAAAGCAGAAACGAAAATGATAAAACGTTCAAAAAATAAATTCCTTGGATATGTGGGTAGAGTGCAATGTATACTTGATATAGAAAATTTGAAATACCCCATTTGACCTTTTATGCAAAATTCAAAAATAAAACGTAAAACAGCCATAACTTTTGCATACGACGTCGAAAAAACGCGTTCAATATATCAAAAGAAGCGTGAGCAAATTCCAGATCCAACCTCACCGGCCTTCGGCCTGTGAGGTTTTTTCAGAATCGTCAAATTCCAAAAGGAAAAAAAGTTATTTGAGGCAGACTAAATTTTCCTACATAATTAATTTAATTAAATAAATTTAAAATTCAAAAAAATAAAAAATGTATTTTTTTTTCGAGAAAAGATAATAAGGATGTCATATTTGGATTCCTCATATTCTTCTGATCAATTTAGACATATCATTTGTCGAATTTGGAATTACGGATTTGTAGATATGGTGCAATAGTTAAGAGGTTTGATAGTACTATACTAACAACAAAGAACAAGGGAGTCATAGGTAGAGTAGTGGGATGGAACTAGGAAGTTAAGCGTGCTCGGGCTAGAGTAGTGGAAGGATGGGTGACCGAGCGGGAAGTGGGCATTCAAAGTTGAAAAAAAAGAAAAAAAAAGAAAAAAATTCTACAGCGTGGTTAGAGGTTCCCCAAATTCAAATGTTTTGAAAATTTGAAAAAAAAATAATGCGAAAAAATTTATTTACGAAATTTCAAAATTTCAGACTTACCGCTGGCGAACAAGACTGGTGTTCGCCAGCGGTAACCCCTTACCACTGGCGGTGTACTGCTGGCGAACACTTGTTCGCCAGCGGTAGCTTGTTTTTGTTCGTCACTAGTAAGCGTTTTCCTACTAGTGGGTACTTGGAGGTCGCAAGGCAAAAGAGAGACTGTATCATGGCGGCAGTTCAGGATCAACACTACTTCAGAGAGTACGGTGTGGAGCTTAGGTTTGATGAATTCTTCCAGATGTACAATCAACGTGCCCTCGACAAGTCTATCCTCAGCTGCTACTGTTTGTAAGTGATTTATTTGTGTAATTTAATTATTTAGTTAAGCTCGCGTTCATTGCCCGTATAATTATCACTCACGACATTCTTTTTGTACGCTACTATGCAGAATGAAGATTCGTGAATGCAGGCTGGCAGGAATCTGGGACTTTGGGTTCATTGACCCGTATTCGTTTCATCAAGACACAATAGAAAAGTTCAACAAGGATACACCGGATGATTTGCTAAGGTTATTGAAGCGACAAAGTACCAAAAAGAAATACTTTGGCCCTACGGATTCAAGTGAGTGTTACTGTCTTGTAGACATTCCATTTTACTTACATGATGTTAAGTGTAATTGATGAGTATGCATGACTGCGTGTGTACACGTGCGCAGGTCCCACTTCATATTGTTCATCATTAGAATCGATCAAGGACAAGTTGAAGTCTGGGACTCGTTAACCTGGGACGCTGACACATGGAAGAGCGCGCGTCAGATGCTTCAAAGGTATATATATATCGGCCTCTTTCGTTCATCGGCCTCTTTTTCGTTCATTTCCTGATATCAAGTAAGTAATAATTAACTCTTGTATTCATTTTTCTTTTGTCGGCCAGGGTTTGGCAAATGTTCATCAAGGAAGAACCCGGTACATGGGCAGACAAGCTCCACTTTCAGATTAACAAAGTAAGTAGTACTACGTACCCTGGTTTCAATACCATTACCATTCTCTTGATTATTATTAATTTGACTGAATTATGTTCTCGTATATAGAAAGTCCCGCAACAACCACATGGAACTGATTATTGTGGATACTACGTTTGCGAGTTCATTCACAGGATTATCAATGAGAAATCCCGTACTTCCAGAAATCTAGAGGTACGTAACCGGATCTTCACAACTTTATTTATGTTGCCATCAATTATGTTTAGTTTTGTTCATAACTTAATTGTTTTCATCTACTTCTTTTAAAGATGCAACGAAAGCGGGTGATGCTAAAACCAATCCAACGTTGCAAGTCAGTTGCAGAGGAATTGGCAGGATTTCTCCTCACGCAAGTCATAGATGAAGGCGGAGAATTTTTCCATCCTATGAACCAATAGCCAGCTCCCTTCTCTATGCAAGTATACAGCTATTGAAAACGAACTTCATATTATGTAATGCTCGGTCGAGTACTTCGTGTTACATGTATATATATATGTAATTTTATTTGGTGCATCAACATTTAACCGCAAACACGGAATCGGAAACACTTAACCGCAAACACGGAATCGGTGTTTTTGGATACGTATTTCCGATTACGTGTTTCCAATTCCGTGTTCGTAAAAAACGAAACACGGACACACGTAATCGGAAAGACTAAACGGAAACACGTAAATGGAAACACGTAAACGGAAACCCTGAAAATACGGAACACGCCCTAAACCCTAAACCCTAAATACGGAATCGGAAACCCTGAAAAGAAAAGGAAAAAAAAAGAAAAAAAAGCTTTAGGACCGGTTGGGGTTACCAACCGGTTCTAAAGGTCCTCCGCCCGCGCGCTCTTCGGCGCCCACGTGGAGGCCTTTAGCACCGGTTCTAAAGGGGGGGCCTTTAGTCCCGGATACGTAGCATCGGATTTGTATCCGGGTCCAAAGGTCCTTACAAACCGGTGATAATGCCATGTTCTCCACCAGTGATGGTTCATAGAATCCCAGCAAACACAACATGTAGCAATTACATAACAGCGATCTTGATCATGTTAGGCAGCTCACAAGATCTAAACATGGTGACACAAGAAGGAGAGAACACCATCTAGCTACTGCTATGGACATGTTGTCCCGGGATGAACTACTCACGCATCTTTCCGGGGGTGATCATGGCGATGTAGAGGCCTCCGGTGACGATCCTCCCTCTCCGGCAGGGTGCTGGAGTAGGACTCTAGAATCCCTAGATTGTACTTTTGAGGTGACTGTGGCTAACTAAAAGAGAAACAATGGCCATAATCATCATAGCGACAAAACATTATTAATCAAAGCATGAGATGTTACAAGTCAAAATTGAAATGATCATCAAGGCTAAAGGTGTCTGGTTTATAGTCATAACATGGTGTGAGCACGTGATGCATGTAAAATGCATACATGAACTTTGCATGTTATTACTTGTTTTTCCTACATATTAGCAACTTATATTCATGTTTTATAATGATTTGGGGGATTTTCTGAACAATCCCCCTTCTTTTGGTTCTAACCCTGTTTTCCAGAAAACATACTTTTTAGTGTTTCAGACTTTCCGGGAGCTTCGGGACTCCAAAAAGGGCAAGGCCAAAGAGCACGGTTCAGAATTTTCGAGACGAAGACCATGGGCCAAAGTAGAGGGCCAAAAGGCCAACCAGGTGGAAAAGAGGACCTCCACACGGCCAGATTCCTTGGCCGCGTGTGGGGCCCCCTTTTTGCCCCCGTGGCTCCGATGTCGTCGATCTTTTTTGTTCCGAGTGTCTCGTGACCTAAAAACGACTATATAAAGGGTCCCCTGGCCTTTTCGAGAAGGAGGCGGCACCGAGAGACGAAACCACGAAACAGAGAGACAGAAGGCTGCCGCCGAAGAAGATCGGAGGGGGGAAACGCCACCGGGATCACCCCCGGAGGGCTCCACCCCCTCCGGCGTGTTCATCATCAACATCTACAGCAAGATCAGCTCCATCTCTCCACTGTAATCTCTTGGCAAACACGATGTATGACGCAATACTATATTCCCTTGATGTATTGTGTCTCCCCGTCTATGTTTGAGTAGTGAATTGTTCTTGGCAATGGTGAAATAGTTCGTTGATTGGTTGCATACAAGTTTGTTATGTTCTATGATTGTCTTTATGTACAATATATGAGTGCACGCATATGTTGGGGAATGCATGTAAGGTGATCACCGGTAGCATAATGGAGTGGTGGTGACTTGGGAGTGACAGTAACCTGAGACCGAGCCACAAAGTTAAGTTAGTGGGGGATATATATAGGGGACCTTAGAACGTAAGGCTATGGTGGGACTTTATGTCTTAATCAATCTTGTGCAGTCATTTACTTGGCCACATGATCCATCATAAGGGGTTGTAGATCATTTACTTGACTATACCTATTCATGGCTCGTTCCTAGAAGAAACAACTAAGACTAAAACATGTGCTTCACTAATTGTGACAACCACACGAACGAAACACCTATTGCTAGAACACTTGCTCCCTTGAGATACTTGAGATATTTGCTGCTTGCTACTTGTGAAACTTGCTTAGAAACTTGCATTTTAAACTTGCTTCACTAGTTACTAGACAAACCACACTCCACGTCACTTGCTTTTAATTAGTTAGTTCCTTTTAGTCAAACTTATTGCTTTGCATAAACAGCCATATAAGAGGGTTATAGGGATTTAGAGAATAGATAGCTTATCTTCAGCTCCTCATGGGTTCGACACTCAAATACTTATCGAAAGGTACTACAATTGATCTCCTGCACTTGGGAGTCATCAAGCACTTTTCTGGCGCCGTTGCCGGGGAGCATTGTGCTAAGCTTTTATTCTTGTTTGCACTGCATACTAACATATAAACCTAAAACACAAAAATATTATAAAATAGAAAACAACCAAACAATTTTAGAACTGTATAATATCTACCTTGAATTAGGACATGAAGTGTTTGAAGAGAAATTGAAAAATTATTTGCACAACAATCACTAGTAGAAAAATGCCTATCTGTGGTGCACCATTTTGGCATTCTGTGGCGCACCTAGGGGCCAGAGGGGTGCGCCACAGAATAGACGCCACTAATTTTTTTTCTGTGGCGCACCTCAGCCGTGCGCCACAGAAATGTCAATTCTGTGGCGCACCTCAGCCGTGCGCCACAGAAATTTGCAATTCTGTGGCGCACCAAGTAGGGGTGCGCCACAGAATTTTTTGTTTGAATTTCAAAAAAAAGGCGGCCAGATCTGGCCACGGGAATTTTTCGAAATTTCGAAATTTCGCCGGATCTCGTCGGATGCTTGCCGGAGTTGGTGGGTGGAGGATGGAGGTCACCGGAGTTGGTGGGGAGGAGAAGGAGAAGCTCGCCGGAGGTGGTGGTGGTGGTGGTGGTGGAGGAGGAGGAGGAGGAGGAGGAGGAGGGGTGGTGGTGGTGGGGGAGGAGGAGGAGAGGTGGTGGTGGTGGAGGAGGAGAAGGAGGAGGAGAGTGGTGGTGGAGGAGGAGGAGGATGAGCTCGCCGGAGGTGGTGGTGGTGGAGGAGGAGGGGCTCGTCGGAGTTGGTGGTGGTGGAGGAGGAGGGGTGGTGGTGGTGGTGGTGGTGGTGGAGGAGGAGAGGTGGAGTAGTAGGTGGAGGAGAGAAGAGAAGTGGAGAGGTAGAAGAGAGAAGGGAAGATGAGAAGTGGAGGAGAAGTGGACAGGAGAAGGGAAGAAGAGGAGGGGAGAGGAGGGTAGAAGAGAAAGAAGAGGAAGAAGAGGAGGGGAGGAGGCAGGATTTCGAATCCTGCCTCCACAATTCTGTGGCGCACCAAATGAAGGGGTGCGCCACAGTTTTTTTTTTTAATTTTCTAGTCAAAAACTTCGAATGGCCATAACTTTTGTTCCTTTTGGAATTTGGTGATTCTAAAAAAAGCTCACAGGCCGAAGGCGAGTGAGGTTGGGTTCCTTTTTCTCTCTAATTTTTTTTGATATCTTGATCATTTTTTTTCGACATCGTATGCAAAAGTTATGCCCATTTTACTTTTTTTAACGAACTTTTGCTCAGAAAGTCGAAATTCATATTTCAAAATTTGATAAAAAAGTAGACCTTAAACTCTCTGTGCATCTATAAGGGATTTATTTTTTGATGCTTTTTAGACCGCCAACTCTTCCGTCAAAAACTAGAAAAGGCGTTCCGGGGGGGGGGTGGAGTTGGTGCGTGTGGACAGAATTTTTTGGGATGGGAATTCTGTGGCGCACGTGGCAGTGGTGCGCCACAGAAATGTCATATTTCTGTGGCGCACTAACCACCATGCGCCACAGAATAGGAGTGTGGCAATCATTGGTGTGGGCCCCCAGCTTATTTCTGTGGCGCACCCCTATCCCGTGCGCCACAGAATTCCTCTTTTCTGTGGCGCACCATGGTCCCCTGCGCCACAGAATGCCTCTTTTCTGTGGCGCATGCCCACCCGTGCGCCACAAAAATATATTTCTGTGGCGCACCAAGAAGCCATGCGCCACAGAATCTGTTCCATAGAAAAGCACTTCTCTACTAGTGAATCATATTTGTGGTAGTACTAATTCTTTGAACACCTTTATTGCTAAGGAAAACCTTGAGCTTGGGGAAGTTTGTCTTGATGAATATGATATTTTTAGTCCCCCTACTATTGAGGATAAAAATGATATACTTGCTGATTCTATGGAAAGTTTTAAGCTTGGGGAAGTTGGTTTTGATGAGCATGATATTTCTAGTTCCCCAAGCTTGGAGGAGAAAATTCACTTTGATGATACTATGCCTCCTATATATGATGATTGCAATGAAAATTATGAATGTTTAACTCCCACTATCACTAATGAGGATTTTACTTATGTGGAGAGTAGTGATTCTTTAATGCATGTGGCTCATGATAAGAATGTTTTATGTGATATTCATATTGTTGAATCTATTCATGATGCTACTGAAAATTATTATGAGAGAGGGAAACATGGTTACACATATTTCAACAATATTAAGTTTCCCCTCTTTATGCTGAAAGTATTAAAATTGCACTTGATCTACCTTTCTATGCTTGCTATTATGTGCTTCTTTTATTTGTTTTATTACAAAATGCCAATGCATAGGAAATGGGTTAGACTTAAAAATAATTTGTTTAATATTTTTTGGTGTGTTCCTTATGCTTTAATTTCCTATTCGGTTTGAGCACACATTTATGTCTTTACAACATGTAAAATGCCTTTACCTACTGTTATGTATCATTCAGTTTAAGATTTTCATTTTATAAAAAATTTGGGAAAGTAAATGAGAAGGATGAGTAATGGAGAAGTTGGGGTCGACCTTGAACATGTGTTGTTCATGCCAATAAAACCATTGCAAAGTCTCTATCATTAAAACTTTTTACAAAGCTAAAAACAATAAAAAATATTAGTTCACTACTGTAACATCACATTTCTGTCTTATTTCTCATCTTAAATGGCAAGAATAATCTTATATGAGAGATAGGATTAAACAATAGTAATTAGCTGTCAAGAAAACAGATTCCTGAACTTCACTGCGAAAAATGTTTAAAATCACAGAAGTGGAATTTTGACCTGGTAATTTACGACAGCAATATTTAGTTATCACTACATATTTCATTAGTTTTAAGTTTTCTGATTTGAGCAACTTAAGTGCCTCTAAAAATTCACTCTTTACGGGCTGTTCAGTTTTTGGCAGATTATGTCTTTATTTTGCATTGCTCTTATTACTTGTGTTTTGTGTGGTTCTTTTGATCAAGGTGCAATGCACAACTGTAGTAACAGTAGTTAATATTTAGAATCAACTCATGATGTGTCTTTGCTGTACCTATGTGGATTTTATTTATGGAGGCACTAACCCCTCTAATCAAGTTTTATGTTGAGATTTGTGTAAGAAGAATTTTTCAGGAGGAAGAGTTGAGTTGAACAAAAATCAAGAGGGACAACCAATCAAGCTTGGGGATGTACCCCTAGGCTCACCCTACATGTATCAAATAAGTACAAGAATCCAAGCTTGGGGATGCCGAGGCACCTCACTCCAACCATCATGATGTTAAGTAAGTAAAACCTAGCTATATGGCTATAAAGAAAGCGCTTTACGGGAGGCAACCCGGTTGTTTTTGTTTGGATTTTCCTAGTGTCCTCTTGCTGTCTCAAGAGATTAGTTTTTGTTGTTTTAATTCTGGAGTTTTCAATAAAGAGTCAAGTCAAACCCATTTTGACTTATAAGTTGCTATCCTAGTGCATGAAATTTCTGTTTCAGCACGAGTCTTCTCACCGTATGATTTTACGTTTTTTATTGGTATGTCGGATTGAGCTAATGTTTTAGTATGTTCTGCAACTTTTCGTCCTCTGTAAGCACAAAAATTGGCTTAATGTTTTGACGAGTCTAGCTTAGGGAAAAACGTTCGTTTTTCTGCTATTGCTTTTCTGGACAGATTCTGCCTTCTTTTGTTTTATGCACTCTTTAGACTTGGGAATCGAATTTCCATGATTCTTTCAAGCAAGAGAGTGAACATACAACATAATGAACCTTATTGTCTATCTACTAGAGCATTTGATTTGGAATTTTGCACAGCAAGCATGTGATTTGTTTGTCCTTGCTAATCTCACCCCACAGAAAAAGAATGGGAGAAACATGTTTTGTGAAGTTTTTTCACAGGGAATAGAGGAGCTGCGCCTCAAGACATCCAAGAATGGTGAAAGCCATAAGCTTGGGGATGTTATGAACACCCCACTGGAGCTACACTCTTTTGGTTAGCACACGTCTACTTTCTGTTTTTCTAAGCAAAGCATTTATCGTAGAGACTTGAAGCGTCTAGTTTTTGTTTTTATTTTTGTTTTGATAAGACCACACCCGTCATTTTATATGAGATTGAGCTACTAGAGTTTGGGGTTGGAATGTATTGGATGCTAGTATTATGACTTGGAATAGGGATTCCATGGTTGATTTGAAGAGCTACATATGTTTGCATGATTTATAGGCTGTTTATGTGTAGAAATTTGCAATAATGTTGTCTTGAGCTATCTCTTATTCATGTCCTTGATGTTAATTGCTGGTTTATTTAGTTTGTCATGAAATGAGTAGTTCTATGGACATATGCATGCATAGTAGCTGGTCAACTATCTCCCTCTTGCTAGCCAAAAATTTAAAAATTCCAACAAGTAAAAACTTGTTTCCAACACTCCTTAGCCAAGTATTTCCAGTAAGTCCACCATATATTCCCATTAGATTAATTGCTATTCCGAGTATGTTCACCATGTTATTGTGTTATTTATGTTCTAAATTAAGATATTCACTTTATTAATTGTCATGGGTTGAACTTGGGATAGGACTCTCACGAACTTTTGAAGGCACACTTTACTTTTTATGCATCTAATAAACATGACCCAATAATGGGAGCCACAAGTTTTGCGTTGCCAAGTGTGTGGTTGGGAGCTAGCTATAAACGTGTATCACCGAAAAGTTTTCAACATTGCACAAAAATTTACATTTGGTTGATATCATGTACTTTTGTTTTTGGACTCCTGCCATGCCGAAATGAAATAGAGGAATAGTAAGTTTTGATGAGTAAGTATCTATATGACTAGAGAAACGCATTGGGCCCCTAACCCAAGCCATGTTTTATCATGGTGGAAATTTACTTACAGCTTGAGTGACCCTACAACACATCCTACAATAAAATAAGAAGCTATGCATAATAGTGAATGAAAATAAAAAGGATGATGAGTAGCAAGAGGTACCTCTTTACGGTTCTCCATGATGTCATTAATACTTATTATGATTGTACAAAGCTTATTAGGAATCTTAAGTTGAGTAATCATGGAGTAGGTTTTCACACTCACGGGGCATGAGGCTTTCAGCCACCTTGTCATTCACATTACTTCAACATTCACCATTTAAGATGCTAGTGATAAAGGGGCAATGAGAGTCCTAGATCAATGGATACCACATTTCAATTATTAATTTTAGTTGAATAATTTAGAGGCTAAATAAGACTTGATCATGTTTTACCTCTACTCAATTTTCTCCAAAGTGTCCACCATATTTTCTATTTTCCATTATGCTATTCTTTGACCAATATAGGATTTTATTTTTCATTTTGTGTATGCATTTGGTCCATAGTGCTTTTATTTCATTATACACTTTGTGAACTTTCATGAAGCATCTTTGCTTGCATATTTGATATTTCTTACAACATGAATTGTATATTGCTACTCATTTCTAGTATTAATCATTTGATTATATGTAGCATGAATAATCCTCCTTGATATCCCATGATTGTTTCAATATGCAAAGTCCATGTTAGTTTTATCACCTTCATACTCGAGGATGAGCATGGGTTAAGCTTGGGGATGTTGATGCATGTAAAATGCATACATGAACTTTGCATGTTATTACTTGTTTTTCCTACATATTAGCAACTTATATTCATGTTTTATAATGATTTGGGGGATTTTCTGAACAATCCCCCTTCTTTTGGTTCTAACCCTGTTTTTCCAGAAAACGTACTTTTTAGTGTTTCAGACTTTCCGGGAGCTTCGGGACTCCAAAAAGGGCAAGGCCAAAGATCACGGTTCAGAATTTTTGAGACGAAGATCATGGGCCAAAGTAGAGGGCCAAAAGGCCAACCAGGTCAAAAAGAGGACCCTCCACACGGCTAGATTACTTGGCCGCGTGTGGGGACCCCCCTTTTGCCCACGTGGCTCCGATGCCATCGATATTTCTTCTCCCGAGTGTCTCGTGACCTAAAAACGACTATATAAAGGGTCCCCTGGCCTTTTCGAGAAGGAGTCGGCGCCGAGAGACGAAACCACGAAACAGAGAGACAGAAGGCTGTCGCCGGAGAAGATCGGGGGGGGGGGGGGGAACGCCGCCGGGATCACCCCCGGAGGGCTCCACCCCCCTCCGGCGTGTTCATCATCAACATCTACAGCAAAATCAGCTCCATCTCTCCACTGTAATCTCGTGGCAAACACGATGTATGATGCAATACTATATTCCCTTGATGTATTGTGTCTCCCCGTCTATGTTTGAGTAGTGAATTGTTCTTGGCAATGGTGAAATAGTTCATTGATTGGTTGCATACAAGTTTGTTATCTTCTATGATTATATTTATGTACAATATATGAGTGCACGCATATGTTGGGGAATGCATGTAAGGTGATCACCGGTAGCATAATGGAGTGGTGGTGACTTGGGAGTGACGGTAACCTGAGACCGAGCCACAAAGTTAAGTTATTGGGGGATATATATAGGGGACCTTAGAACGTAAGACTATGGTGGGACTTTATGTCTTAATCAATCTTGTGCAGTCATTTACTTGGCCACATGATCCATCATAAGGGGTTGTAGATCATTTACTTGACTATACCTATTCATGGCTCCTTCCTAGAATAAACAACTAAGACTAAAACATGTGCTTCACTAACTGTGACAACCACACGAACGAAACACCTATCTATATAAACTCTATAGGTCATCCCACTAACTATTTCTCTTAACATGCAGCCTATCCACCTCAGCATACTGCCACGTCAGCGATTTGCCAATTTTTCTTTTTTTATCTCGCAAAATTTCACACACTCTTCTTTTTACGTGGTCTGTACGATATGTAAAAAATCCAGCCCATCCAATCTGTGGCCCATTCCAAACGGCACGCTCCCATGTTCATATATTCCACCGAACAGTCGCTCTTAACTACCGCACGGAATCCAGATGGACCGACCAGACATTTCTCCTCTCAATCAATGTCCATGCCCGTGCTATCTCTTCCTCTCCCCCACGATTCCCGCAGGCAACTCCTGAACATTGACGCAAGCATACGAGAGGTCCTGCTGAATGCCCCCTTCTATATAAACTCTTGTGCATCTGCAGTTTTCACCAGTGCATCGTCCTCCATTATGGTTGTACGTCTGCCTCATACTCGTGCCTCCGGTGAGCCACGCTCCACCCACTCCATCTCGTCCTCTCCGATTTCTCATCCTCGGGTTCTGGATCGCTATTGTGGATTTCCTCATCCTCAGGTTCGGTACCAGTTGGGCGCTGAAGCAGTCGCCGTGCTTCTTCCTAGCTGGTTGCTTCTGTCTCCTGTTTACAGCTCCCTACTCGCTGATTACCCAAGGGCGTACGGCTAATTCCACTACCATGCTGGTATGTACACCTCCAGCCTGAGTACAGCTTAGCTCGACTGAAAGTGCATCCTTGAATTTTGTTATTTTGCTTTACTGAACATACCCTGTGTTGCACTCACGTTTAAACTTCATTTGTGATTTTCGGTTTTGCTCAAATGTCTTGCAGTTAGATTTTTTCTTACTAACCACGGAATGGTATATCATCAAACAGATTGGTGAGTACAAATAAAGAAAAATGCTACTCAAGCACCCACAGATGATCATCTCAGCTTGCTGGAATGGCCTACTCGAGCACCCACTGTCCGCAGACGTAACCTGCCCCGTCCTCCAATATGCGGACGACACCCTCATTATTGTTAAGGCTTCCTTTCAGGCGGCCTCTAACCTTCGTACCATCCTAGACGATTTCTCCGCAGCCACTGGCCTCCACATTAACTTCCACAAAACAACCTTTGTCCCTATCCACATACCGAGGGTGACATCCCTCCAATTGCCCTTGCCTTAGGTACCCCTACTGCTTCCTTCCCTCAAACTTATCTAGGGCTCCCCCTTTCGGACAAAAAACTTCACCCTTCCGCTTTCCAGCCCATCATAGACAGCATCAATAAGTACCTGGCGGGCTGGAAAGCAGCACTCCTCTCCAAGGGAGGAAAACTTGTTCTCCTCTCAGCCGTCTTAGACAGCCTACCCACGCACTCCATGTCTGCCATTCTTCTCCCAGCTTCCGTCATCCACCTCATCGATAGTAAACGTAGGACCTTCTTCTGGTCTGATGATGATACGTGTTCAGGATCGCAATGCCTGGTTGCTTGGGATAAAGCGTCCTCTCCGAGGTATAGCGGTGGTCTTGGGGTAAAAAACTTAAGTGCACAGAATGTTTGTTTGCTTCTCAAAATTTGCTACAATTTTTTACATGCGCCCTCTACTCCATGGAGGGACTGGATCTCCTCCCAATCCCCTCTTGCTCGCCAAACCACCACCCACTCTTACCTACGCAAGATATTAGCCAAATATACCTATACTTTCCCAGATGACTAAATGCCACGTATGTTGTGGAACTTCCACTTTCTTCTGGCATGATACATGGCTGCTCCCTGAGCCTCTCGCTCACGCCTTTCCTGCACTATACACCCACCATACGCTTCCAAACGACCTAGTTGTGAATGTTTTGCAAAAGGGGGTCGAGGCGGACCTCCGGAACCGGCTAACCGTTGCGGCTTCTAGCCAGCTTGTTTCGCTCTCTCTTTTGTTGCAGGATTTCTCTCTGACGGATGGCGCCGACTCCAGAGTACTCATGGATGGCTCCCCCTTCACCACAAAAGGGGCTTACGCCGCCACGACTGCAGCCACACCGAACACCATGACAGAACAGGTGTGGAAATCTAGAGTGCCTGCAAAGGTAAAAATCTTCGGATGGCTCCTTTGCCTTGACAGGCTAAACACCCGAGCAAACCTCCAGCACAAAAAGATTCTCGACTACTCCCACTGCCCGCGGTGTGCGGCACCCGTGGAGGACAGGCACCACCTCTTCTTTGACTGTCCCAAGGCAGCCCTCATATGGCGAACCATCGGTATACAGTCTACTACTCTCACTGTAGCAGGAATCTGGGATCTTCCACTACCTGCCAGTCTCCCACATATTATTTGGCCAGAGGTCGCATTGATCATCCTATGGAAAATTTGGGATGCCAGGATTGCCATGGTCTTCCGCACCTCTGACCAAACTTCTTCACATACTATCTGTAATATTATTCAGGATCTCACCTTGTGGTCTCACCGTTTTAAAACAACGGAACAAAGAGTGGCCGTCGACCTGTGGCGTGCTCATCTCTCTCTATGTAACTCATAAACTTTCTTATAAGTAAAATTCAGGTGGGGAGACTTTCCCCCCGGTGACAGCATCAAAAAAAAAAAATCTGGCTCTTCCTGTCAGTAGTGGAGAAATATCCGCACAAACTAATGGAGTTGTTGATACCCAAAGAATATTTGAGTTAGACTGATTCATCCTCTCCCCCAAGTTTTCCATCATTTGTATATTTGAAGATTAATGACTTATGAGGTTGATTAATAGAAGTATATTTGAGTTAGACTGCATATCAAGATTGACTACAAGATTGTACAGTAGTATGTTTCCCCATGTGTGTTTATTTTATTTTATTTTCATTGTGAAAACAGAGCATTATGGGCTCCAAAGCTGCGTGAAATAAGATGCAGTCAATATCAGTACAAGCCTGCCTTCATCGCTCAATCTTCTCCAATTGATGCTGTGCAAAATTATGAGATATATGGCACAGTTTGATTTCTTCGAAATTGTATCTAAAAAAAAGTACAGATGTACAAGAAATTAGTCCTTTGGATACAGGTTAACAAACAAAGCCCTTTCTATAGTCACTTTCCGTTAGTAGAGTATCTATCGCTCAACATTTTCATACATTATATAATTATTTCAATAATCTTACTTGCTATTGCATCCTTACAAGTCACCACAAATAGGTGTATGTCTTTGCGCTGACTGGATATTTTATTTTCAAAGTGGTATCCAATCGTACTGTATTTCTGATTTTTCATTACAGCTGAGATTTGGCAACTGTGAGTATGCCTATGTAGACCGTGAAGACATATGAAGCTAGATGTGTTTTGATATATTTGAAGAATCATATATCAATGTATTGCATGCTTTGCATCCCTGTACCCGAGGTCATCATAGGTGTAGGCCTCAAGCTCTACCCAATGACATTGCTTATTGAATATATTTTCTATTTTCTGTTATACTGAATTATATTATTTCTCATCGGTCATGTATATTGTGTTGCTACTCCTCGGCACACTACATGTCATCTTTCTCCATACCAAATTGTATATGCTGATTTTACACATATGTTACACTTTTATGTCCGCAGCAACGCGCGGAGTGTCATCTAGTTGCTAGAACACTTGCTCCCTTGAGATACTTGAGATATTTGCTGTTTGCTACTTGTGAAACTTGCTTAGAAACTTGCATTTTAAACTTGCTTCACTAGTTACTAGACAAACCACACTCCACGTCACTTTCTTTTAATTAGTTAGTTCCTTTTAGTCAAACTTATTGCTTTGCATAAACAACCATATAAGAGGGTTATAAGGCTTTAGAGAATAGATAGCTTACATTCAGCTCCTCGTGGGTTGGACACTCAAATACTTATCGAAAGGTACTACAATTGATCTCCTGCACTTTGGAGTCATCAGCACGCGCCAAGTCAACCCAAATAAATCATCAAAGGAGAATATCATAATACCATGCTTCAATATGAGGAAAACACACATGTTTTAATTTTAATGGCACATTCAGCACTCTCAGTTATTTCAGACTTGTCATGATAAATCATATAATGCTAAGCACACAATTAAAATAACATCTAACATGACATGCCAAAGTCCAACCCTCAGTCAAAACAAGTTTCCTATTGCACCACTATAAGCATGAAATATTTTACTCTTCTCCAATACCGATCAACTTATTTGAAACAACTCTCGAACAAAATAATCAATAAAGAACAGAGAGATAATCATATATAACTGAAGTAAATCAACAAGCTCTAAACAAAATTTGAGTGAAAAACAAGAGCTAAACGCGGTACTAGAAAAAACGGAACACTCGCGAAACAAAAAGAGTGAAAATTAGAGTGTTCTAGACAATGAAAATGGGGTGTTTCTCTATCCAAACTAAAAAAAAGTTTCTAGGATCCAACCATTTATTATAGCAAGAAAACAAAAGAAAGCTGAAAGAAAAATAAAATGACTCTCCAAAAATAATACATATCATTTGAAGGACTAATAAATATAGTGTTTTGAAAGAAACCTGATATTTTTCTTGATGAAGAAGGGATGCCTTGGCCATCCCCAAGCTTTGACGCTTGTACTTCTTGGATATGTCCTGGGGTGTTGACGTGGGGATGCTTCCCGAGTCCCTTGGATAGGCCTATCCGGTCTAAAGCCCAACATACAGGCCCATCATAAGGGATCACCCTAATCTTCTAGAATGCCCAACTGCGGCCCACTCCAAAGACTTACGGGCCAAGGAAAAGAAACTTACCAACTAGGGCTAGGGTTTGTAGCCCACCCGGGTACGGGTTTGAGACCCAGCCTCCTATATAAAGGCTGGGATAGCCACACGGGGGATCATCCAATCTAGACGATCACCATAGGTGATGCCTCTCGAGATCCAATCTCTCGACTTGTGCGCCCGCCATTGTGACCTCCACTTCCGTGCCAGCAAGGAGGGAATCATGTGCTTCCCCGACTCTTCAGCACTCGCCGAATCCGACGCGGAATTGATCTCGAGCACGACGACTCAAGAATCGCCACTCGGCGACTTCTACACATGCTCAGAATCGAGTTATGGCTCGTTCCGCCGCAACAAGCTCGACTTCCACACCATAGCCACCGAGGAACCCGCTGACATCGATGGAGACTATTGGCCTGCCAAAAAGACTCACGAGCCATATCTGGCCCATGTCTGCATGGCCGAGCCTGACGAAGAACCCGCTGATGTCTATGCACACTTCTATTCTTGTTGACAGTGTTGGGCCTCCAAGTGCAGAGGTTTGTAGAACAGCAGCAAGTTTCCCTTAAGTGGATCACTTATGGTTTATCGTACTCAGGGAGGAAGAGGTGAAAGATATCCCTCTCAAGTAACCTTGCAATTACGATACAAGAAGTCTCTTGTATCCCGAACACACCTAATACAATTGTCAGTTGTATAGGTGCACTAGTTAGGTGAAGAGATAGTATAATACAAGTAATATACATGATTATAAGTAGTAATTGCAATCTGAAATAAAAATGGCAGCAAGCAAACATGTAGCAGAACTGGTTGAAAATGGTGTTTCAATGCTTAGAAACAAGGCCTAGGGATCATACTTTCACTAGTTAACACTCTCAACAATAATAACATAATTGAATGCATAAATATCTCTCTTAACTATGCTACTCCGAACCAATCTCCAGTCGGATAACAAACACCAATCATTGCGTAGGGCTGCAAGAAGCACTCCTTAGAGTTCGCATTTCCCCATCTAGGTAACCCCCACGCTATCACCATGAGACCTAGATGGTTCCAGACAAACACCACAATTTCATAGGGTCATCCAACACAAAATATAAATATCATGCTAAACCACACGGTGCACACACTATCACCTTTACACCGTGATCAAAGTGTCTACGGAGATCTCATAACAAAACAACTTGAGTAGCATAACAGATGAAGAGTAACATCTACTTATTCAACTAGATTACAAAGCTCATGATCACATAAAGATCACACCATGGGAGAGAGAGATGAAACACATAGGTACCGGTACAGCCTTCAGCCCCGGGGGAGAACTATTCCCTCCTCATCATAAGAGACAGCAACATCGATGATGATGGCGGTGGAGTCGATGGAGATGGCTCCGGGGGCACTTCCCCGTCCCGTCAGGGTGCCAAAAGAGAGATTTCTGTCCCCCGAAACTTGTCGGTGGTGGCGGCGGAGCTATAGAACTTTCCGTGGAAGGAGGCCGATATATCTAGGGTTTATGCATCGAGGGGAATATATAGGCGAAAGGGCAATGTCGGTGGGCACCCGAGAGGCCCACACCACCTGTAGGAGCGGCCAAGGGGGACCCGCAACCACTCATGGTGTGGTGGCTCCAGGGAACCCCTCCGGGTGTCCTTTGGACTATGTTGATGTGTCAGGAATTCTAAGACTTTTGGCTTTTGTTTCGTCCAATTCGGAGAATATTTCCAGAACAACTTTTCTAAAATAAAAAACAACAGAAAACAGGAACTGGCTCTATGGCATCTTGTCAATAAGTTAGTCCATGAAAACGTCCGGAAAACGAAGGAGAACATGTGAAAACATAAAGGTATTGGATAGAAAACAAGCATGGAGCATAGAAAATTTTAGATACGTTTGAGACGTATCACCCGCTGAAACAGAGGCGAGCGCGACGGAGAGGCGGACTATCCACGACTCACGAGCAGCCTAGGTGAAGGCGAAAAGGGCAACGCAAGAGAGCCTCCCGCTAGTACCTGGTGCCTCCTAAGAAGATCCGACGGCCTACCACTTCTTCCTGTCGAAGAAACACTAGGAAGTGATAAACGCGAACCGAGAACTCGACGCCCGCAGACGCGCGGTAGAGGCCTCGAGCGCCCGAAGGACAGAGCTGTCCAGGGCCCGCGAGTCGACGGGAAACCAACCTCCCAGAAGAGGAAAGTACATCTCGAAAATCACTCGCATGGATCAAGACTCCCTCAGCGAGATCTCCAATACCATTGAGTCTTCATTCATGCACGTCGACGAGGATGGTAACGTACATGCCACAACTACCGCGGCGGCGGTCCTCGCTACCAAGACCTACATTCAGGTGATCCAACCGCTAGAAACTGATCCTCGCGCGGAACAACATCGTCAGGCTATCCGAGGGATGGGTCTGGCCTGAGCGTCGATCGCCTCCGAAAACGCTCACAAGAAAGCGGCTGCCCCAAAAACCATGGCACCTCGAGCAGACAAATCACCTCGCCCACGCGAGAATACGTCGCCCAGAAAAGGAAACGAGGGATCCCCTCGCCGCCATTGGAGCAAGAAAGCACGACGCCGCGACGACAGCCCGCGAGACAGCGACGATAGTACGCGACACCGTGACGATAGCCCACGACGCCGCGGAGGCTGCTCGCGACATCGTGAAGGAGAACCGTGACGTAGCAGCGCAGAGCCCCAACGCCGCGCGCGCGACTCGTGACACCGTAGTAGGGAGCCGTGACCGGACCATGTACGACGAGCGAAATGACATCACCAGAACAGGGTCGACAGGACCCGCGCGCATAGGAATCATGCACTCGTCGTCTCAGTCTGACGAAGAAGCCCGCGTCGTGCTATGTTTTAGCCGCAGCATCCACGAGGCTGAGATGCCCAAGAAGTTCAAGATCACTTCGGAGGTCCCGAAGTACGACGGCTTCCATGATCCTCGAACATGGTTGTCGGACTATTTGACCGAGGTCAAGTGCTAGCGCGGAAACAAGGTGACAGCCATGCAGTACCTAAACCTGCACCTCGTAGGAGCCGCCCGGAGCTTGCTCCAAAGCAGACCACGCGCGTGTTACAGATCCTGGGATGATCTCACTCGCAACTTCGAGAAAAACTTCCAGGCAACATACAAAAGGCCGCATCTATCGAAGAACTACGAGCCTGCAACTCGCGAATACATCCAGAGGTGGACCACCCATAGAAACACAGCCGACAACATATCTGAGGAATCGACAGTCGAAGCATTCACGAAAGGCGCGCGACGCATGGCCTTCCGAGAAGAACTGGGACGATGCGCGCCCAAAACTACTGGCGAGTTGATGGTGATAGTAGAGAAACGGGCGAATGGAGAGGACTCCATGTGCAATGATAGGACCACTTCGCGCACACACGACGACGACCGCAACGGCGAACGCCACAGGAAAAGAGGCGCACTACAATCAGGATGATCAGGTGGAATTCGTTTCGGCCGAGTTCACCAGAAACCTCGACGGAGGATCCCGCCGGAATCGCGAGTGGAGGCCAAATGTAGACGCCAAGTCGCCCGAAGAAGACCTTGACGGACAGTGCGCCCTGCATGTCTTCACAGATAAGCACACAGGCAAGCTCAAGGCCACCCATCTCCTCAAGGACTGCCAAAGTTCCTGAACATTCACGAGACATACTCGAAGAAACATCGAATCGCCACGAACCAAGGATAGCCGCAAGTACCTCGGAGTGGGGCAGTCACGCTAAACGCGCCTCCACCGACGCCACCACCACAAACAGCACAGCCCACCGTGGCAATAGTGGCAAACCCAGCAGCCGTGAACCCGGGAGCCAATGGCTACCAGAACCCGCACGGAACTCTAGGCATCACACAGAACGTCTTCCTATCCCACCGAGTCCAGAAGACCAACACTCGCCACGTCAACATGGCAGTGCAAGCACCTCCATTCAAACCAGAGTACCTCAAGGGCTCTGAGCAACCCATCACCTTTTCCAGGGAGGATCACCCAGCTCGAGTGTACCGACCAGGACATGCAACGCTCGTCATCCAGGCACAGATAGGAAAGTACAATCTGGCTAGAGTGTTTATGGATGGAGGCAATGGGATCAACATCATATACGCGGATACACTCCGCAAGATGAACATGAACTTGGAGAGACTCGCAGAGTCAGCGACATCGTTCGACGACATAGTGTCGGGCAAGATAGTCCGGCCAATTGGCTCGATAACTCTAGAAGTAGTCCTCCGTGACACGAGCAATTATAGAAGGGAATTCTTTGACTTCGCGAGGTAGTCGACGGGCCATCTCAGTACCACGTTGATGGTGCAGTGGACGTTGGTAAACCCCAAGAGAAAGGTTGTGAAGAGTGCAGCGGCAAGTTTTCCCTCAGAAAAGAAACCAAGGTTGAATCGACCAGTAGGAGGACAAGCAATCTCTGAAGGTTGATGCAGCGGAGGTGGCAGGGCGCACTACCGGTTCAGCAGCAACGTGGAACCTACACAACACAATCAACTCATTTCACCCCATCGAAGCAGTGAGGTTGTCAATCTCACCAAATTTGCTGAAAACAAAGAGGTTAAACATATGGTGTGGAAAAAGTATGAAAATAGCAGCAGCAGTGTGAAAACAGTGGAAGCAGTGTGTGTATTATCAGTATGAGAAAATGGACGGGGGTCCACAGTTCACTAGTGGTGTCTCTCCGTGAAATATAAATAACATGTGTGGTGAAAAAATTACAGCTGGGCAATTGATAGAAATGAAGGCTGCACCGTGGTGCATATGCAAGACATAAATATTACTATGTTATTCATGCAAGCATTACAACAACTTACATAGACCGTCATCCAACTACATCTATGACTAATAATCCACCCTGCGAATATCATCCGAACAAACGTTGGGTATTAAGTTGCAAACAACAGATAATTGCATTAAGCAAAGTGTGTAATGTAAACAATAGAATCATCCTTAGATAAAGCATTGTTGTTTTCTCCCTAATGGCAACAGCAGATCCTCCATCTGTCATGTTTCTGTCACTCGAGCACATATACAAAGGAAGCATGAACCCACTATCGAGCATAAATATTCCCTCTTGGAGTTACTAGCATCTACTTGGCCAGATCATCTACTAATAACGGAGAGCATGCAAGATCATAAATAACATATCGCTAGTGGAAACAACCCCTTTCGTCCAGGGGGCCAGAGGGCATCTGTCCCGGTCACTACTAGAGATTTGCTTATAGCAGCATATCCTACCACAGGCGAACACGCAATTTGATGCACCTGGGCTACTTAGCGCAGGCGAACATGCGCACTGTGCGCCTGGGGTAAGTCTGTTACCCCAGGCGAACCAATTCCAGAAGCGCCTGGGGTAAAGTGGGGCAGGGCCACCACCACCACCCCTGGCACTCTTCCTTTACCCCAGGCGAATAACATACCTGTTCGCCTGCGGTATAACACATACCCCATGCGAATTTTGACAGAAGCGCCTGGGGTAAGGCCTCGCTCCGCTAACCCCCCACCCGCACACTTTCTTTCTCGCTCTACGCGCAGAACAGATCGAACCACCGCACCCTCATCTCGATCCCCAAACCGCATGCCGCCGTCGTCCCCAAATCACACGCCGCCGTCGTGGAGGAGCAGTTGGAGGGCGCCGTCGAGGAGGAGCAGTTGGAGGGCGCCGTCGAGGAGGAGCAGTTCAAGGTCGCCCACGTCGAGGACGAGCGCAGTTCGAGGTCGCCCACGTCGAGGAGGATCAGAGCAGTTCGAGGTCGCGCCCACACCGTCGTTGTGCAGGTCCGCCCCCCTCCCCCCTCTTCCTTGTGCTCCTCCTCCTCGACGTCCTCCTCACTCTCTCTCTCTCTCTCTCTCTCTCTCTCTCTCTCTCTGACAGGCTCTGCAGCTAGGGTTCCCCTATTTTTCTAAACTTTAGGTGCTCTAGGTCGATTCATTAGTTGCCTAGGCTTGTGCTAGCATAGGATTAGGCTCTATAACATTTAGGTTTAGTTCACTACTATCCCCTTTACTCCGAACTTACTGAATCTGCCTCTGTAACTAGTTCAATTAGATGTTCTAGGGTTGTACTAGCTTTTTATAGTATAGTAGGGCTTATAGCTATTGTAGAACTGCAGGTCTTATGCTTGTTTTGCCCATTACATCGATTTTGTCAGTGAACACTCTCTGTAGTTGTACTACAGTGCTAAACTCTGGCTTAAGAGATGTACTGCTTCATGTAGGTTACTTCAATGTCCTAATAAAATTATATGCTTTGTATGCTCTATAAAGAGGTATTTTGGCATAATTCTATAACTAGGATGCATATTTAGTACTTCCTGTCTTTCATAATATAAGATGCTGATACAAGAAACATATAATTTTATTATTTGTAATAACAGCTTATATTATGTGATGGACAGAGTACCAGGATGTGCTCTGATCATAACCTGTCATTTCCTCATCAATTATAGGAAAAAAATGAGAACCTAGAAAGACAAGAAAAAAGATAAAAATAGTTTATGAATAAAACAGTAGGGCTAGCTGATGGAAAATAAGATGACACCAGTCTTCAGTAAATATTTAATATATTTTTCTACTTAATTAGTCTTATATGTAATCACAATGAATACAATCGGGTAATTCAACAATTATCTGAAGTGTATGTAGAATTTATAGGACTGAATTTGATCGTTGTCTTCTTCAGAGTTTAGTTATTGTGTTAGAAATGGTCAAACAAAGAAAGTACTTATGTGTAGAGAGGGCAAGAAGTTGAGCAAAGTGCAGTTGGAGGCGGCAGCAGTGCTTCGGCATGGTTCCTCATCCGCTTGCCGTTGGGCTCGAGGATACGATCGATCACCTCCTCATCCGCCACTGGGTGTTGGATTAAATATGCACAACATACAGCTGTAGATAAGCACACCATACCACACCTCCATAACTTAGAATAGCATTCATGGAGTAAAAAAAAACTGCACCATGCGTGCTGAGTGATCTCATTTTTCTGAACCTCAATGTACTAACTTGTAACAGAACAGATGATACTATTTTACAGATTAACTACAAACAGTCTATATCCTAATATTAAATGGTAACATACCATCTTCTGAAAATGATAAATAGTTTATGGATTTTTTTTAAGAAACAGGATTTCTTCCTGATTTCCATTAACAGAAACCAGTAGCATCATCCACCAAAACAACAATTTATGTCTTTATGCCTCCCAAATATCTTGATCACTATTTCACATGATATTCAAACACTTGAGTATTGAGTACAGTTCATTCAAACGCTTGATGTAGAACTTTTATTTTATTTGGAAGCACATTACACTAGAAGTTAGTTATCAGGTCCCTAAAATAGAAAAGTTACCTGTCAGATTAGATATGATACAGAACAGAAACAGAAAGTTGCATGCATAGTAGAGTAAATGAACTTAAATTCCATCCTAAACTTAATTAGTTGAATAAAATTGAACTGAAATGTCAGTTCGCAATGCAGGGAACTGAAAACAGTAGAAGAATTAGTCTTGTTGGGAGTAGCAGTAGCAGTTCTTGCTGTTGTGAACTTTTGTAGCATGCAGTAGCAGTTTTGTATTATAGAGTTGCTTCATTTAAGTGATTAATAGGTGCTTCATTTAAGTGATTAACATGTGCTTGCGTAGCTGGGCAGACTTTTGTACTGCATAATATCTGTTGACGTTATATCTGTTGTTTTACTTTCATAGAACATGGCTTGCAAAGTATGTCGGTCCCTATGTGCCCAAGGACAATTCACCGGGTCTTCTTTTATGCTTCAGAACATGGCTATGCATTGGTCCCGGTTCGTGTGCCCGAGGCAGCAGAAACCACCTGGGGGCATCTGTCCCGGTTCGTGGGGAGGCATTGGTCCCGGTTTGTGGCACGACCCGGGACCAATGCCTAGCCACAGGCCACGTGGCACGCGCATGGGCATTGGTCCCGGTTCATTCCCCAAACCGGGACCAATGCCCCTTCCCCTACATATGCGGCCTCACAGCCCCCTTCCCTCTTTTTTTGGCTTGGGGAAGTGAGAGAGGTGGGTGTTAGTGTGTGTTGTGCCTCGTGGCACGAGAGTTGTTCCTCGTGGCGCGGGAGTCCTGCCGCGTGGCGCGGGAGTTGTGACGCGTGACCACGAATGCGCGGTATAAACTGCTGCGCCTCGAGCGTCTTCTCCTCTCCACGCACCGTCACGCCACCACCATGCCTCCGAGGAGGAACAACACCACCGGCTTCCGCGGCGTCCGAGCACGGCAGAACGGAATGTTCACCGCGCATATCCGCTGCGGGGACGACCGCATCCCCCTCGGCTCCTTTGCGACGGCGGCGGAGGCCTCCCGCGCCTGGGACGCGGCGGCCTGACGCCTCAACCGCCCGCGGTCGCTGATGAACTTCAACGACTGCCACACCCTCTAGGAAGCGGAGGCCAGGGCGCCGACGCCGCAGATCGTCACTGTCGCCGACCACCGCCACCTCAGGCACCGCGCGTTTCAGGGCCTAGTCGACGCCAGGGACGACCGCGTGGTCCGCGAGTATTACCGGAACAATCCGGGGGAGGAGAGCGCCGACGAGGAGCTTTGGCAGACCCGCGCGACTGAGCGGGCGGAGCGGCGCCTCGAACGCCACCTCGCGTTACATGCCGCTCGGGAGGCGAGGACGAAGGCGCTACAAGAGCTCCGTCGGGCCGACCACGCCGGCGAAGTCTGGGCCTCCGACGATCCGAGGTGGGGGCCTATGTCGGACATACCATCATGCGCCTCCGACGATGACGAGGAGGTCACCGACGACGACGACCAGGACGAGGAGTAGTGTTCGTCTGTTTTCTGTTTTTAATAAAAGAATTTGTTGTCTTCCGAGAAACTGCGGCGCGCTAGCGCGTCTGTTTTCTCTTTTCCGTGTGATTCTTCCTGATTGGTTGGATTCAGACGACTCACGTTAAGGAGAGGGGGACATGCATTTCGATAGATAAACAAGGCACAGTACACATAATGGCAAGATTGGATCTAAATCTAAACGGAGAGCATAGATCTAAATAAACAAGGCAGTGCATAATGGCAAGAGTGCATCGATCTACTAGCTAGTCGTCGTCGCCGCCGTAGTCGTCGTAGTCGCCGCCGTAGTCGTCACTATCGTCGGACGGTGCTCTGGACTCACTCGGAGGATCATGACTCCAGGACTGGGCGTGAGGGTAGCGCAGGAGGGGGTTATCGCTAGCTGTCGTGGTGGTGTCACGGCAGATGCCATAGGATGGCTAAAGATGTGGGGACGAAGGACGCTGGAGGCGCTCGGGGAGGGATCACGCGACGAGTAGACGCGTGAAGGATGAAACTAGCACTGCAAACAACACAATCTACCCAGGTTCAGGGCCCTCGTGAGGAGGTAAAACCCCTACTCCTGCCTTTCTTTATGTATTCTGGTGTCTCACCGAGTAGCCACAGTACAATGGTTCTTGCTACCGAGTAGCCACTCTTCTCTCTCCGGGTAGAATTAGGTCAAGAATCTCTACGTATGATCCAGCCCAATTCTCGTCCCTCGCGCAGGAGGCGGCGGGGCACCTTATATACCCGGTGCCCAGCCGGATACAGCCAAATACAAACAAGTCTCGACATTGTGTGCACACCTCCTTCTTCCGAGTTCCCGCTGACAGCTTTGGCTTCTAAGCTTGTCCTGATGCGGAAAGTTGTTGGGAAAAACCAAGTAACCAGTCTGTTATCACTGTGCGAACACAGAGTAGGTCCCCCTATCCTGCGACGCCCTGCTGACACACTGTCACTGTCAGGCACGCCGTCCCCAGATGAACAGTGCTGTGAACAGTGCCAAGTACGGACCCGGGATACGCGGGATTCGGTGTCAGAATGGCTCCTTTGACTTCTGGCCCGAGTAGGTTCCCGCTATTTCTACTCGGTCCAGCTCTTCTGTTCGGAGGAGCACAACTCTCTTGATTCATTCTTCTGGCTGTCTAGGTGTGAGACCGGGTAGCAGTCGACCGGGTAGCGAGTACCAGGTAGCCGGCTACTCGGCCAAACACCCTTTCTGATCTTGCCTTTAGCACTTGCCACTAGTAGGAAATAGGCAACCAGTGACGAACAATTTTCAGCTACCGCTGGCGAACATGTGTTCGCCAGCGCTACCACGCCAGTGGTAGCAGGTTACCGCTGGCGAACATCACTTCGCCAGCGGTAGTGCATGTTACCGCTGGCGAACAAATCCTTGTTCGCCAGCGCTAAGTTCGCCAGCAGTAGATGCTCTGTTCGCCAGCGGTACAGCTTCGCCAGCGGTAGGAAAACCTGTTCGCCAGTGGTGTTGTTGGCCAGCGGTAGGGACTTTGTTCGCCAGTGGTAAGTTTCCCAGGTTTGTATTTTTTTTCTTTTTTTTTGTATAACAGTTTGTATATTCTGATTCTGTATATTCCCAGGTCCAAATACATTCAAATTCTATAATTTATAAACTTCACACATATAAATCACTGATAGCACATCGATAAATCATAGATACATATGCATCCATCCATAACGAATTTAACACATCGATAACGAAATTAACACATCGATACATATGCATCCATATCCAATTCTCATAAGTACGAATACAACACATTGATCTCAATAACACGTTTATGTCGGAAGATTTCGAACCCAAAATATAGCCATCTAATTAGTTCAACGATTACAAAGGTATGACGACATCTATACAACGTACGCGCGATATAGAGATCAATCGCAAAGAAGACTAGATATACGGTCCGCCTCTGCTTTAGCTTCCGCCTCCGCTTGCGATCTTTCGCTAGGGCCAGCGCGCCGTCCACTTCTTCATCTCTGTGTAGACCAAGATAAAAGCATTAGACCGGCAAAGGAAATCACAAGTTCTCATTAGGAGCAATTCGTAACGAATCGAATACATACCGTCAATCATTTCTTCCTCGATGTTGTGATCTTCTGTTTCTTCTCCGGCGGGAACGGAAGAGCACCTTCTAACAAGTTGAATGGTCTCTCGTCAGTCTGCTCTAGCACACATTGTCGCAACTCATTGTTAGATGGTGGGGGGTTCCAGTGGAAGGTAGATCCTGAAGTTACTACATCCTTATAGATGATTGTGCAGAGCTTGCGCTGGATGCGACCAAAGTTTTGTCTGTACTCAGCATCAGACCATTCCACGATGTTGCGAGACCATTTGTCCACAGCAGACATGTATTGCAGACCATGTTGGTCCTTCACGATCTCCGTCATGTGTTGGATGAGGTACCATGCCTCCATATGGCCGCCTGGCGCCTGCTTGGGGCAGGGAAACTCTGTTCTGTGTCTGAACACATATTTGCCTTGAATTTGTTTCTTCCTGTCGCAGAATCCTTCCCCCCGATGTAGCCATCCATAGCATCATTGAGAACAGACTTGATGAGGGTGTAGTTCTTCTCCTTCATCGTACTCCCGGAGTCGAGATATACTGCGTGCGCGTCTCTCGGGTAGAGCATGATGAGGGTGCCGTATTTGTTTCTGCGCAAAACAGGAGAGTCCATATATATAATCCTCAAAAATCGTATATGCGCAAACTTATGTAAAGATGGGAAATATAACTTACTCAGGAAAGTAGGGCACGAGGGTGATCCTCTTGTTCATATGGTTAGTGAGCAACACTTGTTCGAGGTACTTTGTCGCTTTTGCCCTACCCCTGGGGTTGTTCAAGTACATGTCGTGCATGTAGTAGGGGTCTGCTAGCCCGATGTTTTTGACATTCTCTACGGATAGCTGATGCGCCAAGCTGAGCGTAAACAGAGGGACGATTGACGAGTGGAGTGATTTCATGTGGAACATCCGGAAAATGTCGTCAAATCTAATGATGATCTTGTTTCCGTTGCCTTCAGTGACAAATCCCGCCGTAGATGGCACCTTTGCGACCAAAACCGGCAGCGTTGGATTTTTCTCTTTCAGAAGCATCTCCTCCATATATAGTACACCGTCATGGACGCTACGCATATCACCTGACAGCAAGGAGACCAACCTCGGCGGAAGCATCGGTTTGCCCAACTGATGGATCTGATGCCAGTCGGTTATGGGTATCCTGTCCAATACACGTCCTGTCTGCGGCTTAGACTTGGTCCCCTCCACCGGTTGGCTCATCGATGCAACGGCAAGAACCTTCTTAGTTCTTTTCCGTGCATACTTGATCTTAGGCTAAGTCTTATGAAATACATCCGCTACCGCCTCTTTGAGGGCATCCTGGCTGATGACTTCTTGCTCGGGGACTGCCGGCTCTTGAGAAGAGAAAAGACGCTTTGTGCATCGATATTTATCCGCTTCCTCCGCTGGCAAGAGAAGTTGATCAAGATCATCGAGGCCGGGCGCCCCCTCGTAAGGATCGTCGACGAGGTAGTCATTGGGGTTCTCATCTTCAGCATCGTCGCCGTCGTGCTGCACGGACTTTGCAGGTGAGAAATCCTTGTGTTGGCTCGGGTGCCCCGAGACCCCTGGACCGGTGTTGGAGTGTTGGCAGGAGTACTTTCCAAACGAATTAGTGATTTCGGCCAGGTCAATGGCCAAACCAAGCATTGCTCCAGGTTCAACTCGCTGTCGGCTGCAGGTGGTTGGTTCGGAGGATCGAGAGCACCGCAACCAGGGAGCACCCGACTTAATGTCACTCTGAACACGTCCTCGGGCATACGAACGCCGTGGGATACGCGGTTCAGAGGTGTGATGACTTTTCCTTTGGCGACGTCCTTTAACTCGCCGTTCACATTAAGGAGCAATGTGCATCCCGTCTCGTCGGCCTGCGAAACATCGCGCGATCGTTGTTAGAGACTGATGTCGTCACGAATCAAGTCATAATATGTAATTAAGCAGTGCACGTTGAATTACCGTGAGGGCATTGAGCTCGGACAAGAGGGATGGACCGCTAAGTGTCGGCGGCGGCGGCGTTGAAGAGATGTGGTGGGGCGGCGACGGATCTTTGCGACCTTCCGGCTGAGGGTTGGGGGCCGGCTCGTTCCGCGCAGCAGACGCCACGACGGGGGCCGCGTTCTGCGGCGCCACGACAGGGGCCACGTTCTGCGGCGCCACGACGGGGGCCACGTTCTGCAGCGCTGGCTGCACCATTTGGGCTATGTTTATCTCCGGGAGCGGCCCTTGTCCTCCACCTTCCATCCACGGCGCTAAGGACTGAGCGACGGACGCACAGATGGTAGGGAGGAGCTCATTGAGCCTCTCGTTCACAAGCTCGTCGACCGTCTTCTCCGGGCCCTTGTTCCGCTCCTTACGCTTATCCTTGGTGTCCGGGTAGTAGTGCGCATGACGATGACCCTTTCTGAGGCCATGCACATGGCCACGATGCGGCTTCTTGTCAAGGGGCACTCCCTTCATCGCGTTCAGCGCCCTAATGAAAGGGGTGTCATACGGGTCCTTGTTCGTCGTCGCCGAGGACCCCCCGTCAGATTGAGATAGGCGTTCTTTTTCTTCTTCCTCGAGATACTTATTCTCGAGCAGCTTGACCTTCTCGTTCAACACAAGATCGCCGGGCTTTTTGGGATCTTCCCTATAATGGGCCCTGACAAAATTTCTCACCTGCGGGTCGGTGATCTTGTCAAACGGGTTCGGCCCTTCTCTCTTCGCATCCTCCTTTTCCCATACTTTCTGCTTCCCAAGGTAACCCCGGCTTCCGAGATTGTGAGGGCCAATGTTCTTTTTTCGCTGTTCTTTCCCCCATTTACTCAGCGCCACCCTTTCCGGTTTGAGTTCGTCGATCTTGAATTGGGCCAAGTCTTCCTCGGAAATGGAGGGCCACATCTTATGGATCTCATCAAAATCCTTACCCTTCGCAAGCATCTCCCGCAAACTGGATCTCCAAGTCGTAAACGCCTTGGCAAACTTTCCCAGTGCTAAGGAGTTGACCAGATTCTTCTTCAGGTCCTGGTTGTCGTAAGGATCCGGGAATTTGTACCTTGTGTGCAGCTTCTCAATCAGCAGGGCGGCATTAGCCTTGTTTTCTTTAGCTCTGAGGTGCTCCATATTAACGTTGCCGAAGTCTCGAGCTATGCAGCCTATCTGGTTTCCATAGCCCTTGGCATAACTCTCCGGCTCGAGGGGAGCACCGCTCTTGGGGTCCACTTCCGTGAACTCTTCCCGCATGGTGGCGAGCATGTTGTGCCGCCTCTCTTTGCGCTTAGCCGACGCCTCGCTACCGGAGGCGGTATCCCCGGTGCCACTACCGGTTTGATCACCTTCTGCGCTCGATGTATCGTTGTGTGGCTCTAGCTCCTCGCGAACGGTTTCGTCCATCTCGTCGTCTGCATCGTCGCCCTGCATCTCTAGATCCGGGTGCGGATCTACGGGTCCGCCTCCGGCGCTTAGCATAGAAAGCCACGCATCGTCGTCCCCGCCGTGTCCGAGACCAGAACCACCCGCCTCGTCGTTGTGAGCCATATCTAAGGAAGGAGAGAAAACCCGAAATAAGTTCAACAAATCCTACAATTTAGACGATGTATACCCCATACGAATCCTACAATTCGTGCAGAAAGAGATGCACTCTTCGGTGAGAAAGCCCTGAACGATGCTTCCGTCCGGACGAGCTCTGTTGCGAACATATCCTTTGATGACCCCATTCATCCTTTCAAATGGCATCATGTTGTGCAGGAACAACGGCCCGAGATGGATGATATCGTCCACGATATGGACCAACAGATGAACACATATGTCAAAGAATGATGGTGGAAAGTACATCTCAAGCTCGCATAGTATCACGACAATCTCTTCCTGCAGCCTTGAGATCTGCTTCCCCGTGATCGACTTTCGAGATATAACGTCGAAGAAGTTACAGAGGCCAAACAGGGTTTCCCGGACGTGTTTGTCCATTATTCCGCGGATCGCAACCGGAAGTATCTGCGTCATCATCACGTAACAGTCATGAGACTTCATCCCGCTAAACTTTTGATTCTGCGCGTCGAGGAATCTTCTTATTAGCCCTGAGTAACCGCTAGGGACTTTGACTCCGAGAAGGCACATCATCAATTTTGTGATCTCGTCCGGACTAAGAGTGAAGCAGGAGGGGGCAGTAATAGTCATTCCTCTTAATAACCCTTTTGGCCTTGCGACCATCCGTCTCCTCATCACACGATTGATCGCCGTCGTCATCATCCGGGCGTCCCCCCTGAAGATCTACCCTAATACCAAAATATTTCAGGTCGTTTCTTGCTTTCACCCCGTCTTTGGTCCTCTCCGGCACGTTGAGCAGCGTGCCAAACAAACTTTCAAGCACATTCTTCGTGATATGCATCAGATCAAGGCAGTGAGGCGTATCGAGAATGGGCCAGTATGGCAAGTCCCAAAACACCGATCTCGTCTTCCATACATCCAGAAGCGGTTTTGGCGCCTTTTGCTTCTTTCCCGGCTCTGGGCATTCCTTCCAATCATTCAGCAAATTGTAGATTTCTTCGCCGCACCTCTTACGTGGAGGTCCACGGAGCTCATCCTCACCGTTAAAAAGGTCTCCTCGCCTTCTCCACGGGTCTTTGTTGGGTAGCCACCTTCGATGGCCAACGAAAACTGTTTTCGAAGACCCAGGATCTTTCGGAAGTTGCATAAACGTGGGGTCATCCATGCACCTCACGCAACCGTTATGTCCGTGGCACACCTGGCCCGCCACATATCCGTAGCCTAGTAGGTCGTGAACCGTACAGAGTAAGACAGCTCTCATTGGGAAATATTGTTCACCAAAGGCGTCCCATGTGTTCACCCCTTCCTCGACCCATAGCGTGTCCAGCTCATCTTTAAGCAGCTTCAGGTATAGATTGATGTCGTTGCCTGGTTGTTTCGGCCCTTGAATTAGCACTCTCATGTGAATATACTTCCTCTTCATGCACAACCAGGGAGGGATCTTGTACATCCATACAAACACGGGCCAGGTGCTATGGGTGCTGCTCTGGTTGCCAAATGGATTGAGTCCGTCGGTGCTCACACCCAACCTGATGTTCCTTGCCTCCGCCCCGAACGTTGGATATTCACAGTCAATTGCTTTCCATTGACTTGCATATGAAGGATGTGTCAGAATTACTTTTTCACTCCGATTTGGATCTTTCAAAACTTTATTCCTCCTTTTCACGTGCCAGCGCATGAGCTCTGCTTCCTTGCGGTCCGCGAAATACCGTTGCAGACGGGGAATGAGCGGAAAGTACCACACAACTTTCCGAGGAGCTTTCTTCTTCCCTTTCTTGTATCGAGCGGCGCTGCAAACTAGACAAATGGTTTTGTTCGCGTCCTCTTTCCGATAAATGTAGCAATCGTTGATGCACACATGGTATTTTTCGTGAGGTAAATCAAAGGGGCACACGACTTTCTTGGCCTCGTCGCAACTTTTAGGACAGGTGTTGCCCTCTGGAAGGACATCGTGCCAGTATTGCAGGCTTGCATCGACGCTTATGTCGCTCCATTTGTATCTCGCCTTCATTTGCAGAACATCGAGGGCCACTCTCAGGCGGGACTCTCCCGGACCGCAGCCTGCATACAACGGTGTCTTCGAGGCTATCTCTAGTTGCGCCAGCTTCGATTGCTCTCTAGCAGCAGATATCGAGTTAGTCGTCTTTCTCAAAAGCAGTTCTTTCAGATGAGGGTCACGCACAACTTCCGTTAGGGGTGTCCCTGTGTCCTCGTGATCTTCTTCCACGTCTTGTTCAACATCTTCTCCATGATCATGGGCGGGGTCATGAGGCTGATCTTGGTCCTGCTGTAGTTGGTCCTGCTGTAGTTCTAGTCGATCGTTGCTATTGTCCTGTTGCACATCATTTCCTACCGCCGCCGCCCCATGGACTTCATCATCTTCATCATCACTTAGCCACTGACTGTTATACCCATCCATGAAACCATACCTTAGGAGGTGACTGAGCAAGTCTCCGGTAAATGGATTGAGCAAGCCCCCTAGTTTGCACTTTCGACATGGACATCGTATCTCCTTGCGGCCATTTTGTAACATGTCTTCTGTCGCGTGTCTCAAGTAACTATTCACGACACGTTCACTCTTAACGACCACCATTATATGTCGACTGCACGAGAGCGCGCCGATATAATTAATATTAGAACCAAACATAATATATATATATTTCGATATTCACGAAAAAAATCGGCATGACCTTCCTACAAATTGGAGGTTAGAGGAGTGCCAAACTTTGCCGAGACGGAAATGAATCAACATTCCGGCTAAGTGGCAACTCATTTTCATATCAAAAATGTCACTTCATGTCGTATTCACGAAAAAATTCGGCATGACCTTCCTACAAATAGGAGGTTATTAGGGAGTGCCAAACTATGCATTTATCGTCTCCATCACACGACCATTGTTGAATCCGGTGAAATTTCACACATATTGCATATCGCGTGTATCCGGATAAAATTTATATACAAACTCATTTAATTATATATTATCATTCATCCCACCTCAAATGAATAGATGGCTACACGATGATATCCGGAGAATTTTGGAGCTTTGGAGAGAAAGGGGGTAATTCTAGATCTAGATGGCTAGGGAGGGAAAATTTGGGGTAGAAATGGTGTTAGGAGGGAGATAAACATATATATACCAACTAAAATAAATTTAGTTGGTTCAAAATAGAGTAGGAGGGTGGAGAAATTGGCATAATTTCGAGCTAGAGAGAGAGAAGAGGGGACAAGGTGAAGAAGGGAGAGTGGAGGGGAAAGTGGGTGGTGGGGGTGCCACTTATGGCTAGATCTGCGGAATACCGCTGGCGAACAGGTGTTGCTGTTCGCCAGCGCTAAAATGCGTTCTGGGCCCACATATTAGCGCTAGCGAACAGCAGCACCTATTCGCCAGCGGTGGTGAGCGTAGCGCTGGCGAACACTTTGCCCTGTTCGCCAGCGGTAATATAGGGCAGCGGCTGTAGCGCGCGCAGGTGGGGCCCGGCCATAGCGCTGGCGAACAAGAGGGGTGGTTCGCCAGCGGTAGTATTAATAGCGCTGGCGAACAGATATTTCTGTTCGCCAGTGCTGTTAGAGCTGGGCAACAGAAATTCTTGTTGGCCAGCAGTATGCTGGTGGCTATAAGCCATTCCCTACTAGTGTGCCTTTACCCTACTCGGGGGTAACCCCCGACAGCAGTCCCCGAAGCTGGTAGAGTCCTGTGAACTCGTTCACTGGGCCCTGCCAGCTTTAACCCAACCTTGAAAGTCTTGCCCTTGAGCCTTGGGAGGCCAGGCGAAAACCTCCGAGTAGCCCTTGGTCTTGTTTCCTTCCTTCCGAGTAGGGCCGCTTCTCTTCTCTGTGGCCGAGTAAAATGACTTGGTGAAATCTTGAAACAGAATCTCTGTGAGACAGAGCACAATCCGGCTTTCAGCGCTGCAACTGGGCACGTGTCACGCGGACACGACTTCGACGTCTCGGTGCCCGGTAACTGACAGGCCACGCACCCAGTTTTCACGGGGTGGGCCCACCAGCTCGTAACGTCCCATCACGCGCAGTAATCGCCCACGATCTCGTCGTGGGATCTAATGCGGCCGTTACGCGCGCGTTCTGCGCTGTGTGCGTTTCTAACCGGCCCACAGACCCCACGCCGCACGATTACTGCCACGATCGATCCCACTTCCTCAACTCGTAACGGTAACTCGAGGAGCGGTATAAATACCCCCTCGGTAACTCCTTCTTCTTCTTCCGCTCGCAATTCCCCTCTGCCTTCTCGTTTCTCCGCCGCCGCAGAGCTCCTCGCCGCCGCGCAACTTACTGCGCCGCCGCGAGCTCTTCCACTCCACCAAATCCTCGATCTTTTCTCTCCAATTTCTTCCTCTCCGCCATGGCCCGCGACGACAACGCTCGCGCCGGCTGGGCGGGGTCCGAGGTCACCGCCGAGGACTGCCAATGGCTGGTGAACACCCGGAGGGTTCCTCCCGGTGTTCGCTGCCGGCAACCTGGCGACGAGCTCGTTCCTGCTCCAGAAGAGGGAGAGCACGTCGTCTTCCTTGCGCACTTCGCGCGAGGATTCGGGCTCCCTGCATCGAACTTTCTCCGCTCCTTCCTCGACCACTACGGCCTCCAGATGCACCATCTGCCCCCGAACGCCGTCGTCTTCCTCTCCTACCACGCTGTGGTGTGCGAAGCCTTCCTCGGCGTTCGCCCCACGACGGAGACGTGGTCCAAGTACTTCTTCTTCCGCCAACAGAGCAAAGGCAAGAAGGATGGCGCGGACACCAGCAGCCGGATAACGGAGACCGGCAGCGCCAGGATGGTGCAGAGCCCCGGAACCAATCATCCGCGCATCAAGGGATTGGACTCCGTCCGCAAGTGGCAGAGGACGTTCCTATACGTCAAGAACATACCCGCCAAGAAGGGAGCCAAGGTGGAGGACAGAATCAATCTGCCCCCGTGGAGCAACCGAGCTCCTTCCGGGCAAAACTGGAAGACCAAGCCGTCCATGGACAGGAACCTGACGCAGATGGAGGAGAGCCTTGCCCATCTGATCGGAGAGGGGCTCAAGAGCGACGATCCAGTTGCCTGCTGGATCTCTAAGAGGGTGCTGCCGCTCCAGCAACGCGCCCACTCCATGTGCTACATGGGCGGCCCTCGCGATTCTACTCGGACAACCATGTTCGAGCTCAGCAACGCGGACGTCGCCGCTCATGCGCGGTCCATCCTCACCACCGGCCTCAGAGACAATTGGCAGTATGGCTTCATCCCATACAGCCGTACAAAGCCGATTGAACGGGTATGTGCTTCTTACTCTGCTTCTTGCATACGCAATCCGAGTATATAGCCTTCTCTCCTTGCTGCGACTAGCATTTTCCCTCTGCGCCGAATAGGGCGCTTAACGGAACCGCTCAGGCTTAGTGTGCTTGGTGTTTGCACGCCTTGTCGGGTAGGACACTTAGGAGAATCGCTTAGGCTTAGTGTGCTTTGTGTTTGCACGCCTTGCCGAGTAGGACACTTAGCAAATTCCCTAGGCTTAGTGTGCTTTGTGTTTGCACGCCTAGTCGGGTAGGGTGCCTTTGTGCTACTCGACTAACTTACGATGTCTCTCTATTCTGCAGGTCCTTGATCGCCAGCTCACTAAGAGCATGGAGCGCTTTGAGGACAACTGGTCGGCGGACCGAGAGGAGGACGACGAGGTCTCCTTCGAGACCGCGGACGGGCTCAACCTCCCCCATGCTCAGACAGAGAAGCATCACGTAGATGCATCTGTCCGTGATTGGACCGAGGACGAAGATGAAGGTAATCGAGCTCGTCTTGCCTGGTCGCAAGCCTCGCTACCCAATTTATCCTTGCTTCTGAGTCGTTTTTCTTCTTCCCAACCTCGCAGGTGGCGGTGATGCTGAAGAAGAAGACGAGGAGGAGAACGAGGAAGCCCTTGTCGTCAAGCCGCTCTCGGTTGCTGCTCCTCTTACCCGCAAACGGACGGGTAGCGGTGCTCAGGAGCCCCCCGCCAAGAAGAAGAAGACGGCCGGGAAAACGACCAAGAAGACCGCGACGAGAGGGGGGCGGACAATCCCTACCCGCAAAGGGTAAGCACTTTCTCCTTAGTTGCTTCTCCTCGATTTCCTCTGCCCTTCTCTTTTTCCTGAACATATTTCTTTCTTCAGAGCCCTCTTGAACGCTGACGCCACTCTTGCGCCCACCGTGACTAAGAAGAAATCCGCCATTGACATCGATAACCTCATCGACCTCGACGACGAGACTGGAGCCGCAGCGCAGGCCGGAGCGCGTGCGTCCTCTCCCGTGAAAGGGGACGATTCCGACGACGCTCGGTATATGGATAGCGACGCCCCCGACGCCGAGTAGGAGCAGCAGACCCGCGCAGATCAAGAAGCGCGGGACACTGATCGCGACGCAAGACCGCTTTCTCCTCCGGCCGCCACGGCCGAGGAGAACCTAGATCAAGACCCCGAGAAGCATGATGATGATGCCGCCCTTGAGCGGCGAAAAGATGACCAGGAGCAGCCAGCGATAAAGGCTGCTGAGCAAGACGACCCCGCGGTCCAGCCACGGGTAGAAGGACCAGATGCCACACAGCAAGACCCCGCTGCCGGGCAGCGGGTTGAGACCATTGATGAGACGGAGCAGTACCCTCTGAGCGACGCGCAACCAAGCGCCGCGCAGGGTAGCGCTCAGCCGGATGCCGCACCGAGTAGCGCGCCTTTGGCTCCGCCTACCCAGCAGGGCACTTCCTCCACCGCGCCAAGCCCTCCATCAATGAAGAAGACCAAGACAACATCCAGCCCTCCAGCCCAGCAGCTTATCAAGAAGATCAAACAAAAGTCCGTTGACAAGAATGCCTCCGAGAAGAGGGCTGCCGAGAAAAAGGCTGCCGAGACCCAGGCCGCCGAGAAGCCAGCTGGCCAGTCAGATGGCGTTGTTCGCAGGAATCCTTCGCGTAGCGGTACGCGTGGTGCTGCCGCGATGCTGCCGCCAAGACCAACTGCCAAGCCTGGCCAGCTCACCATCCATGAACCTGAGGGGCTACTGATACCGCCGCAGGGTCCAGCTTCCCGGATCCACCCACCTACCCACCTTACATGGTGAAGGTGAGCCAACAGCACAACATTCCATTGACCCCAGTCGAGAGGAAGCTCGCTATTCGGAGGGGAAAACAGGCTACGCCGGTGGACTCCAAGCCTCCAGCCAGGAACAAGGACCGATTCGTCTCGTTCTACTCGCGCGAGGTTGCAGAAACCGAGGTGACATCCACAGGCATCGAACAGATAGTCGACCGGGTTGGATTCATCGATGCTGAGTGGGACAGCGACGTCCTCGGCAACACGAATTGGCACGGCACATCTCTGGGCGATCTGGACCACATGCGTGTCGATTGGAACAAGGCAGACATGGGTTATAAACCCATGACTATTGCGTCCAACACCAGCACTCTCGCCGCCAAGCTCTTCGTCCATCGCAAGGCCGCGGAGGATATTGAACAAACTTACGCGGTAAGCTTTTTTCATCCGTTCCGAGTTGCATTTTCTTTCTCTTCTATTCTGCTGCTTCTTCTTATCCATCCCCCAGTCCCCGAGATTCTGGCCAAGTAGGCGGGTACTCAACCGAGTTGCCGCCTTCTCGGGTTGAATCTACCCGTCTTTGTCTGACTCCTTTTCTTTCTTCCTCCCAGAACTGCCTTCTGAAAAGAACCAATCTGTACCGGCGACTGCTGTGGAACCACAGCATTGCTAGGAGGCGCCTCGAGGCCCTGGAAAAGGAGCTCAAGTCCACTGAGGCGGCAGATAAGGATGTCATGAACAGCACCCTTAGACTTTCTGAAGTGGAAGGTAAGCCTTTAGCTTTGCGGTTCCTGCGTTTGATGTTTACGCCCGCTTTTGCTTTCTGCTCTAACCCGTCCTACTCTGCAGGCAAGTTTAAGGCCCTGGCCGATGAGCACGCGAACTGCCGTGCCTTTGTTGAGAATGGGCAAGCCACGATCAAGAGACTGGAAGGTATGTTGCTGTCTTCTCGGCTTGTTTTCTTGCTTTCATCTTTGCTACTCTGCTGACCGTGCTTTGCTTTTCACAGAAGATCATAAGAAGTTTGTCGAAGAGCATCTCGACTGCCTCAAGCCCGCTGAGGTGCAGGCGCAGATTGCAATCCTTGAGGCGGAATTCAAGAAAAGGCACCTCGCCGAGCTGAAACCACTGCAGGACCAAGTGCGAACTGCTCTCAAGAAAGCCATTGATCTAGCTACCGAGAGGGACAACGCGGTGTCCGAGAAGAAAAAGGCCGAAACGGCAGCCACAGCGAAGCGACAGGCCCTCGAGCTAGAATGCAAGTCACTGAAGGAGAGCAACGCGGATCTTTTGCTCCAGCTGGCGCAGTTTCGGAAGGTGGAAGAGAAGCATGTTGCTGATGAAGAAACATGGAAGAAAAAGCTGCAGGCGCTACTCTTCGATCTGAACAGTAAGTGCTTGCTTCTCCGCCCTTTTCTTGTTTCTTGCGCTTCTCCGCTGCTCGGTTTGTTTTTCTACTCGGCTTCTGTTTCTGATCTTTTCAATAGCTTTTTCAGAAATCTTCCCCGACCTCGAGTCATCTTGCAAGCCTGCCTTGGCGAAAGCCCGAGCAGCTCATATTGAGAAGGGCGAACCCATGGACACCAAGGCCGAGATCGAAGATAGCATCACAGTTATGCAGGGGCAGCTTCAGCGCTTAAGCGGTGTGGGCACCGATCTGGTGCGCACCGCATTCAAGCTCCATGAGGTGTTCTGGCCCAAGGACTCCGCGCCAAAAACTATCCGCGGACTTGCCGCGAAGCTGAACGGCGTGAAGGCCGAGCTGAAGAAGTTGAGGGCGTCTGGAGCTCGGGCAGGCGCTGATATGATGCTGCTCTTCATCACCAGCTGGTACGAGAACCTCAACTTGCAGGTTGTCCGCGAGATGCGTGAGGACTCCAAGTGGGAGACGGATACCGACTGCGTGGCTCTCCGCCAGGCCGTCGCGTATGAGGTCACCCAATACGCAAGCACCGCGCGCTTCATCGACGGTCTCACTGAGCCCGACACCGAGGTGGACGAAGGCGACGATGAAGAAGACGAGGACTCCACCGAGTCTGATCTGGGCAGCTTCGAGAGCGAACGCTACAAGGCCAGGAAGGGGAAGGCCGCGGTCATCGCGGATAGCGAGGAAGTGGCCGAGAGCGTGGAGATGGAAATCGACACTGCGGCTCTCGAGTTCGGCACCTCCTCAGGTGCGGCTCTCGACGACACGGCGCGACTCCTCGCCCAGACTGCGGCCTCCAGCTCGGTGGCCACAGCCACTTCCGAGCAGGCTGCTACTGAGCCGGATGCTGATGCCGCGAAGACTGACGCCGCCAACTCGGATGCTGATGCTGCCAAGACCAACGCTGAAGCTGAAGCCGACAAGGCCCATGCTGATGATGAGGCCACCAAAGCCAATGCTGATGATGAAGCTACCAAGGCCAACACCGAGAACGTTGCTACTTCGACCTGATTTTCTCCTGCAATCTTATCCTTCAAACACTTATCAGATCCCCGGGATGCCGGGTGCAGATGTATCGAAACAATTATCCTTGTTGTTTGCTACTCAGTTTTATTCACATCTGATATTTTAACTTATTTAATTTGAGCAACTTTGGCTCGAATGCCGAGTTGCGTTATCATGCGAGTCCCCGAGTTGCATTTCTTATTCGCTCTTCCTTTTTATCTCAGCTCTTACCCGCAACTTGTTGCTTTTTTGGTATTCGAGTCACAAGAATTCAAAGTTGGAGTTGCAAATACTTAGCCACCTAGAAATACTCATAGTAACGCAGCCCACCACTTAGCCGAGAAGGAGCTAACAAGAAACGACAGTAAAAAACATCCTACCCGGTTCCTGCACTTTTTCTTTCCTTAGTAATTTTTCTTGAGCTCATTGACCTTTTGCTTGTTCTCTTGCTTGCCATGAAGCCGGGTTTCGGACAGCAGCAGAGTCGAAGAGTTGGCATGTAGGTTTAAACACAGTACTAGATGTACTTTGTGAAATTTTAAGCAAAGCAACCGCGTGGACAAAAGTAAAGCCGGGTAGGAACACACAAAGCAAGTTTTAGGCGAGGGCAGTCCCCGAGCTGAATTTCAGATTGCAGGGTGGAATTTTAACTCAGATAAGAGAGTACATACACATCTTTACTCACGAATGAAAGCGACGAAGTAGGGCTACATTCCAAGGGCGCTTGGTTTCCTCTCCAGCTTTATCTGCCCTGTTCGCCTGTGATGGACGCATGTCCACGAGATAGTATGCATCGTTGTGCAGCGCTTTGCTCACAATGAAGGGCCCTTCCCATGGAGGAGACAGTTTGTGCATCCCGGCTGTGCGCTGCACAAGCCTAAGAACCATGTCTCCTTCTCGGAAAACCCTTGGGTTCACCTTTCGGCTATGATAACGCCGCAGGTTTTGCTGGTAGATAGCCGAACGTGACAGAGTAAGCTCTCTTGCTTCTTCGAGCAGGTCAACGTCGTCTTCTCGAGCTTCTCTCGCCTCTACCTCAGTGTAGAGGGTTACTCGGGGGGAGTCATGCTCTAGGTCTATTGGCAACACGGCCTCAGCCCCGTATACCAAGAAGAATGGCGTGTAGCCGGTTGACCGGTTAGGGGTAGTCCTTAGACTCCACAACACCGCTGGCAACTCGTCTAGCCAACACCCAGGTGTTTTCAGTAGCGGCTCGATCAGCCTTGGCTTTATGCCTGCCAGTACCATTCCGTTTGCTCTTTCCACTTGCCCATTGGAAGCGGGATGTGCAACAGATGCAACATCTAGCCGGATGTGCTTATCTCTGCAGAACCGCACCATTGCTCCCTCTGCGAAGTTTGTGCCGTTGTCGGTGATGATACTGTGCGGGTAGCCGTATCTCAGGATCACATCCTTCAAGAATTTCACAGCTGTAGCCCCATCGCACTTCCGAATAGGCTTCACTTCAATCCACTTGGTGAACTTGTCCACCATGACCAAGATGTGTGTCATGTTGCCTTTAGCCGGCTTGAAGGGGCCAACCATATCCAGGCACCATACGGCAAACGGCCATGTGATAGGAATTGTCTTCAACTCGGAAGCAGGCATGTGAATCTTACTCGCGAACATCTGGCAGCCATTGCATTTCCTCACGATATCTTCAGCTTGCTGCAGAGCTGTGAGCCAGTAGAAGCCATGCCGAAAAGCTTTCTTGACCAATGCCCGAGAAGAGGCGTGGTGCCCGCATTCTCCTTGGTGTATTTCCAGCAGAATTTCTCCTCCTTCTTCTGGGTCCACACAACGTTGCAGCACGCCGGTGGCACTTCTTTTGTGCAGCACATCTCGGAATATAGTGTAGCCCTTGGATCTTCTCTGAATCTGTCTTGCGGCCACCTCATCCTCTGGCAGAGTACCGTCCCTTAGAAAGGATAATATGGGCAAGGCCCAACTCGGTGTCTCCCGTGTGGGAAACACTGGTTCGTCCACTTCCATTGGGACAGGCACCTCTGGTTGCTCTTTAGGGTTGGGAGCACTTCTCTGGAGCCCAGAACGATTGGCGAGGACCTCCTCAATGAATGCGACAGTCCCCGGGTTAAGGACAGCAGTCCCCGAGTATGGAGTGGCAGTCCCCGAGTAGGGAGTGGCAGTCCCCGAGTAAGGAGTGGCAGTCCCCGAGTATGGAGTGGCAGTCCCCGAGTAAGGAGTGGCAGTCCCCGGGTAGGGAGTGGCAGTCCCCGAGTAAGGAGTGGCAGTCCCCGAGTATGGAGTGGCAGTCCCCGAGTAAGGAGTGGCAGTCCCCGGGTATGGAGTGGCAGTCCCCGAGTAAGGAGTGGCAGTCCCCGGGTTTCCTGTAGCATTCTCCCAGTCAATCTCCATGGGGTCAGACTCCTCGCTTGGCAGAGAAGGGACAAATATGGATTCCGAGTTGGGAGAGGGCTTGATGGATGGCTTCCTCAAGTGCTCCAAGGCAACCCCCGCCGGGATGGATTGCCGAGAAGATCCCAACTTGGACAGCTCGTCTGCCGCTTCGTTCTCTGCTCGGTGAATGTGCTGGAGCTCGCAGCCTTCGAAGAATCCAGTCATAGACTGTACCAGGACGCGATATGATGCCATGTTGGCATCTAGAGCATCCCAAGTGCCAGAGACTTGCTGCACCACCAGATCTGAATCGCCATAGCATATGATGCGCTGCACGCCAACCTCCTTGGCTACTCGCAAGCCATGCACCACTGCCTCGTACTCTGCTACATTGTTGGACGCCTTGAAATGAATCTGCAGCACGTACATGAGTTGATCTCGCTTGGGTGACGTAAGCACTACGCCAGCACCAAGGCCTTCCTTCACCTTCGAGCCATCAAAGTGCATCTTCCAGTAATTAGAAACTGGAGCAGGAGGTTCATACTGCACCTCAGCCCAATCCACCAGAAACTCCGCCAGAATCTGAGACTTGATAGCTTCTCTTCTCGCATACGCGGGTGCATACGCGGCCAGCTCGATTGCCCACTTGGCTACTCTGCCACTCGCCTCCTTGTTGCCCATGATATCCGAGATGGGCGCAGAGCTCACAACCGTGATAGGATGCTCTTGGAAGTAATGCTTTAGCTTCTTGGCGCCCAGGTACACGCCGTAGGTCATCTTCTGGTAATGCGGGTAGTTTTGCTTGGAGCTAGACAGCACTTCACTGAGATAGTACACTGGGCGCTGCACACTCTTGCCTTCTTCTTCTCGCTCCACCACAATCACCACACAGACTACTCGGTTAGTGGCAGCAATGTACAGCAGCATTGGCTCCTTGGGTAGTGGGCTAGCCAAGATGGGAGCACTAGCCAGCATTGCCTTCAGCTCGTTGAATGCCACATCCGCTTGCGGAGTCCAGACGAACTTGTCACTTTTCTTCATCAGTTGGTACAGAGGCAGGGCCTTCTCGCCCATTCGGCCCAGAAAACGGCTCAGAGATGCCAAGCAACCAGTGAACTTCTGTACATCCTTCAGGGATCTTGGCAAAGACATGCTCTCAATAGCTTTTATCTTTGAAGGATTGGCTTCAATGCCCCGACTAGAGACCAGGAATCCGAGTAGCTTGCCAGCCGGGACGCCGAAAGTGCATTTACTCGGATTGAGTTTCATTTTATACTTGCGTAGGTTAGCAAAGGTTTCCTCAAGATCGGCAAGCAGAGTATGTGTTTTATTCGTTTTGATGACAATGTCATCTACGTACACCTGCACGTTCTTGCCGAGCTGATCATGCAAGCATTTCTGCATGCATCTCTGATAGGTTGCACCCGCATTCCTCAAGCCAAAACACATGACACGATAGCAATAAGCCCCGTACGGGGTAATGAAAGCAGTCTTTATTTGATCAGCAGGATTGAGTGCAATCTGGTGGAAACCAGAGTAGGCATCTATGAAAGACAGCAGTTCACAACCAGCAGTGGAATCGATCACCTGATCGATGCGAGGTAGCGGGAAGGGATCCTTGGGGCACGCCTTGTTCAAGTCAGTGTAGTCGACACACATGCGCCATGCAGTGGCAGCCTTTGGATCCTCCTTCTTCTTCTCGACCATGACCGGGTTGGCTAGCCAATCCGGATGCAGTACCTCCATGATGAAATTGCTTATCAGCAACTTGGTGGTTTGGTCGCCAATGGTTTTCCTTCTCTCATCTCCGAAGCGGCGCATAGGCTGCTTCACTGGCTTGGCGTCGGGACGCACATGTAATGAGTGCTCAACCAACTCCCTCGGGACTCCTGGTAGATCTTCATTGGACCAGGCGAACACGTCCCGATTCTCACGGAGGAAGTGGATGAGCTCGCTTTCCTATTTCTCCGCCAACCCGGAGCCAATGATGGCTACGCGGTCGGGGAACTCGGGGTCGACCTGGACCTTCTTGGTTTCCTGAGATGCCTGGAACGCGGTCCCGTGTTGCGTACTCGGTACGCCCTGCGCGCCAGCTTGCGCGGATTGCGCCATGGCCACCACCTCGTACATCTTCTTCTTCTCGGCAGCGATCACCATTGACTCCGCCAACTGGGAACCAGCAGAGGCACACTCCACGGACTTCTTGTAATCACCAGCGACGGTAATCACACCGTTGGGACCAGGGATCTTCATCTTCAGATACGCCGTGTGGGTAGAAGCCATGAACTTGCTCAGAGCAGGCCTGCCGAGTAGAGCGTGGTAAGGGCTCTTATGATCAACCACCTCGAACTGCAGGCGCTCTGTGCGGCAGTTCTCCCTTGTGCCGAACAACACATCTATCCACACTCGACCAATCGGGTTGCACGAGACTCCCGGCACAATGCCATGGAAGGTGGTCTTGCTGGGTAGCAGCATGTTCTCAGCCAGGCCAAGCTTCTCGAGTGTGTCTTTATACACGATGTTGATGCTGCTGCCGTTGTCTATTAGCACCTTGCTGAACCTCACATTCTTCTCGGGACCCAGGAAAGTAGGATCCAACACCAAGGCGTAGCTACCCGGGTTGGGCATCACCTTGGGATGATCTACTCGGGACCACCTGATCTCTTGGTCACACCAATACATGTAGTGAGGGACAGCAGGAATCACTGCATTGACCTCCATAGCACGCCTGTGCTGTGATTGCTTGTCGACTGGCTCGGAAGTGAAGATCATGTAGCTCTCATGGTGCTCTTGGTACTGGTTGGAGCCTCCGCCCCCATTGTTGCCGTTGTTGTTGTTGCCCTGGTAGTTGTTGTTGCCTCTGTTGTTGTTGCGGTTGTAGCTGTTGTTGTTGTTGCGGTAGCTCTCATTGTTGAAGTGACGGTTGGCTCGTAAAGCCACTTGGTTCACATTTTCCCTTCTCGGAAACACTGGCGGCCGAGCTGCGGGTGCGCGAGCAGGCTGCATATTAGCATTGGTCGCTGGCAGAGGAGGAGGAGGAGGCAAGCCTTCATTCTTGATCAGATCCCACCACTCGCACTGTCGGGTAGTATGGTTAGCGGGCCTTGAGGGGTGCTGAGTGCGGAAACTGCATGGGCCATCCTTCATGTCGTCAAAGACGAACTTCCTCGGCTGCTCGGAGTTGCCGCTACCCGATTGAGGAGCACGGAACGGTTTCTTGTTGCCTTGGCCCTGGTTCTGGTTCTGCCCGTAGGCTCCAGCAGGTTTCTGCCTTTGGCTACCCCCAGCTCCAACAGCCACTGCATTCACCTCTTCAGGGTCGTACCGAGTATCTATTCGGTCACCCCTGCTCTTGTTGCGGAACTCGTTGCGCTTGCTGTTGCTGAAGTTTCTTCTCGGCTCAGAGGAATCCATCAGGGGCTGAGTAGGGTCACCGAGTGCGTACTGATCCGCAATCTTGATGGTCTTCGCCAGAGTGTTTGGCATCTCCCTCTGCAACCTTTGCCACAGCATACTGCCATGTCTGCAACCCTGCGTAAACCAAGTAATGGCCTGGGCTTCATTCACACCTTCACAGGTGTTCCTCAATGTGCTCCACCGAGTAAGGTACTCGCGGTCCGTCTCGTCTTCTCGCTGCCTGCAAGCGGACAGCTGCTGTGGCCTATTCGGCCTCTTGTAAGTGCTTGTGAAGTTGCTGATGAAGGCGTCCGAGAAATCCAGCCAGCAATTGATGATGTTCTTGGGCAAGTTGTTGAGCCAAGTGCGAGCTGGACCCTCTAGCATCTGCGGGACGTACCGCACCGCCCATCTCCGATTGCCGTTCGCGATATGAACCGCGGTGACATAGTCATTGAGACAATCCTCCGGCTTGGTGCTGCCGTTGTAACTCTTGGTGCCTCTTGCAAACTGGAAATTCTTCACGGACGGCTCGTTCATGATGCGCGGGCCGAAGCATTCGGGGCCAGGAGGACCCGTGTTCTCAAGCCGCGCCGACAAGCTGATCCGGTCCAGCTGGTGCCTGGCATCTCCAGGCGCCAACACGCGCTCGCCAACGCGATCCAGAATATCATAGCCAGCCATCTCCATGGCCGAGTAGCCGTCATCATATCTATCCACCTGCACAGCTGCAGGCTGCTCCACCAGGTTGGCGACTGGCGCCACTGCACGCGGCTGCTGCCTCTGCCGAGTAGGCTGAGCGGCGGGATGCTAAGAAGGACCTCGGCGCTCTCCATCTCGGGCCTGGCTTTGAGCTTTATGGGCTTGAAAGCCTGCTCCTGCAGCGTTGTGTTTCTGACCGGGCTGCTGCGGCACAGCGAGCTGTTTCGCGGCAGCAGCCGGGTCGTACACCTGCATTTGCCTGTCCTTGCCTGAACGCCCACTGCGGCTCTTCTCGCGGCTGGGATGCGGAGATGAGGCCTGATCGTTAGATCTGGCCACATGTGAGTGCACCACTTGCGAAGCTCCAGCACCCGGGTTGGCTTTCCGGAACTCCTCGTTCTGCCTAGCCGCCTCTAGCACCAACTCGTTCAGCCTCTCCTGCTGCCTAACGCGCGCGTCGCCTACTAGATGTGGCAAGTCGCAGCTACAGCCTCAGCAGCTCTAAGTGTCTTGGCGGGTGTGCTATATCTGGGTCGGGTGGAGGTGTTTGCGGTGGCGGACTGACTGGGAGCCTCTACAACAGTTGCCATCTCGGCACCTAGGTTACGACGCGTAGCGCCTACTTTGCTAGCTCTCCTAGTGACTGGTGTGAAACCGTGAGCCTTGTTGTACTCAAGCTGATCTAAGCTAAGCTCTAGCCTGATCTTGTCCAACTCTGCCTGCTCAGCGAGCAGCTCCTGGCGCTGCCGCTCGAGCTGCTCCTTCATGGTCAGGAGCTCGAGGTCGGTGGGAGGCGGCATGCCCGTCCGCGCAGCAGACGCAGGGATCGTCGGAGTAGTGGAGAGCGGGAGGTTGCACTCCTTCTCGTAAGGCTTGTGCGTCTTCCCGCCAGCACTAGAGCCAGCGAGATCCTCGACGACGACCGCAGCGGTAGCAGCCGCGCCCTTCCCGGCGTCTGCAGCCAGGCCAGCTACCATCACCTCCGCGACGTCCGCGGAGCGGCCCAGCGGCCTCCCGCGTGCGGCGATAACGGCAGGTGGATCCTCCGCGTCATGCACCAGCTCGGGGTACTCGCAGTCGACGACGGTGGCGACGTAGACGAGGTGCGCGCCGAAGGAGATCACCGAGCCGCCCTCCGGCATGGCCCTGCCGCCGAAATCGCCGGCGTTGTCGGTGACGAAGTCGAAGGAGCCGAATCTGTGGACAAGGCCACAGACCACGCGCTCTCCGGTAGCAGAAATCGATCCCGTCCGAACGGAAACTCCAGCCAGCGCCGCTGGTTGCCCCACGGTGGGCGCCAACTGTCGTGGTGGTGTCACGGCAGATGCCATAGGATGGCTAAAGATGTGGGGACGAAGGACGCTGGAGGCTCTCGGGGAGGGATCACGCGACGAGTAGACGCGTGAAGGATGAAACTAGCACTGCAAACAACACAATCTACCCAGGTTCAGGGCCCTCGTGTGGAGGTAAAACCCCTACTCCTGCCTTTCTTTATGTATTCTGGTGTCTCACCGAGTAGCCACAGTACAATGGTTCTTGCTACCGAGTAGCCACTCTTCTCTCTCCGGGTAGAATTAGGTCAAGAATCTCTACGTATGATCCAGCCCAATTCTCGTCCCTCGCGCAGGAGGCGGCGGGGCACCTTATATACCCGGTGCCCAGCCGGATACAGCCAAATACAAATAAGTGTCGACATTGTGTGCACACCGTCCTTCTTCCGAGTTCCCGCTGACAGCTTTGGCTTCTAAGCTTGTCCTGATGCGGAAAGTCATTGGGCAAAACCAAGTAACCAGTCTGTTATCACTGTGCGAACACAGAGTAGGTCCCCCCTATCCTGCGACGCCCTGCTGACACACTGTCACTGTCAGGCACGCCGTCCCCAGATGAACAGTGCTGTGAACAGTGCCAAGTACGGACCCGGGATACGCGGGATTCGGTGTCAGAACGGCTCCTTTGACTTCTGGCCCGAGTAGGTTCCCGCCATTTCTACTCGGTCCAGCTCTTCTGTTCGGAGGAGCACAACTCTCTTCATTCATTCTTCTGGCTGTCTAGGTGTGAGACCGGGTAGCAGTCGACCGGGTAGCGAGTACCAGGTAGCCGGCTACTCGGCCAAACACCCTTTCTGATCTTGCCTTTAGCACTTGCCTTTACCCTACTCGGGGGTAACCCCCCGACACTAGCCCTGATGTAGTTCATGACGCTCTGAAGAGTCCGTCCGCCGCCCCACCACAGCCGACGACCGGCCTCGTTGAAGTTCGAAGGAGGCGGGCCGTTCTCCTCGTACCTGGCGAGCGCACTCTCACACCGATTAATGAAGAAGGCGTCCCAAGTAGGGCGGTAGTCAGGATTCCAACTGGGATTCCTCTGCTGCTCCAGCGTGAGCTCGTGGTAGTAGTGGTTCGTGATGGCCGCCCGACGCGCCACACCTTGAGGAAGAGGAGGGACCGGCACTCCTCCGACGCTCAGCATCCAACCGGCGGGAACGCTGTAGCCGGGCGGGCATCGGTAGTTCGAGGCGGAAAGAGCCTCCGCCTGGATGAATGTTAGAGTGGGTACGGTAGAAGCCATGAGAGAGTGGTGAGTTTGTATGTGTTTATGCCAATGGTGTGGCAATGCATACATATATATAGTGAGAAGAAAACATATCCCTTTAGTCCCGGCCTGTTTTACCAACCGGGACGAAATAGTTCGGGTTTCGTTGGGAAACGAATCATCCCTTTAGTCCCAGCCTGTTTTACCAACGGGACGAAATGGTTAGGGTTTCGTTTGGACCAATCAGATAGAATCACACGGATCATGTGTTTCTTTCAAGCGCTTCTGAGTCGTTGGATCAGGGGTGTGTTTCTTTCGAGCTGTTGTGAGCCGTTCGATCAGGGCTACGGTGTGTTTCTTTCGAGCGGTTGTGAGCCGCTGGATCAGGGTGTTTCTTAACCGTTGGATCAAAATCCTAGCACAACACTTTGTGAACCAGAGGACCCTATATATAGCCCACCTTCATACACCGGTCAGTTCATCGACCAAATACAAAACATCAGGATTCGCCAGCATACGTCCTGCCATGCATTTGGTATGCATATATGCACGCAGTAGCCAGAAAACGGATTTGAATGCAAATAGTAAAATAGTTAATAGTTAGAATAGTTAGAATAATTATTTAGGTAAACAGAAAACGGATTTGAATTAGTTATGCAAATTCAAGCAATTTTCATATTGAATTTTTTTTCAAATTCGAAAGTATATAGAAGTTATTCATGTGCATATTCAAACAATATTCAAATTTTGGCGCTAAAACATTTAGCGCGCCCGGCCCAAAAATACATCTGGTCCCGGCCCGTGCGACCAGCTGGGACGGAAGCGTCTTTTCGTCCCGGTTGCTGCCACCAACCGGGGCTAAAGGGGCCTTTCGTCCCGATTGCTGCCACCAACCGGGACGGATGACCGTGAATATATACACGTCACCTTCCCCTCCCCAATTTCAGAACCGCGCGCAGGGACGAACCGACGCCGCCAGGCTGCCCAAATTTTCCGTCGCCGCACTCCGCCGCCAGTGCCTCGTGCGCCGCCCTTACCCCGTCGCCGCACTCCTCCGCCGCCACGCCGCCAGTGCCCCGCGCTCCGTCCCGCTGCCCGCAAGCGCCGCCCTCGATCCCGTCGCGCCGCCGCCAGCCCGCGAGCGCCGCCCTCGATCCCGTCGCGCCGCCGCCAGCCCGCGCGCGCCCGCCCTCGATCCCGTCGCGCCGGCCTCGATCCCGTCGCGCCGACCGCGCCGCCCTCGATCCCGTCGGGCCTCCACTGCCCCGCGCCGGCCGCCGCCCGAGAGGAGGTAAGGCCTGCCTCCATCTCGCCCTAACCAGGGGTTTTTTTTTCTTTTTTTCCCCTTTTTTTACTTAATTACTGTTTTTGTTTTTAGTTATTTATTAGTGTTAGAAATGTTAGAATCATTAGTTATGAATGTTAGAAATTTTAGATTAGACTTAGGAATTTTAGATTTGTTAGAATTGACATAGGAAATGTTAGAAATGTTAGGAAATTTAAGAATGTTAGAAAATTTAACTAAGTTAGTGTTAGAAATTTAAGAATGTTAGAAATGTTAGGAATGTTAGAAATTTAACCACGTGAGCTATGACCCTATGAGGGTTCCTTATCTATGGATGCGTATTATCATACGTTTAAATATTTCATGAATATGTTGCTCTTTTTGTGTATTATCTATAAGCAATTTTGATGAAAATAATTGATCATTAGTTATTATCTATAAGCAATTTTGATGAAATGGATCTGAAACATATAGTTACTCTTTTTGTATATTATGGAGCCAAGAGACGAAGATGCCAAAAACTTGCTCGAGGGTTTCATCCGCGGGCCCGACGTAGAGATCGATGTGAGCTAGTGGATGAACAACTCCGGTGAGGGAGATCCGAAGCTCACCCAGGGAGACGACTCCGGTGAGGGAGAAGCCAACGGCTCCTATATGGGAGCAGCCGACGGCTCCGGTGGAGCCGTACAAATTACAAACACCGGCTCCGAGGTGCATCTATAGGTATGTTAATTAATGAAGCATCTGTTGTCAAGCATATCCGGTTCAAGCATATCAACCGAAAAAAAGACTAAACGAGGCGCAACAAAGAAGTTGAAAGATACAGAAAGATATCGGATCGACACGATCACAGCAGACGGCGCACCCGAGCTTCCCCCTGATGTTGCCCAAAAATTTGTGAAGCAATGCGGAGTGCTAGTTAGGGATCACATCCCGACCACTGTTCATGAGTGGAATCAGCCAAAACATCCGCGGAAACAAGGAATTTCATATGTCAGCAAAATAGCCAAAGAACATCTTTTCTCGAAGATCTTGTCTAATTTCAACTTACCCTTGCCGGAGGTGGACGAGAATGAAGCGGTTGTGAATGAGGCCGATGTTACTAAAATGAAAAGTGAGATACGGGAAAAGGTCAAGGCGTGGACCCTGAAAAAGATGGCCGAGCAATTCAAAAACTGGAAGAAAAGATTGAACCTTGACTATGTTAAGAAGAACAAGACTCCAGATTTCACTCAAGGGTATGAGAAAATAAAACCCATATGGGCAGATTTCGTGAAGTACAAGCTGTCAGAGAATGAACTGGAAAGGACAAAAACAAATGAGAAAAACGCCGCCAAAATGGTATATCACCATGTTATGGGGCAAGGTGGCTACAAGGGTTCCAGTCCCAAGTGGAAGAAATGGGAGAATGACCTGCTTAAGCTGGGGATCACTCCCGAGCCGTTCTTGTGGGTCGAGCGGACAAGGTCATGGTTCTACGGGCATGGGGGCACGTTGGACGCCGAAGGAAATGCAATCTATAACCTAAGGCATAAATAGAGTCCTCTACCCATAGAGAGTCTGAGAACCGCAATACAGGACGTTAAAGAGGGGAAGTTCGTGCCAGATAGAGAGAACGACGAGCTCACACGCGCCCTCGGGAATAAGGAACACGTAGGGCGTACACGAGCTGTAAAAGGCAATCCTCCGTGGAATACTGGGTTCGACGACACCAAAAAGAGATACCCCGATAGAAGTCGTCAACGTAAAAAGGACGCGGAGGCAGCTGAAGCAGAGAATCAGGCAAACTGGAGGCGTCAACTTGAAGAACAGATAAAGCTGACGCAGGATGTAGCAAAGAAGCAACAGTACCAAATTAACACACTTAGCCAGCAGATAGTGTCTACCGGCGCATCACACATGGTAGAAGGTGAAGTCGAGGCTACCGACGCCGCACATTCTCATCGCAAAAGCAGCGTTGCATCCACGCAGCTACCGGGTGATGATGCACCGCCGATGATTCACCCGGTGGATGATATCACGGAGATGACAACCTGTGAGCTCCAAGTGAAGGTCGTCAATATAACCATCAAGGCGACGGCCTGCTATGTCTTACCAATTGGCAACGAACCAACTCACCATAGTCTTCCGGTTCCACGGGGCTACGCTGTTGTTGGGGTCGATGAAGTTTTCAACGGATTCGAGCGGGTAAAGCTTGATTTCCCTAAAGGTGAAGACAAAGAGTTGACTGAACTCGGAGAAGCCAAGAACTTGACCGTTCTATGGCTAAAGGAATGCATTGTGCTCCAAAATCAGACGGCAAAGCCATCGAATCCTCGCCATTCTCCAGCGCAAAAGTCTCCAGCGCGGTCGTCTTCGCCATGAATGCCGTCTCCAGCGCGGTCGCCTACGCCGTGCACGTCTCCACCGCGGTCGCCTACGCCGCCGCGTCAGCCTTCTCCGCCCACTAAGCTTCTGCCGAAACGTAAAACATCACCCAAACGTCAACGGTCACCCCTCCCGAAGGTACCAAAGGAGGTACCCAAGTTACCTTACGACTATACTCCCGAGGAAACCCAGAAAATCGCAAAGGACGAATACGAGGCGTGGAAATCAAAGCGGAAGGAGAAGAAAAAGGCAGATTTCCCCGAGACCGAAGAAGAGATAGAACGAGCTTGGAAAATGGTGAAGACTCTTCATCAACCCGAGCCGAGTCTGTCATCTAACTATGACCGCTCTATTCTGAAGTCACACCAGGAAATGGTGCGGTCGACGAAGAGTAGTAGCGCAAGCGGGAAAAGGGGAAAATCAGTTGCCCAGCTCGGAGAGCAGAAAAAACAATCCACGTCCCCGCTCAAAGTGATTTCCAATATCCAGGTGGGGCCGAGCACTAATATTGCTCACGAGAAAATTGATCCGGAGTTTATAACACTGTACACAGACAAGGTAGCTGATGCAGGTTTGTCCATTGCTGAGTATATGCAAACAGTAGACTACTTCCTCGAAGCTGAATATGCGTACAAATACGGGTACGGGAAGCCTCTCGTCAAACCCGAGGAGATAAAGGATCTACCAACGAAAATGCGAAGAGTGCATAGTTGGTATATGGAAGCCGTTGAGAAATCTCAGGACTGGATATGTCTCAGCGTTAAGGACGAGCACTATGGGTATGGAGATGGATTGGTTATGATTCAATTTGACGAATTGTTTCAGTTATACCAGCAGCAGGCCCTCGACAAAGTTGTCCTTAGTGCCTATTGTATGTAAGTACTTATTTCTCTACCTCACCTCATTCATTTGCATATTCATATATATATATAGTACACTCATATATTATAATTGCATAATGAAGATTCTCGAATGCAAAAGAGGTGGAATCTATGATATTGGGTTCATTGATCCAAATTTTGTTTATGAAAAGACTCTTCAGCTATCTGCCAAGGATACAGAAAATAATATTCTGAGGGCAATAATGTTTCACCAACACCGACGGGAAATGCTATTTCCTTACAACTTCGGGTTAGTGTTACTCTGTTGTAAACATTCTGTTTTCCTTACTCGATGTTCACTGTATAATTGATGAGTTCTGCGTGCGCAACTTCCACTATATTCTGCTAATCTTCCAAATTGACAAAGGAAAAGTAATGGTAATGGACCCAAAACGTAAACCCCTAGCAATGTGGGCTGACATGCAGGAAATGATCCAGCGATAATTTCAATCTTTATTAATTTCAGTATTTATATATGGCACTATATCGACTACTTTGTTTCATTTTCGGATATCAAGTAATTACTAACTCTTTTTTATTCTTTTTCTTTATCGGGTAGCGTTTGGAAGAGGTTCATAAAAAAGGCCAGGGGTGAATGAAAATCAGAGCTTACATTTGATGTTGTGCAAGTAAGTACTATCTAGATCCGCGCGCATCTCCTTGATTCTAGTGTCGATACCATTATCATGGCTGGTTGATTATTATTTTGATTGAAACCATGTTCTCGTAAAGTGCTTGCAACAAGGAGACGAGAATCACTTGTGTGGATACTACGTTTGCGAGTTCATTCGTCAGACGACATGTCCCAAGGGCAGAAATTTAAAGCAACATCATGTATATTAGTCTTCAATTCTTCTTATTACCATCTATTTTACTTACTTAGTTTCATTAATATATATTGACCACTCTTCTTTATATTAGATCGAATGGCTTCGGGACGGTCTTCTACCAAGGGACCGCATACGAGCAATTCAGGAGGAAATTGCGGGCTTCTTAGATGCAGAGGTCCTAAACGTAGATGGAGAGTACTATAGCCCTGGTTGGAACTGAATTTGATTTTTTAATACACTCCATCGGTCATGTAATATGCTTGATATACTTTGCTTCTGTAATATAAGTGTTCCTTATTCTGCTTTATATATGTATTACTTATTCACTCGTGGGATCCAGGAGCTCCGGGGAGGGTCCACTGAGGCTCCTCTCTTCTCGTGGGATCCGGGAGGTCCGGGGAAGGGCCACCGGGGCACCTCTCTTCTCATGGGATCCGGGAGGTCCGGGGAGGGGCCACCGGGAGGTCTGGGGGTCGCAAAACACAAATCATAAAAATTCTGCCGTGGCAGAAGGGGCATGCATCCCGGATCGTATTGAGGACCGGGACTAATAGCCCTGGCCAGGTTCCAGCTCACGAGCCACGTGGTCAGCCCCATTTGTCCCGGGTCCTGGCACAACCGGGACCAATGGGGGAGGGGTATTTGTCCCGGATGCCCCATCCCGGTTGCACAATCGGGACAAATGGGGCTTACGAACCGGGACTAATGCCCCTCTTTCCACTAGTGTATGCATGAAGATAACATTATAGATTGATAATTAAAAGACATAGCATTCAACATTCATCGGATTCCAGCAAACACAACATGTAGCATTGCATAAAGATCATCTCGATCATGTGAGGCAGGTCACGAGATCTAAACACGAGGCATAAAGTGGAGGAGACAACCATCTAGCTACTGCTATGGACCCGTAGTCCAGGGATGAACTTTTCACGCATCACTTCGGAGGAAGGCATGGTGGTGTAGACCCCTCCGGTGATGAATTCCCCTCCCGGCAGGGTGCCGGGGAGAGCTCCAGAACCCTCCCGATCTCGGGATGACGATGATGGCGTCCTCGGGTGTTTCTCGGGTAAAAGTGGTATATTTATAGGTTTGATATGTCGGGGGGATTATTTAGGCGAAAGAGCGATGGCAGAGGGCACCTGGGGGGCCAGACCACCCCCAGGCGCGGCCAGGGGGCGCGCCGCCCTATGGTGTGGCCCCTCTCCGGGTCTCTTCGGGACTCCGTGGAAACTTCGAGAATTCTTAGACTTCCGGGCTTCTAATTTTCCTATCCCGAGAATAAGTCCGGAGTAAGTTTTCTGAAACTAAAAACAGCAGAAAACAGGGAACTCGCTCTATGGCATCTTGTTAATAGGTCAGTCCCAGAAATCGATAAAAATGACATAAAGTGTATAACAAATATGTCGGAAATAACATGAAAACAACATGGAACATCATAAATTAAGGATACGTTTATGACGTATCAACATCCCCAAGCTTAGTTCCTACTCGTCCTCGAGTAGGTGAACGATAAAAACACATAATTTCTGAGGTGACATGCTACCAACATAAACTTGATCATCAATAATGTAAAAGCATTTGTAACCTGAGATCATAGAACTTAAGCATAAGCATGATAAATAAAACTTTTATAATAAAGCATAGCAATCACCTTGCATCATGAGAAGTAACATAAACTAAAGATCATGAATAACAATGCATCGAAAGTTATACGTTTGTTTCAAGTATAGAGAAATCATGGCAAAGTGATATTTTGCTAGTCCTTAAGAGTGGGGCAAAACATAAATGCCACGACACCTTCAAAGTTTATGAGGAAGACTAGAACAGATAATTTGAGAGCAAGCAAATAACACATCATGAATCAATTAATAATGTTTCTGGTAAAAATGCACATTAAACTCAGAATGGAAACTATGCTCTCTCAACTGTGCATAAAGATAGAAGATGGAGACTCAACATAAAAGTAGAAGAAAGGCCCTTCGCAGAGGGAAGCATGGATCACTCATGCGCTAAACCTTTTATTTTATTAAATAGAGGTATAAAATGTTTGAAACTCCTCCCATTCATCTTACACAAACCATGGCTAACCGAATCCTCGGGTGCCTGCCAACAATCACATACCGTGGAGGAGTGTCTATTTTTACGGAGGTGTATGCTTATGTCAACCAATAGTAAACAGAAAATACAGTACGCCACAAGACAACTAGACTTCACAAGAGAGGCTCCCATTTGAAGGACGCAACTGGTGTAGAAGTTCATCCCTCTTTCTCTTTTGTTTACACAATTATGCTTTGACTGATAAATCAGGGGCAAAAATAGTGAAGAGAATTTGCTTATATTAATTTGGGGCTGGGCACCCCGCTGTCAGCTCTTCTATCAATTGAATAAGCGGATGAAGCCACTAGTCCAGGGTGTGAAATCCAATCAACAAGTGAGATAAAGATTCTCTATTTACGTCCTCATGAGCAAAAACAGGAACACAAAACAGGAGTAATTTTGAAAGTTTTAAAGGTAACACATGAGGAATGTACTTGGAGTGGCAGTTAAATACCACATGTAGGTAGGTATGGTGGACACATTTGGCATACTTTGGTTTTGGGGAGTTGGATTGCACGAGTAGAGCTCATACTCAGTACAGGTGGAGGCTAGCAAAAGAGAGCAATAATGGCCATAATAATGCATAGCGACATAAACATCATTAATCTAAGCATAAGTGGTACCACAAGTTCAAAAACTAAATGATCATGGAGGCTATTAGTGACTGGTTCGTAGTCATAAACATGGTGTGGGCATGCTAGTTCAACCAAATAAAACATTCAAAGGAGAAAACCCAAAATTTATGCTTCAATATGACAAGAACAACTCATGATTCTTTCAATGGCACATTAAACACTCTCAGATATTTGAGACAAATCATGCTATTAAATCATCACTAGGCTTTAGAATTAAAATAACATGTAGAATGATATGAAAAGTCTATCCATAGTCCATAGAAGCTTCTATTTGCATCGTTTATATTTTTTACCAAATGCAATAGTTTCTTTTCCCAACAAGAACCACACAAAATATGTTTTAACAAAAACTCTCTAAATGATACAGCAAGAAAATATGATAGTAATTACATAACACTACTAAACCTAACAGCTCTAAATAAGAGATGCAATGAAAAAAAGAGCTAAACACTAATTTTTGCAGCAGCTAGAAGAAAAATTAAGAATACGAGCATAACGAGTATTCAAACGAAAAAGCGGAGTGTGTCTCTCTCCCAAACAAGGATGCTAGGTTCCAATGATATTATTCCAGCAAGGAAAACAAAAAGAAAACAAAAGACAACAAAACGAAAAATAACATACGCTCCAAGTAAATTTCATATGATGTGACCGAAAAAAAATATAGTTTCACTAGAAGTGACCTGATAAATGGTTGATGAAGGAGGGGCTGCCTTGGGCATCCCTAAGCTTAGATGCTTGAGTCTTCTTAAAATTTTCTGATGAACCACGGGGGCATCTCCAATCTTTTACCTTTCACTATTGTTGATCACATATATCACCTCTTCTTTTGACCCTTGAAAACTTCCTTCACATCATACTCAAAGAGTAATTCGCATTAGAGGGTTAGTGGAACAATCAAATATCCATGGTTTATGTATGGGAACAAGTGATATTAACACTTTTAAACATTAGCTACTTACACTGATGTTTCGTGAAGCAAAGAAATCCACTTGACATCGTAAAAGAGCAAATGCAAGAAAAATGGCCGAATCTGCCAAAACCGAACAGACTGTAAAAACGAATTAGTTCGGGGCACTTAAACTTCTCAAATCAAACCACTTAAATAACAAAAGAGTTTTGGAAATATCTGAGGAATAAGCACAAAAAGTTTCAGGTCATTTCGATTTTTCTTTGAATTATACGATTTTTTACGGTGAACAGCAGAAATCTGTTTCCTGCGCAGAAATCCCAAAACCAACTCCAACTTTTGTTAGAAACTTTACTTGGCACAACTAATACATGAAAATAAAGATACAAAAGAGTTTCTACAGAAGTATAAATCCCATTTAATCAAAGAAAACATAGAAAAAGCAAAGCAAAAATAAAACCATGGGTTATCTCCCAAGAAGTGCTTTTCTTTAACGCCTTTTAGCTAAGCTTAGGTTTCTCCTCCGCCGGACTCCCGTCCCCGCCGCCGCCACTCACGACTTCTCCCAGCTGCCGCTCGCCCTCGACGCCGTCCCGTCGTCCCCGTCCGCTCGTCGTCCCCGTCTGCTCCATAGCTGTCCCCGTCCGCTCCAGAGCCGCCACTGGCCCTCGCGACCACGCCCCCGCGCGCGCCCTCGACGCCCAGCCTCGTCCCCGCCCACTTTGTCGCATTACCATCACGCGGCACCGTCGCCGGTGCCGCAGTATCCGAGACATCGATGACAATCATCGGCACCCCGCCGGACGCGCTCGGGCCGCCGACCGCACCGACGGTTCTTGGCTTCTTGCTGTCGTGACCGCGTCTTGGAAACCCCAGAAGAGCACGTTGGTCAGCAGTTTGTAGCGTAGTTCGCTCGTTCAGGCCGCACCGGAGCCAGAGCCCGCGGCAAGGCGTCCGTCTTGTCGACGTCGACGCGGCAGAGTGGGCAGGTGGGGTGCGAGCGCAGCCAAAGGTCGACGCACTCGGCGTGGAAGCCGTGCCCGGCGTCGCCGTCTACCACCATGGTGGGAGTCCGCGCACTAGGTAGGACGCTGCCCTCGTTGTCCCCCACCAAGGATGACATGCTGACGCGCGCCTCCGCACTTCGGCGTGAGCAGTGAGCTTCGAATGTGTTTAGTCTCTAGTGATCGGATATGATTAATGAGAGCTTAGTTGGTCTCTTAATACTTTGCTACTTTGTTGGAGAGGGTATGGTAGTGAACTTGCACCGAGCGAATGGAGTTGGTGTGTTGGCATGGTTGACGAGTAGTGTTTGAGTTGAGCTCACGACACATCGGCGAGAATATTAGCGTAAAGGATACTCCATCTGTTCCGGATTATAACAAAACACATGTTTTTGGATATTTCAATTTAAATACAAGTATCTATCCCTATACTAATTATGGGCAATATCTTATTTGTGTAATGGTATAATATGTATTTTGGATAAATCTATATCCTATTAATTATTTATATTGTTTAATGTTATGTATTACTTGTATTTTTATAGGGACATCAGTAAATACATATGTACTCGGAACTCTGAGGGTATTTTAGACATATCCTCAACCCGTAGCTAGATAGCCAGCCAAGTCGCCAAACACTCACAATTAGATAATCAGCTTTCCCTCCACAGCAGCTTTCTCTACACAGCCACAGCCACAGCCAGCCAGCCAGCCACATTCCAAACAAACAGGCCCTAAGACTTTCGGATTTCGAATTTTCTAATTGCTAGAATATTTCCAGAATAACTTTTCTGAAACTAAAAACGGCAGAAAACATGGAACTGGCTCTCTGGCATCTTGTTAATAGGTTAGTCCCGGAAATCGATAAAAATGAAATAAAGTGTATAGCAAACATGTAGAAAATAACATGAAAACAACATGGAACATCAGAAATTAACGATAGTTTATGACGTATCACACGCCTTTCTTGGTAGAACTGCGTTCACGAAATTCATGGCAGTGCCACACCCGTATACCTCAAGTTGAAGCTCCTAGGAGAATACAGGACAATCACCATGAACGGAGACTTCCAGAAGTCGGACAAGTGCGACACTGATTTTTAGGACATCACATAATCTTTCGGGATGCAAGAGGAGTTGGCGGAACTTGCCAAAACTACGGAAAACTTTGTGTTGCTACTGACAAAGAAGAGCGCTCCAGACCTCGAGTTCAACCCCGGCAATGACACCCGAAAGGACCAGGTCCACCCAACAGAAGCACCAAAGACGGCGATGGTCTCGACAAGCCTTTCCTCTGCATAGGAAAGCGCGCTCGTCAAACTCCTCCGTGTGTACTGCGAAATTTTCGCTTCATAGCCATCTGACATGCCAGGGAATCAGGGATAATCAGGGAGTTCGCCGAGCACTCTCTACAAGTGTTCAAATATGCCAAACCAGTAAACCAAGCCACTCACTGCTTTTCCGAGCCAAAGCGCCTCGCACTCGAAGAAGAGGTGAATCGCCTATTGGCCGCAAAGTTCAAAGGGAGATCAAGATTTCCACATGGTTAGCAAACCCGGTGCTGGTCCCGAACGAAAACACAAACATCCTTAGGGTGTGAATTGACTACACATCGTTAAATAAACACTGCCCAATGGATAATTTCCCGCTTCCACGGATCGACCAGATAATTGACTCCACAGCAGGCTGCCAGCGCCTCTCCTTCCTTGACGCTACTCGGGCTATAACTAGATAATGATGAAACAGGAATACGAGGAAAAGACGACATTCATCACACCATACGGTGTATACTTTTACACAACCCTGCCCTTCGGGCTCAAGAACACAGACGCTACATATCAGCGCTACATGCATAAGTTTCTCGCCAATCTCATCGGCAAAAACGTCCAAGTATACATGGACGACATAGTCATCAAGACTCGAGTGGAGGACACACTCCTCCAAGATATAAGGGAAACCTTCGACGCCCTCAACATGTGCAGAATCAAGCTCAACCCGACAAAGTGCATCTTTGGCGTACCCGCAGGACAACTACTCGGATATCTGGTGTCAACCCGAGGAATAGAAGCCAACCAGGAGAAAATTCAAGCCATCTTGACGATAAAAGAGACGACAAACCTCCAAGGCATACAACAGCTAGCAGGGCGACTGGCAGCTCTCAGCAGATTCATCGCAAGGTTGGGAAAGCAGGCCCTTCCCTTCTACAAGTTATTGAAGAAGACAGATAAGTTCGATTGGACTCCAGAAGCGAAGAAAGCATCCGAAGACCTGAAAAGAGCGTTGCCAAGCAGGAAGGTCCTGGCCACGCCCGAGGAAAGAGTGCCCTTGTACTTGTACCTATCCGCTACTAATCAGGTGGTCAACATGGTGATTATGGTAGTGCGACCCAAAGAAGGAAAAGGGCATGGAGTACATAGGCCAATGTACTACCTCAGCGAAGTACTCTCGCCATGCAGACAATGATACCCCCATGATACGCGTGTAACACACGTTCGTTGGGAGACCCCAAATGAAAGGTATGAAGAGCGCAACAATAATTTTCCCTCAGAAAGAAAGCAAGGTTGAACAACCAGTAGGAGAAAAGAGTAACTTCATAAGGTTGATGCAGCTGAGATGGTAGGGCGCACTACCGGTTCAGCAGCAACGTGGAACCTACACAACACAATCAAATCACTTTGCCCCGACAAAGAAGTTAGGTTGTCAATCTCACCGGTTTTGCTGAACACAAAGAGGTTAAACGTATGGTCTGGAAAACAGTATGAGAACAATAGGAAAATAGTAGCAGCCGTGTGAAAACGGTAATTTCAGTGGTTGTATTATCAGTATGAGAAAATGGACCGAGGTCCACAGTTCACTAGTGGTGTCTCTCCATAGAAAATAAATAACATGTGTGGTGAACAAATTATAGCTGGGCAATTGATAGAAATGAAGGCTGCACCGTAGTGCATATGCAAGACATAAAGATTACTATGTGATTCATGCGGCCATTACAACAAAATACATAGACCGTCATCCAACTGCACCTATGACTAATAATCCACCCTCCGAATATCATCCGAACAAATGTTGGGTATTAAGTTGCAAGCAACAGATAATCGCAGTAAGTAAACTGTGTAATGTAAACAATGTAAACAAAGTAAACATCGTTGTTTTCTCCCTAATGGCTACAACACATCCTCCGTCTGTCACGTTTCTGTCACTCGAGCACAGATGCAAAGGAGGCATGAACCTACTATCGAGCATAAATACTCCCTCATGGAGTCACTAGCATCTACTTGGCCAGAGCATCTACTAACAACGGAGAGGTTGCAAGATCATAAATAACATATGCATGAAGATAACAAGATAGATTGATAATCAGAATACATAGCATTCAACATTCATCGGGTCCCCGCAAACACAACATGTAGCATTACAATAAGATGATCTCGATCATGTAAGGCAGCTCACGACATCTAAACATGAGGCATAAAGTGGAGAAGATAACCATCTTGTTACTGCTATGGACTCGTAATCCAGGGATGAAATACGCACGCATCCCTCCGGAGGCGGGCATGGTGGTGTAGATCCCTCCGGAGTGTTTCTCGGGAAGATGTGTATATTTTTAGGGTTTAGGTATCGGGAGGAATAAATAGGTGAAAGGGCGATGGCGGTGGATGTCCGAGGGGCCCACACCACCCCCAGGCGCGGCCAGGGGCGCGCCGCCCTATGGTGTCGCCCCCTGTGGCCCCTCTCCGGGCCTCTTCAGGACTCTATGGAACCTTCGAGGAATTCTAAGACTTCCGGGTTTCGAATTTTCCAATTCCTAGAATATATCCATAACAACTTTTCTGAAACTAAAAACAGCAGAAAACGGGGAACTGGCTCTGTGGCATCTTGTCAATAGGTTAGTCCCGGAAATCGATACAAATAACATAAACTGGATAGCAAACATGTAGCAAATAACATGAAAACAACATGGAACATCAGAAATTAAGGATATCTCCGAGAGGGGTCGGAATCGTACTGATATCTCCGAGAGGGGACAAGGTCTGGTATGTCCTCTGACTCGACTTTCCATGAGAGGACAGGGCATCCAACAACGATGCCGAGTACGAAGCGCTTATACACGGAATGAAGATGGCGTTGGCTTGCGGAGCCACTCGATTAATGATATATGGAGACTCCAACCTCATCGTGCTGCAAAAAATGAAGGAATGTGACGCAATCGCAGATAATATGATCGCATACCGCGACATGTACAACCTGCTCGAGGGAAGCTTCAAAGATTGCAAGCTGAGGCACATTGCATGATCAAGCAACAAAGAGGAAGATAGGCTGGCAAACATCTGGTCGAAAAATGCACCGATATCGCTAGGAGTCTACCTAGAGAGAATCAACAGGAGACCCGTCAAGCTCAAGAAACCAACAGATTCACCCGCGGAAATCCGATCAGAAGTTAGCAGACAAAGTGCACTCATCACTGCAATACATCACATATCGAGGAAGGTCTTCCTGGTCGAGCCAGTTTGGACGCACAAATACCTGGATTATATGCTTCGACAGCAGCTCTCAGAAGACGTCTCCGAGGTAAGACAAATAGTGCAACGTAACAAATCCTTTAGGGTGATAAACAACGAGTTGTACAAGCAAAGTATCTCAGGAACCCTTCAGCGTTGCATCCCACCTGAAGACGGGAAAGAGCTGCTCTGGGACATACATCAAGGAGATTGCGGGCACCATGCTAGTTGGAGAGCCATCATGGGCAAAGGCTTTCGAGCAAGGTTCAATTGGCTTACAGCAGCCAGGGTTGCAAAGGATCTAGTCGAAACATGTGATGCCTGCCAGCGATTCGCACCCAAGCCGCACATGCCAGCCACAGAGGTAAACATGATCCCATTGTCCTGGCCCTTCGCTCAATGGGGACTTGACATGGTCGGGCCACTATGCAAGGCAACACTCGGAGGATATACGCATCTGCTAGTGGCAGTCGACAAGTTCACAAAATGGATAGAAGTTGTGCCAGTAACATCTCAACATGCGAAGTGTGCCGTCAAGTTCCTCACATCCATCATCTTCACATATGGTATCCCCTGATAACCCACAAGTATATGGGATCTCAATAGTCTTCGAGAGAAGTAAAACCCAAATTTATTGATCGACACAAGGGGAGCCAAAGAATATTTATAAGCCTTAACAGATGAGTTGTCAATTCAACTTCACCTAGAAGTAGACTTGCTCGTGACAGTTTATCAGTCGCAACAATTTTATAGCAATACCAGTAGTGAAATAATAGCAGGATTGAAATAAAAACAACGGTAGAAATTGTAGCAGACAACAGGATTAAAATACTGTAGGCATAGAGATGGATGAACGGGTGTTGCATGGATAAGATAGTTCATCTAATAATGAAAACATAGGCAATTGCAGATAGATAATAATAAAGCATCCAAGTACTATGTAACCATAGGCATGTGTTCCGTGTTTAGTCGTATGTGCTCGCAATGAGAAACTTGAACAACATCTTATGTCCTACCAGCCCGTTTGCAGCGCGGCCTCAAGGGAAACTACTGGTAATTAAGGTGCTCCTTTTAATAAAACACCGGAGAAAAGCATTAACACTCCGTGAACACCCGTAATCCTCACATCACAGCCATCCCCTTCGGTTATCCCAATTGCTGTCACTTTCGGGCCTCGGGTTCCGGACAACAATATGTGTAAACAACTTACAGGTAAGATAAAAAACATAATTATCCTCATGAAACAATAAAATCTTAAAATTTGAGATCATGACACTCGGGCCCTAGTGACAAGCATTAAGCATAACAAGTTGCAAAAACGATAGATAGCACTAACAACGGATACTAGGCACCATGCCCTAACAATCTAGCAATTTATTACATGAACAATCTCATCCAATCCCTACCATACCTCTCAGCCTAGAGTGGAGTTTACTCACACATGGATGGGGGAATCATGGATGATAGATGGAGAGGTGATGGCGATGACGATGGCAATGATCTCCTCCGATCCCCGTCACGGCAGGGTGCCAGAACAGGAACTTATGGTCCCCGAACTGGGTTTCGAGGTGGCGGCGGTGCTCTGGTGTTTTTCTCTGGAATATGACGAACCCCCCTATGTTTTTAAGTCAAGAGGGTTAAGTTTTAGAAAGGGGGACCCGAGGCAGTGCCTAAGGCGACCACACCATGTGGTGGCGCGGCCTAGTGGGGCGCCGCCAAGTGGTGTGGGCCCCTCGTTGCCCCTCTCCGTCTCGTTTTCTGGCTCCAGGGGTCTTCGGGTAAAATAGGAACATTGGGATCGGATCGCTGAGACAAGGTTGCTAACTATGCAAGAGATTGAACTTAAAAGTTAATCAAACGCAAAACTAGCACAAATGTTGCGAGAAGAGGAAGTCAAATGGTATCAGAGATCTAAGGCTCAATTCATAATGGAAGGAGATTTGAATACTCGTTATTTCCATAATGTCGCCAATGGCAGACATAGGAAAAAACGAATTCACTCTCTGCATCAGGATGAAGGGCTGATTGAGGGAGAAGAGTGTCTCAAGGCCTATATAACAAAGTTCTATAAAGGTCTGTTTGGGGCTCCTGAAGTAAATAATATTACTATGGATGAGACCCGAACGGATGATATTCCCCAAGTGTCCAACGAGGAAAATACTTTTCTTAATGATCCTTTCTCGGAAGAGGAGATTAAAAAAGCAATTTTTCAGATGGAGCATAATAAGGCGCCAAGCCCAGATGGTTGTCCCGCAGAGTTTTACCAACATTTTTGGGAGGTCATTAAGGATGATCTCATAGAGATGTTTGGTTGCTTGCAGAGTGGACACCTAGAGCTATATCGTCTAAATTTTGGGGAAATCGTTTTGTTACCTAAGGTTTTGGAGGCCGAAAAGATACAATAGTTTAGACCAATCTGCCTCCTCAACGTTAGTTTCAAAATCTTTACAAAGGTTGCAACCATGAGGTTGAATTCGGTGGCAGATCATGTGGTAAAACCTACACAGACTGCATTTATGCAGGGTAGGAACATCCTTGATGGGGTCGTGATTTTACACGAAACCGTACATGAGATGCATTCGAAAAAACTTAATGGAGTAATTCTGAAAATAGACTTTGAAAAGGAATACGATAAGGTGAACTGGGAGTTTCTACAACAAACTCTAAGAATGAAATGATTCTCAGAAGAGTGGTGTACTCTAGTTCCTAGTTTCGTGGAGGGAGGTAGTGTAGCTATCAAAGTCAATGATGATGTTGGCCGCTAATTTCAAACCAAGAAATGCTTAAGGAAAGGTGATCCGCTATCGCCCATATTGTTTAATATTGTGGCAGACATGTTAGCGATCATGATTGACAGAGCTACGAATAGCGGTCAAATTGAGGGAGTAATTCCACATCTTGTTGATGGGGGGTTATCCATTCTTCAGTACGAAGATGATATGATTCTTTTTATGGAACATGATCTGGAGAAAGCGAAGAACTTGAAACTAATACTTTAAGTGTTTGAGCAATTATCCAGATTAAAAATCAACTTCCATAAAAGTGAATTGTTCTGCTTCGGCGAGGCCTAGGATGCTGCTGCACAGTATGCCGAGCTTTTCGGCTGTGAGGAAGGTCAATTTCCTATTCAGTATTTGGGTATACCAATACATTACAGGAGGTTAACTAATGCAGAATGGAGCCAAGTTGAAGAACGTTTACAGAAGAGACTAGCTAGTTGGAAAGGGAAGTTGTTGTCACTAGGTGGAAGACTGGTACTCATTAACTCGGTACTCACTAATATGGTACTGTATATGATATCATTCTTTCAGTTGCCTAAAGGAGTCTTGAAAAAACTGGATTACTTCCGATCAAGATTCTTTTGGCAAGGTGACAGCGAGAAAAAGAAATATCGTTTGGCCAGATGGGATGTAGTTTGTCGCTCAAAAGATCAATGAGGGCTTGGAATACATGACCTTAAAGTCAAGAATTCCGCTTTACTTGGTAAATGGTTGTTCAAACTATTAACTGATGATGGCGTGTGGAAAACCCTCCTTAAACGAAAATACATAGGTTCGAAAGCAGTCTCACAGGTTACGTGAAAACCTGGCGATTCACACTTTTGGGCTGGACTCATGGCGAATAAACCTCATTTTTTTTGCTATGGGGTATTTAGGATTAAGGATGGATCGCAAATACGGTTCTGGGAGGATAAGTGGTTAGGTAATACCACCCTTCGAGAACAGTACCCGGCATTATACACTATAGAGCAACATAAGGATGATAAGCTCGCTATGGTCATGCAAACATCACCTCCTAATGTGACGTTCAGACGAGATTTAATCGGGCCTCGATTGGTTTCTTGGCAAATCCTGGTTAATAGGCTAACTATGGTTACTCTAACACACCAGACACCGATGAATTTCGTTGGAAGCTTACCAAGAACGGAATGTTCTCGGTGGATTCCATGTATAGGGCTATGATCCAATCAGATATGCCAGTCGATATTTTTAAAAATGTATGGCGTCTAAAGGTACCGCTAAAGATTAAGATCTTTGCGTGGTACCTTCGGAAAGGGGTCATACATACTAAGGATAATCTTGTCAAATGTAATTGACATGGGAGTACTAAGTGTGTTTCTTGTACTCATGATGAGACGATTAAACACTTATTCTTTGATTGCTCTTTTGCGCGTTCTATATGGTCAGCTATCCAAATGGCTTCGAATCTTTATCAGCCCACATCAGTCGCGAATATATTCGGTAACTGGTTGAATGGGGTAGATAAAAGATTCAAGACTATTATTAGGGTAGGAGCGCTTGCCGTTATTTGGTCGCTCTGGCTTTGTAGAAATGACAAAATATTCAATGATAAAATTTCTCTCGTATGCAGGTTCTATTCAGGTGCACAGGTATTCTCCGTTCGTGGTCCACATTACATCGGGGGGAGTTTCGAGACCTTTTTATGGAGGCGTGTGCATGGCTGGAGCAGGTGGCGAGGGATATTTTTATCCCACGTGGATGGCCGCGTGATCTTCGGATAGCGGTTCGATAGCATCGACTGTCTACATCTACGTGATTTGTTAGACTTGTCGTATTTTTTACTTTCTCCTTTGGATTTCGGCTGTGTGCAATTTATGATGTAGAGGCCCGGTGTAATGCTTAAACATTTTTAAGTAATAAATCCCTTTATCAAAAAAAAAGGAACATTGGGATCTTTTTTTTTGGCATTTTTATGAAAGTTGATTTTCTGCACAAAAACGAGACACCGGGGCTGGTGAAAAAAACCGTTAGTCCGTGTTTGTTGTATTCAAAACTCACAAGTTTAGAGGAAAACAACAACAAAAGTGTTCGAAAAAGTAGATACGTTTTGGACATATCAACTCCCCCCAAGCTTAGCTTATTGCTTGTCCTCAAGCAATTCAGTTAACAACTGAGTGCGATAAAAGAATTTTTACGAACATATTTGCTTCATATGATGTAAATATTCTCAATATATGATCAAGTCTTAGGAAATTCATAATAAGAAGTATGCAAATAAAATCACCTAATAGTTATGCAAATCGATCAGGAAGAGATACCAACACACTAATAACAAGCAACATGAAATATATCAATCTGCGGGATTGCAATGTTCATAATAAGATATGATAAAATGGTATCGCGCTTTCCCTTAATTGTGGAGAAAAACGTAAATGCAAGGGCACCTATGAGGTTCAAGTGCAAACTGGAAGTAAAAAATATCAAAGATAAAAGCATCAAAGTTATACCATAATAATCTGTGTTCTGGGACAAACACATTACACTAAGAATGACAGCTATGCTCTTGAGAAAGTGCATAAAGTTAGAATATGAAGACTCAATATAAAAGTAAAATAAAGGCCCTTCGCAGAGAGAAGCAGTGATTAACTCATGTGCTAGAGCTTTTTATATGATTAAAATAGAGGTAATGAAAACAATTTTGGGACATGTGTATATCTATGTCAACGAATAGAAAACAGACAATACAATACGTCACAAGTTAACTAGACTTTACAAGAGCGGCTCCTATTGAAGGCCGTTCTTTCTACTAGGATCAGTAGGTCATCCATGTTTTTTTTTGTTTACACACTTATGAACTTTTCTTAACTGATAAATCAGGGCAAAAAAGTGAACAGAATTATATTAACCACATTTTGGGGCTGGGCACCCCGTTGCCAGCTCTTCTAGAAATTGGATAAACGGATGTGCCACTAGTCTAGGTGTGTAAAGTCAAAACAACAGGTGAGATAAAGATCGTCTACCCGCGTCCTCATGAGCTAAACAGAGCACAAAACATGTGTACTTTTGAAGGTTTTAAAGGTAGCACACGAGCAATTTACTTGGAGTGGCGATAAATACCACATATAGGTAGCTATGGTGGACACATTTGGCAAAACTTTGATTTTGGGGAGTTGGATGCACGAGTAGGGGTCATACTCAGTACAAGTGAAGGCTAGCATTAACCATCATAACCATGCTTGCGAAAGAACAAATTTAACGCAGGCATAAAAGTGAGACAAATACTCTGAGGCAAAATAAATCATCAAGGCTTAATTGACTTTTTATTTTCAGCCTTATGCATGCATGAGAATGTGCCAAGTCAATTCAAGTGAAACATTCAGAGGAATATACCACAATATAATACCCTTCTATGAAGAAAACAAGGCAAGCAGACATTTATATGACATGCTATACTATTAGTAAGTTGGCACAAAACGTAAGAGAGCACGAACTACTAAGCATCCATTAAATAACATACACCTTACAGAAACAAACTAAGCATGTCCACATGGATGAGTATATGTACAAAAAATAAAAACAAATAGAGTTCATACCAGCCTCTTACCACAACTTGAATTGTCGTAAATCATCATTATTGCTTTTCCTTGTGTGGCTTCAATGATATGAAATGATAACCAAGCTCCAATGGAGTCTCGGAAGACTATTGAACTCTGCAGCAAACTTTACAAAACCAAAGAAAAACAACAAATATTTTTGGGTTTCAAATTTAAAACAAGAACAGAAAGAAACAAGCAAACAAAACAAAATCTTTTTGGAATTTTGAATAACAAACTAAAACTAGAAAGTAAAACAAACTAATAAAATAAACTAAATAAACAAGTAAAGATAAATAACAGAAATATTTTTGGTCTTTTTGCGTTTTGGAAAGCAGAAAATAAACATGAAAATCCAAAGAAAAGAAGAAAAAAATGGAAACATGGATATACAAAGCACCGAGAGAAACATGATATGTAAATGAGTGTGATGTCGGTATACCTCCCCCCAAGCTTAGACTTTTGGACTAAGTGGAGATCAATCCCAAGAGGGCCAAGAAGTGGCTCCCCCATAGTATGACGAGGAAGGGCCATCCTCCTAATATGAACTTGAGGACGCCCTGGTGTAATGCACGGTGTAGTTCTTGAAGGGCGCTCACCCCGCTTGATACTCGGGGTCGTGCTGCACATGCAAGCCAAGCAAACGTAGCTGCTCGTCTAGCTGATCCTTTGAGCATGACCACGGCCTCCTGCGAATAATGAACAAACCAGGCTGCGGCAGAGGAACTTCTCTTTCATCTCCATAAGTAAATAAAACTCTATAGACAAGATTTCCATCACTAGAGTTAGAAGTAATAAATGATGAGATTTCATGGCACCAAGATCAAGTCTCTGTGGGGCTAACAACCCATCATTGGCAGGAACAGAAAGGCCTAGAGCAATTAAAATACGTGCAACAATAATACCCCCATAAATGGGTCCTCTAGCAGCTAAACGGTGAGCAATGAGAGCACCAAGGTTTTACTTATTGTTATTTTTAAGTGCAGCAGCCATAAAAGCTAAATGGTAATTTGAAATATTACTAGTGTTTTCCCTACCAAGAACACTAGTGGAAAGATAATAAGCAAAGTATATAATGGATGGGAGTTGAATATTCCTTATCTTGCCGCGCTGAGATGCGCGGTCATCATCATTTGTCACCCCTTGGTAGATCTCCAGCAAATCAACAGGGTCGTCCTTGCATTTTACTTGCTATTTCGGACAAATTAATACCTATGATACTGCAAAATCTTGCCAAGGGAATGGTAAAAGGCCTATCATAGATTCTAAATGCAATAGATGGATTATAAGAGGAGTTATCAAAGGTAAAGCTCTCAAAAAAAGTTTTGGTGAGTATAGCATATTGGTCGCTTTCGTCATTCATATACTCAGTTAGACCAACCCTCCTAACAAGCGTCAAGAAATCATCAAGGATCCCTGCATCATTCAAAAAGTTAACACAAGGGAAGGTAGATGGATGTGCATCTCCATCATCCCCTTCATCACCAGTACTCGGTGCAATAAGATATTCATTATAGGAGGTCCTCAATTGAGTAGTTGAACTTGAAGGCCTTGCCCTCCTTGGTGCATCACTCTCAAAAATTTATCCATAGGTGTGATTATGCATCTTCCTTTTCTGGAATTTTTAACAAGCATCATACAAAATGATTTTGAAGTAACTATATGAAAGAAACTACTATAGAGACTTGTAAGAGGGCTATACATGCATCAAAACTAATTTATTTTCAAATAAAACAAGCAATGGAACTCACATAACCTGTCACCTACAATACCAAAATACTCAAGAAATACTCCACTAAACAAAATTCTACTTGGATAATTGGAGGAGTCACGTACCAGAGAACAAATGCTCCAAATTTCAGCAGCAAAGATGGGCTGAGAAAAGGAGACCGAAAATTCGCGAGAAAGAACAGCAAGAACACGGGTTTGAGCAATGGTGTTCAGTTTGGTGGGGAGAGAGATGTGTGGCAGGAAGGGAACTAAGTGGAGGGGCAAGGGGCCCCACACCATGTCTTGGCACAACCAGAGGGGAACCTGCGCCACCAGGTGGTGTGGAGGCATGGAGGGTCCCCCTGGGTTGTCTCAGGTACCTCTCTTCCCCATTTTCAACGTAAAAATTTAATATAAATTTTATGGAATTTTTCTAGAAACTTTATTTTCGAGGAATTTTCATAATTTGATAAATGATTATAATCCATGAAAATGATTGTGCAACGATGAAAAATAACACCAAAACCAAATCTACATAAGTTCTAAGACACTCTAATGTGAAAATAACCAGTGCAAACATAGGAGAAAGTAGCGAAAACATAATTGGGGATGGTGAAAACATGAGTAACAAAAGTAAACATGGTCAAAACAATAGTGAACATGGTGAAAACAAAAGTAAACAAGCTGAAAACGTAGTGATAACATTGGTTTCTTCATTCAAAATTACTTTGTTAACAAGGTTGATCAAGTCTTGGTACCAAAACAATTTTACATGAAGCAAAACTTTGCATTTCACTAAATGATTATGTTACCTCAACTTGGTGGACATATTCCCAACCATGACGATTTCATATTCTTTCTGTGGCATTGGAATAGGACAATAGAATTCTCCTATCTTGATGGTCTCAATGTTTTCAATTGAATTTAGACCATATTTCTTATCAATCTTCTTGGAAAAATAAACTGTGTGTTCTTTGTCATGAACATTAAAAGTTACTTTTCCTTGGTTGCAATCAATAACAGCCACTGCAGTGTTAAGAAAAGGTCTCCCAAGAATAGTAGACATATTATCATCTTCAGACACTTCCAACACAACAAAGTCAGTTAATATAAAAGAATTATTATCCACTTGAACAGGAACATTCTCACATATACCAACAGGAATAGGAGTAGGTCATCGACATCCTTCCAAGTGGACTCCAGCTCTTTCTCGAGGTCTTTGACTCGATCACGAGCCTCATCCCTCTCGATGCTGGTGCGGGTGGCCTCATCTATAATGTGAAATGAACACGCTAAGGACAAAGAATTTAAAAGAGTGGCACCACTCGCAAGATTCACAAAAACTTAGCTCTCGAAGATTGAAGATCCTGAAGGAGCCGGTCGCGCTCCCGACAAAGGGCGATGCATTTCGCTTCAGCAACCGCGAGGCGACGCCCAAAAATGGCTAATGACTCAAAGATAACCTATGAAGAGAAGAGCTGCAAATTTATGCGATACTGCTTGAGTCTATACCCGACTGTAAATAGTCGACTATAAACTCAGGGGCTACTCCCATTGGGAGCACTGCCGTGCACCCGATAAATACAAGAATTGGTCAAGAAGCGTAAAAAAACTTGAGTTTGCAACCAACTATAAACAGTCGACTACCGACTCAGGGGCTACTCCCATCGGGAGCACTAATGTGCACCCGACAAAGAAAAGATAACTACTTGAAGAAAAAATTACCTTGCCATTTGGAGTCGATAAAGGATCGGGCGAACTGCCTGAAACCTCGTTACTCGCGGACGCTTCGTCATCCTTCGATTGATCTCCCGCGAAGCTAGGCAACATCTATTCAGAATCTTTTGTTGCTTCCGTGGGACTCAAAGGCCTTAGAGGAAGACTCAAAGCTCTCGGAGGAGGACTCACAGCCTTGACAGGCTCCTTGTCGACTCCCTTCTACTTGGCAGACTGGGCCGAAGACGCAAATTGGTCCTTGCTGAGCATTACACATCTAGACAGATGTTAAGAAGCAACAAAATAACAACTCAAACACTAAAAAGGAAAAAAAAAACTTACCCGTCATCGTTATCCTCGTAGAAATCATCCATATTCCACGCGGTGGGAACCTTCGGCTGCTGGAATACAGCGGGAGCGTGTTCAGAGGAGTCGCCGACTGGATTACAGGTGGATTAACCTCCTCAATCATCTCTTGGCTCAAAGAGGTGTCCTTGGAGGTCACCTCGTCTTCCTCGCGTCTGCGGCGCTTGCGATGCACAAGGTGAAGATCGTCATCTTCTTCTTCCTCCTCGATCTCTTCTCGCTCCTCGCTTGACTCGGCATCCGCAACGTTGTTGTCGAGGGGAGCTTTGAAGTTGCTCGCCAGAAAATCCAAGCCTCCAGCGTCCATCCCAAGAAGTGGCGGTTAGCACGTCGCTACATCCTCGTTCTACAGAAGAAGAAAATACTCGATCTGAAGAAAACTCAAAAAACAACAAAACGACACAAAGGGAGAATAAGAAACTCACTTTAGTTGGAGGATGCTCGGAGATGAAAGGTTCAAAGCGAGAATCAGAGGGTTTCTCTCCCTTCTTCAAGCTAGTAACGGCGGTGATCTTTGACTCCAACTCATTCTTCGAGAGTTCATTCTTACAAGGGCGACTCGGATCGGAGGCACATGAGTAATGCCACAGGGTATTGGGCCTATTTTGTAGTAGTTGCACCCTCTTACGTGGGAAGACACTCGTCTGTCGCACCCTGATTTCTAGGGGATACTCACCGTACGAACTGGATAGCAGATGCTTGGATTATGGGGCATAACTGCTCCCACGTCCCAGCTTCCTGGTAGGCCTGCGCTTATGCGCGACAACACAAGCCCTGCTATTCCATCGTCGATGTAAACTATCCACTAGAGATCAAAGGCACTTCCGTCGACGTACTTCAACCATACACACATGGTACGTCAACGGCGTTGAACAACTGATATCACAACAGATCTCTACGACACAAAAGATTGAAATAAGCTGCAAATGGCTCTCATTAGAGCAGAGATAGCAAATACAATCATTCAGAGGGCACATGCCCCAACAATACATCATTACAATACAGCGGAAGCATTCCAACATGTCTGAGTACAGACAAGAACCAAATAGGCCTAAGAGGCCGGAAACAAACAGACGGAGCCCATCCACGAAGTCTCGGATCCTGCCCGGGTCCGCTATCTACTCGTCAGCAGTCTCGTCATACTCCACGTAGTAGCCACCATGTAGATCCTCGGAAAACGTCGTCTGCGTAAACCACAGCCCCAAAGGGGTCAGTACACCAACGTACTGGCAAGCAAGACTCACAGTTCACCAAAGTGTAACCCGTCAACACCAAGCACAGATGCCTTGGGTTCAACGGAAGAGAGGGGATATAAAAGATGCTGCAGCTGTCTGCGCTAACCAACTACAGAGATTACACTACTTCCGGCTAACAGAAAAGAGATGAGATCGAGGATTGTAACCAACTGAAAGATAACTTCAAACAAACCCATCCTGGATCTCGCCCCTTATCCAAAGAAGCAATCCGAGGATAACTCACACAGTTGAAATAATGATGGTTCAAATTATTGTGTCAATAAGCCTATTACTAGTCAAGTTATTAATCATGGGGTGTAACATGTTTGATCATTATGTTTCAGTTGTCCTGAGTACTTGTTAGCCAGTACTTTCACCAAGTAATCCATAACCGCGGAAAACACGGCTTCTCGAGAAGATTATCCCTGCAGGGTTGCACCAATTTGGCCGTACACTCAAGAATAACCCGCCAGATGGGAAGCTAACCCACCAAGCGGGGTACTCTACACAACCAACCATTCTTCGCATCAAGCCCAAAGAACCTTGGGCGCACGGCTAATCAAGCCCAGAAGAAAATGGACCATCATAGCACTCTAAGACCGTGTCCCCCTATATGCCGACTACAAAAGTTCCACCCTGGCCTGGGCTCGCAAAAACATGCATGCGGCAAATGGAAAACACGAACTAAATGAGGCGATTTGGACGAGATGCGAATCAGGTCAAGTTGAGGGGGGCGCCCATACTCGCTTCCCAAATGCGGGTAGTGCGCTCATCATGGATCAGTAGACAAGACCCTTTTCCTATTAGGGTCGACACTAGCAGGCTCCAAAACCTCTCATGGGCCTCCTGCCGGTGCCTTATCATCAAGTTTATTATTAATAGAAACATTAGCATGATTGATTGATTAAACATCGAGCCCCCAGAACATAATAGAATATAGTAACAGAAAGTAACGGGTAACAGACTCGAGCAAAACAACCTAAGCATGCTAGTAAGGCACGGGCTCAAACAATGGTTATAGGTATGGAGGTGAGGCAACATCAGGGTTAAGGGATTCATGTGATAGGTTCGTAACAGAAACAACTACTACTAAGGCTAGCAGAAAAGAACAACGGAAAGTATCGGTAACCAATGTTGAAAGGAACACAGTGGTTCATGTGAGTGATAACTTGCCTGCAAAACCCAGTAGCCTGGTACTGAGCTAAATCCTTAGAAGGGGTGTCGTAAGTATCGTCGGTCTCAACGTCGTCGTATATCCGAGAAGAAGCAAACAAACAAGGCAGAAAGATAAACAATCATTAACATGGCATAGTGCACAAACATGGGATGATGCATGTCATGTTAGTAGATGCATCAAAGTAACCTTCTTGACAAAGTGACACAATTTAATTGGATCCATATGCAATGAGAATTGCATATGGATGCAAATGCTTTAGGTTGAAGCAATGATCTACATTTGATTAACAAGTGTAAGTAGTTAAACATGATGCATGCATGATGATAACAACAGAAGTAAACAAGATTAGATGCAATTAGAATGATGGTTAACAAGTTAAGAAAACAGTTATTAGGTTTTGGAAATTATTGGTTACTTAATGATGTTGAACAAGTAGGGGTTGTTTTCATTAAGTTAATTTGATCAAAACAAAATACAAAGTTGATATTTGAAAAGAACAACAAATTTTAGTTGGATTACATGTTTCACATTTTGAAATTGGACTTTGGATTATTTATTTGTGAATTAAACAATATTAAACAAGTTTTAATTGAATTAAACAAGATTTAAATTGTTTAGTCAATTTAAATTATTCAAACCAGAAAACAAATTTTATATTTGAATAGAGTATTCAAAAAGGTGTGAAAAACATATTTTATTTGAATTATTTGAAAACAGTATGAATTAGTTATGAATTATTTCAATTTGCATTTGAATTAGTCAAATTTGAAATTTAAAAGTATTTGAAAATTCAAAACAGAACACAAATAGGTTTGTTGGAAAGATTATGAAATTTGGAGCAATAAACATATATAACTTTATTTTATTGGAGTTATATTTTGTAAGTTATTAACAAATTAAAAGGGAGGACCAAATTGTTATTCTCTGAGGACTTAAAAGAAAACAGAGAGTTTAAACTAGCCCCTAGGGTTTCTGTCACGCGGTGCAGCTTGGCACTGGGCCACTGACCCGTGGGGTCATTGCCCTGCTGGCACCCGCGTGGGGGGAGTGTGTGCTGCCAGGGTCGATGACGGGTGGGGTCACCACCCTGCGCGCGGAAAAAAGGGAATAAAAGGGGTGGCTTTCCCTGGGCTCGAACCCGCGCCTCCCAGCGTGCAGAAACGGCGCTAGCCAGTGGGCTGGATGCGTGGTTGTGATACGAAGAGGGACTCGGGGGTTAAGAGGTTCCGTTCCGCGGGAATTGTCTGAACCCAAAAAAAAACTGCACCTAGCTGAACCAGTATCTGACGAAAACACGGCTGTTCCCTGACAGAGAAACATGCCGGCGACGAGCTACTGCCGATGTGCACGAGCTGTGGTGATGCGGTGATGCTGGAGGGTGGTGCGGTGACGCGGAGGCGGACAGGGAGAGAGGGGAAAGGGAGGAGCGGAGGCGATCACCTCGCTCTGTCGGTGTCGTCGTTCAGTAGACGATGCGGAACGGAGGGAGAAAGCCGGCGACGGCGCGGCCGCCGTGGTGCATCCCGGCGAGTGACGAGCACACGGGGGAACTCCAGGGACTCCCTCGTTTCCGTTTTCCGCCTCAGATGCTCCTCGTGGTGGCCCTAGCTACCGCCGGTGAGGGAGGAAGTGAGGTGCTCGGGTGGGTTCAGTTGCAGGTTCGGTGCAGACATTCAGAGAGGGTGGACCAGAGCAGGGGAAGAGAATGGAGGCGAGGAGGGAGGTAGCTGGGGCTAGGGTTAGGGCAACAGCTCGGGTATGGTAGATATAGGGGCTGGGGTCATGTACGGCAGCAATCTGGTGGGGAGGAAGATGAACCTGTGGTTCTGATTGAGATCGTACAGGGGATGAAAGTGACAGGAGGGAGAAGAGGGGTATTGGGCTAAGGAAGAGAAGTGGGCTTGGGGTGGGAGAGAAAAAGGATGGGCCATGCCCCTCTCCTTTGCTTGTTTTTTTTATTTTTTTCCTGTTTTATATTTTTTTTTGTAGATTGCTTTTGAAAGAAAAAGTTAAGGTTTTTGTTAGTAAAAATTACAGAAAAATTAGTTTAGCCTTGTTATGTAATTAGAAACCATATTGTAAGATTGTATTTCAAAAATTAAGTTTTAAAATGGTAGTTGGTTTTGAACCCAAAATAGAGGGATTTTATTATTAATAAACCATTATTAAAAACAAGCATTTGAATAGGGTTACCCCTAGGTTTAAAATATGATTTAAGGAATTCAAATTAGTGGTGCATTTCATGGATTCAAAAGTTTAATGATTTTGAGACATGGTTTGAGTTTGGAAGTGATTTGGAATTAATTGATTAAAGTGATTGATTGAATTAAGCAACAATTTAATAAGTGATCATTATAGGATTATTTGGAAACAAATATTTGGATGTTGGTTTGGCAATTCAAATGAAAAACAAATTGAATTTGAAAAGGGTTTGATTAATGGATGCATTTTTATAGAAATAAAACAATAGTTTGGAATCACACTTTAATGGAAACAAATAATTGTTTTATTTTGAAATATCTTTTTAGAAATTGTAACATCACAAGGATGAAACAAAAGGTTTGAAATTTGAGTTGAAATTCAAATAGAAAACAAAGGAAAACAGTTGGAAAACAAATGAAAACAGAGGAAAACAAATGGAAAACAAACAAAACAATTGCAATCAACATGAAAACAATATGATGACATGATGCAAAACTTTAATAAACAAGAAAGCAAACATTCTAAGGCTATTTTTCAGACTTGGGATGTTACAAAACGCCCCCCCTTGAAGGAATCGCGCCCCGAGATTCCTACTGAGAAAAGAAAAGGTCCGGAAACTTCTTGGGTAGACGTCAGGGAATTTGCAAACCACCGGAACATTTTCAAGTAAAGGGAGAGGTTTTGCACCAAGGGTGTATAGCTGAATGGAACTTGATTCATTTGGAGAATAGATTATCTGGCTAGAATGGTGGAACAGAGTTATTGACACCAATGCCACACCAAGAATAACATCAATGTCAGAATCAGCAACATGAGAGTAACGAGGAATATGTGGCCTCCCATTAGAATTGGATTGTTCTTACTTATCTTGGAAGTCAACATTTGAGATTCTGGAGAGTGAACGGAGATTTGATTGCTTAGTGGAACCAGAATTGGGTTGTATGTTGTGGAAAAGATTGTTGACACAAGGGAATGTGATGCTCCGGTATCAAATAACACTTTAACTGGATAAGAGTTTACGAGGAAGTTTTGATTAGACGTCTGTAGAAGATTTGAAGTGGAAAACAACAACAAGGTTTGAACGGACGAAAAGGATGTTGAGAAGAATAGGATAACGAAGCAACACCGGGAAAACGAGATCAAAACACTCCTGAGGTACTACGGAAACCCCATCCGGGCTTCTAAAGGATCAATATCTACTGCTTAAGGAATAGAGGATCCGCTTCCGGGGCTTACACGCCTCCGTTCTCAATCATGAGTAGGCAACATGATAAATCATGTCACAACCACCTCCATTCCTATGGTCTAGTAGATATAACCATCCTAGAGAAACCAGAATTCGTGAAATCCTAACTTGAAAGTTTAGATGAGAAGGGAAAATTCAACGTTGCACTTCCTTACCAGAAAAGGGAGGGAGGGTGGGGGAAAGAAGAAAAAGAACAGAATTCCTACTCTCACGTTTCATTTTTCCTATATAGCTACAAAATAGTTTCTAGACTCAACTGCGACCAGTAAAAAGGGATCCTACAGGCAGACGGGCTCTGATACCATTTGTCGCACCCTGATTTCTAGGGGATACTCACCGTACGAACTGGATAGCAGATGCTTGGATTATGGGGCATAACTGCTCCCACGTCCCAGCTTCCTGGTAGGCCTGCGCTTATGCGCGACAACACAAGCCCTGCTATTCCATCGTCGATGTAAACTATCCACTAGAGATCAAAGGCACTTCCGTCGACGTACTTCAACCATACACACATGGTACGTCAACGGCGTTGAACAACTGATATCACAACAGATCTCTACGACACAAAAGATTGAAATAAGCTGCAAATGGCTCTCATTAGAGCAGAGATAGCAAATACAATCATTCAGAGGGCACATGCCCCAACAATACATCATTACAATACAGCGGAAGCATTCCAACATGTCTGAGTACAGACAAGAACCAAATAGGCCTAAGAGGCCGGAAACAAACAGACGGAGCCCATCCACGAAGTCTCGGATCCTGCCCGGGTCCGCTATCTACTCGTCAGCAGTCTCGTCATACTCCACGTAGTAGCCACCATGTAGATCCTCGGAAAACGTCGTCTGCGTAAACCACAGCCCCAAAGGGGTCAGTACACCAACGTACTGGCAAGCAAGACTCACAGTTCACCAAAGTGTAACCCGTCAACACCAAGCACAGATGCCTTGGGTTCAACGGAAGAGAGGGGATATAAAAGATGCTGCAGCTGTCTGCGCTAACCAACTACAGAGATTACACTACTTCCGGCTAACAGAAAAGAGATGAGATCGAGGATTGTAACCAACTGAAAGATAACTTCAAACAAACCCATCCTGGATCTCGCCCCTTATCCAAAGAAGCAATCCGAGGATAACTCACACAGTTGAAATAATGATGGTTCAAATTATTGTGTCAATAAGCCTATTACTAGTCAAGTTATTAATCATGGGGTGTAACATGTTTGATCATTATGTTTCAGTTGTCCTGAGTACTTGTTAGCCAGTACTTTCACCAAGTAATCCATAACCGCGGAAAACACGGCTTCTCGAGAAGATTATCCCTGCAGGGTTGCACCAATTTGGCCGTACACTCAAGAATAACCCGCCAGATGGGAAGCTAACCCACCAAGCGGGGTACTCTACACAACCAACCATTCTTCGCATCAAGCCCAAAGAACCTTGGGCGCACGGCTAATCAAGCCCAGAAGAAAATGGACCATCATAGCACTCTAAGACCGTGTCCCCCTATATGCCGACTACAAAAGTTCCACCCTGGCCTGGGCTCGCAAAAACATGCATGCGGCAAATGGAAAACACGAACTAAATGAGGCGATTTGGACGAGATGCGAATCAGGTCAAGTTGAGGGGGGCGCCCATACTCGCTTCCCAAATGCGGGTAGTGCGCTCATCATGGATCAGTAGACAAGACCCTTTTCCTATTAGGGTCGACACTAGCAGGCTCCAAAACCTCTCATGGGCCTCCTGCCGGTGCCTTATCATCAAGTTTATTATTAATAGAAACATTAGCATGATTGATTGATTAAACATCGAGCCCCCAGAACATAATAGAATATAGTAACAGAAAGTAACGGGTAACAGACTCGAGCAAAACAACCTAAGCATGCTAGTAAGGCACGGGCTCAAACAATGGTTATAGGTATGGAGGTGAGGCAACATCAGGGTTAAGGGATTCATGTGATAGGTTCGTAACAGAAACAACTACTACTAAGGCTAGCAGAAAAGAACAACGGAAAGTATCGGTAACCAATGTTGAAAGGAACACAGTGGTTCATGTGAGTGATAACTTGCCTGCAAAACCCAGTAGCCTGGTACTGAGCTAAATCCTTAGAAGGGGTGTCGTAAGTATCGTCGGTCTCAACGTCGTCGTATATCCGAGAAGAAGCAAACAAACAAGGCAGAAAGATAAACAATCATTAACATGGCATAGTGCACAAACATGGGATGATGCATGTCATGTTAGTAGATGCATCAAAGTAACCTTCTTGACAAAGTGACACAATTTAATTGGATCCATATGCAATGAGAATTGCATATGGATGCAAATGCTTTAGGTTGAAGCAATGATCTACATTTGATTAACAAGTGTAAGTAGTTAAACATGATGCATGCATGATGATAACAACAGAAGTAAACAAGATTAGATGCAATTAGAATGATGGTTAACAAGTTAAGAAAACAGTTATTAGGTTTTGGAAATTATTGGTTACTTAATGATGTTGAACAAGTAGGGGTTGTTTTCATTAAGTTAATTTGATCAAAACAAAATACAAAGTTGATATTTGAAAAGAACAACAAATTTTAGTTGGATTACATGTTTCACATTTTGAAATTGGACTTTGGATTATTTATTTGTGAATTAAACAATATTAAACAAGTTTTAATTGAATTAAACAAGATTTAAATTGTTTAGTCAATTTAAATTATTCAAACCAGAAAACAAATTTTATATTTGAATAGAGTATTCAAAAAGGTGTGAAAAACATATTTTATTTGAATTATTTGAAAACAGTATGAATTAGTTATGAATTATTTCAATTTGCATTTGAATTAGTCAAATTTGAAATTTAAAAGTATTTGAAAATTCAAAACAGAACACAAATAGGTTTGTTGGAAAGATTATGAAATTTGGAGCAATAAACATATATAACTTTATTTTATTGGAGTTATATTTTGTAAGTTATTAACAAATTAAAAGGGAGGACCAAATTGTTATTCTCTGAGGACTTAAAAGAAAACAGAGAGTTTAAACTAGCCCCTAGGGTTTCTGTCACGCGGTGCAGCTTGGCACTGGGCCACTGACCCGTGGGGTCATTGCCCTGCTGGCACCCGCGTGGGGGGAGTGTGTGCTGCCAGGGTCGATGACGGGTGGGGTCACCACCCTGCGCGCGGAAAAAAGGGAATAAAAGGGGTGGCTTTCCCTGGGCTCGAACCCGCGCCTCCCAGCGTGCAGAAACGGCGCTAGCCAGTGGGCTGGATGCGTGGTTGTGATACGAAGAGGGACTCGGGGGTTAAGAGGTTCCGTTCCGCGGGAATTGTCTGAACCCAAAAAAAAACTGCACCTAGCTGAACCAGTATCTGACGAAAACACGGCTGTTCCCTGACAGAGAAACATGCCGGCGACGAGCTACTGCCGATGTGCACGAGCTGTGGTGATGCGGTGATGCTGGAGGGTGGTGCGGTGACGCGGAGGCGGACAGGGAGAGAGGGGAAAGGGAGGAGCGGAGGCGATCACCTCGCTCTGTCGGTGTCGTCGTTCAGTAGACGATGCGGAACGGAGGGAGAAAGCCGGCGACGGCGCGGCCGCCGTGGTGCATCCCGGCGAGTGACGAGCACACGGGGGAACTCCAGGGACTCCCTCGTTTCCGTTTTCCGCCTCAGATGCTCCTCGTGGTGGCCCTAGCTACCGCCGGTGAGGGAGGAAGTGAGGTGCTCGGGTGGGTTCAGTTGCAGGTTCGGTGCAGACATTCAGAGAGGGTGGACCAGAGCAGGGGAAGAGAATGGAGGCGAGGAGGGAGGTAGCTGGGGCTAGGGTTAGGGCAACAGCTCGGGTATGGTAGATATAGGGGCTGGGGTCATGTACGGCAGCAATCTGGTGGGGAGGAAGATGAACCTGTGGTTCTGATTGAGATCGTACAGGGGATGAAAGTGACAGGAGGGAGAAGAGGGGTATTGGGCTAAGGAAGAGAAGTGGGCTTGGGGTGGGAGAGAAAAAGGATGGGCCATGCCCCTCTCCTTTGCTTGTTTTTTTTATTTTTTTCCTGTTTTATATTTTTTTTTGTAGATTGCTTTTGAAAGAAAAAGTTAAGGTTTTTGTTAGTAAAAATTACAGAAAAATTAGTTTAGCCTTGTTATGTAATTAGAAACCATATTGTAAGATTGTATTTCAAAAATTAAGTTTTAAAATGGTAGTTGGTTTTGAACCCAAAATAGAGGGATTTTATTATTAATAAACCATTATTAAAAACAAGCATTTGAATAGGGTTACCCCTAGGTTTAAAATATGATTTAAGGAATTCAAATTAGTGGTGCATTTCATGGATTCAAAAGTTTAATGATTTTGAGACATGGTTTGAGTTTGGAAGTGATTTGGAATTAATTGATTAAAGTGATTGATTGAATTAAGCAACAATTTAATAAGTGATCATTATAGGATTATTTGGAAACAAATATTTGGATGTTGGTTTGGCAATTCAAATGAAAAACAAATTGAATTTGAAAAGGGTTTGATTAATGGATGCATTTTTATAGAAATAAAACAATAGTTTGGAATCACACTTTAATGGAAACAAATAATTGTTTTATTTTGAAATATCTTTTTAGAAATTGTAACATCACAAGGATGAAACAAAAGGTTTGAAATTTGAGTTGAAATTCAAATAGAAAACAAAGGAAAACTGTTGGAAAACAAATGAAAACAGAGGAAAACAAATGGAAAACAAACAAAACAATTGCAATCAACATGAAAACAATATGATGACATGATGCAAAACTTTAATAAACAAGAAAGCAAACATTCTAAGGCTATTTTTCAGACTTGGGATGTTACATCGTCAAATGTATCCCATTAAGCAGAAGCCCCTTGTCCTTCCTGTGGAGTCGCGCAACTTGTTCGAGCAAGGATGCCGTGGCCATGGATTCTTCGGGTGACATTGGGTGCCCCCAAGATTTCCTACGCTTAAAATCGCGAATGGCTTGAACTCAGGCACGCCACTCACGTCGGTGTAATGGACGTAGAACCATTTTCTGTGCCATCCTTGGGCCAACTCAGCGAAATTCATCTCGAAATAGGGGAAGTCGTTGTTCATCTGGATCCCAAACCCTCCAGTCGCCAACGGTTTCCCAGGATTCTTCTCGTCCGCTGGCCCTCTCCCTCGGGGAATATTCACCAAGAAAATCATCCTCCACAACCCCCAGTGCGGCTGAATGCAGAGGAAGAACTCGCACAACACGTTGAAGCACGAGATGTGCAGCACCGCGTTGGCGGAGGTCGTGGAGCTGAATGTTGTATATGTACAGCAGCCCGTGGAGGAAAGTATGGAGGGGAAAGGACATACCTCAGGAGATATGCTCCGAGAACGCGACATGTTCATTAACGCGGCCACGCGGGGGATCGGCGCCTCCTTCTCCTTCACAGGCTGCCGCATGCGCTTCGAATATTTGGGAGTGATCAGCCCCTCCTTTTGCATCTGAATAAGGATCTTCCTCGTCATAGCTGGCGAGCGCCATTCACCCATTTTCTTCTGCTGGGGAGACGACGAGCCGGAGCCCACGTGTTTGCCGGACGCCGCGGACGCTGCGCGTTTGCTTCTTCCGCCACCGGCCGTGGAGATTGTTTTTGCAGGGAACTATGGGAGTGTTAGAAGAAGGAGACACTACAAGGGATCTGCTATATTGTGACGAGTTGCTATCGTCACACAATAGCTAAAAACGTCATGGAAAACCCCTTCGTGACGTACTTTGAGCGTCACAAGCATTGTCACGGAATCACCGTCACAGAATACTCCCAGTGACGCGGCGCGCATAAAAACGTCATAGAGTGTAGCACCTTCCGTGACGACATCATGATACAACGTCACCACTATCGAGAGCATAGAAGTTGATGACATCATCTATGATGTCATGTGATTTCCTATAATTTCATAAATTTTTCTCTAAAACAATATTTACTACATAAACAATTATTGTTTAGATTTTTTGCCTTATTTCCTATAATTATTATTCGATGTAATATTAATTTATTTTTATTTAATTTCTGTCAGATTATTATGGGTAGTAATATCTTAATTTAATTTATACGAAACCATGAACTGAAATTTAATCATAATACTATGACAATAAATATGCAATTGTCATTGAAATCACAATGTATATTAACTCAACCAAATATCACCGTACACCGATAGAAATGGGCAAATGAAATTAAATAAGTTGCAATGTGGAATTGACGTAGCTAAACTAAATATCATTGAACAATGAAAGCAAGCTTCAATTTCCTCTCGCTTCTTCACAGCTTCCAATTACTTGCATGTCTTCAAGTGCAGCCTCTTGCACTATTGCTTTCTCATTTAACTGTAGCTGGTACATCTTGTGTGCCTCTATTGCATCTCTCTTTTGTTGTTAAAAAATTCTTCTAGCTCTCGGATGCATTCTACTGAAAGGAAGATCCTTCAGGAGTTGTGCCCTTTTAGAACTTCAGCCACACTATGTGTATTAGGGGTTGGCTGCGCATCTTCCGGTTGAGCTTCACTCCTTCTATTTGTCACGACGGTCTGTAGAAGAAGAAATCATAGTTGCTCATGTTAGAGACAAGATAGGTTTGATTACACATGTAAAAGAATAACTAAGAGCCGGAAGACCAACAAAATTTATAATTGGCAGACATGGACCAAACAACCAACAACATGAAGTCATCGTAATTAGCCAATGTAATAATAAAGCATGGAATCAAGCATAATAGTAAGCAGCCAACAACAATGCAGCCAGCGATGCTAGATAGAGCAGTCTCCCTTTTTAGTCTTAATCCCTTAATTAATTAAGAAAAGATAAGATATGTAATTCGGTAGCTCATCAAACTTCCGATCTGAGGTAGCCTAATTGTGTTCAACCGCCATACCTAGTATGGATATTGTTGCTGAGTCGGCACAGAATGTTGCAGATAATGTCGGTTGCTTGGTACTACTAGCAAGTTTTATCTCAACAAGCTTCAGGAAGAAAAGAGGCCCGAGTTTAAAGACTGACAAAAACTGTAGGCAAGTCTGGTAGGAGCAAACCTACACCAGGCAAGGCGCATGTTGTTGATCTGCAGCGTCTTTTAAAATCTCTTTAAGATAACGAGTCATATACAAACTACTCATTTATACGTGAAGACATGTAGTGTACCAGCTAGGTAGTAGAAGTTAGTAAAATAAACCTCGTGCCATGATCTGGTCACTTTGTACCATGAAGATAAAAGGGTAAGAGCAACTACATCTGGTATTCTTGCACCGTTTTTCCAAATAAAAGTTAAGTGCCAAACTGGAACAGATAGGTACTGTTAGCTGACAACGCACGACTGATGGTGAACAATAGCTATTCAGGGCAAGGCGACAACAACAACAACAGAACTATCATCTTACTATGCGAACTATGCCAGTAGTAACATCATTATTATCATCATACTCTGTCCCTCCCTTAATCTATCCAAGATATTGGTAAGAATGTTTCTGAAAGCACTAAATGATAAGATACATTATCAAATAGAGGATGTTGCATGTACTTGCTAACCTTTGCGGCTCTATTTTTCATGACCAAACTGACCGTATTACCAGTTGACCAGCTATTATTTTTATGTGTGCAAGAGGCGCTGCCCCTTCTTCCTAGAGCCTCAGAATCCTTGCCAACCTGTTCCTATGATACTCCGGAGTTGTCAGCATTATTGTACTACATTGAACAAAACATTAGGAACCAATATGTTAACATATGATACTAAGAACAGGTGCATAGTCAAAAAAAGATGACAAGACTGAACTTATTTCGTTAAGTTTTTTAAAAAAAAAATCAGCTAATTTTCATTGAGAAATAACAGTCTGAACTTGAACTTTCTAAAGAAAGAAAGCTAACAGCAAACACAAATTCCATGACAGAGCAGATTCGAAAGATGTAAGTAACTAGCAAATGGCCAAATACTATAGTTAATCAAGACAACTTGTGGTAGACGAAGATAAAATTGCAAAGGAAAACTAAGGACTAGTACTAATCTCACAGTTAATTAAGATATTACCAAGTAAGGTTAAAAAAAAAGATATTACCAAGTATAAGCAATGCATACATGCAGCTATAATTAAAATGCATATATGTACCCATTGTTTAGATGGAATACAAAACAAGTGACGCATTTTTGTCCAAGGTACATGTTCTGAGATATTTGTCTACTTGAAAAAGGAAGAAATGGGGGCAAAAGGTACTCAAGAAGGTCTTAGAGTAACATTCCAGTAATATCAATTATCTACTACATATACCCTGTACCAAACAATCAATTCTCTGAACTCGTGAGTCTAGAGCCACTAGGAATGTTTCTGCCACCTGAGCGTAGTGGCCCAAGCAGCAGCTAATTGCTGCCCTATCGCGCACTTTCGAACCTAATTATCATGGCTACTTGAAAAAATATTATGCTACATTTTCTGCACAATAAGTTATCTGCAAGCAAAGGATGACGATGAGAGGCATTGTTTTCTTACCATGACAAATACATACTACACCTCAAGTCCTCTAGGCTAACTCACAATTAGATCGGACGAGACCATCAAGAATATAAATTACCATGCAGTCATGTGTGATCTGAACTGGTACCTGTCATCGAACCAGAGGAAGAGTCCGGTAAGACTTTAGACCAAAACGTCGATCGGTGGAGGGCGTCGGGAAGGGGCACGGGGCTGCGCTCCTCGGAGTTCATCTTGTATGGGGCGCGGTGGACGACCTCGAAGATGAGGGAGCGGCTTCGATCCCGCGGATTAGGCCGGCGGCGGCGATGCATCGCGTTGGGGCGGGTGGTTCGCCGGAAATGTCGGCGGCCGTGAAACTGCTTGTTGGGACATCATGGATCCGACGTGAGGCGGCGAGCGCTGTGTTGTAGAAGGTAGGGGCGGTTCTATTGCAGGACTCCCTACTCCGATCTGATCTATGGCGAGAATCTGGGAAGAGGAGCAGGATAATGGGGAGAGGCACAGGAAGATGGCTCCGCACGATAAGATCGTGGGAAGGATGGAAAAAAATGGAGACGGTCCGGTGGGACCATCAGATGGCATGGATGGAAATTTCAGAAAAAAATGTCTTTTTGTGTCCGCCGGAAATATGTGTTGGTGGAGCGGAAAAATCTTTTTGGGTTAAACTCACGAAACTTTTCGAGGAACTAGCGGGAATAGGTTTTTCGTTGGTGGGAAATTATTTTTCTGTTACATACATATTTTGTAGAAATTTTGTTAAATAAAATTAATTTAATAAATATGAAATGACTTAAAATACTAAATGTTCAACTATCTAACCCATAAACCCAAATTCGTAAATATCGCATGGTGCCAAAATTGAGTTATAACAAAATCATTCAAATCAAAACTATTTTTAAACATTGCATTAGTTAAGAAGAATGATGATGATGACACCAATCAGCAACCTAGGCGACGAATAGATATGTCGTACTCCCTCCGTCCACTTTTATAAGGCCCACTTCTTACTATTGAAATGCTAAGAAGTAGGCCTTATAAAAGTGGACGGAGGGAGTAGCATTTTTGGAGATAGGTTTGGGATAGCTTCGACTCTAGCAAGTTATTCTTTGGTGCCAATTTTTCTTATTTCCTCTTAACATATGTGGGTCATATTTTTACTCTTCGTTTTTCATTATTTCATCCCGATATGTGGCTCTCACCTCCAGGTTCTCCCGCTAACTATTATGTGTAAAATTATTGTCACACCCATTGTAATTTTTCGGTGACACATCCATGGTCGTCTTAAAAGCTATTCGAACTGTTACAGAATGTGCTATTGTGTGATGATGATTGTGCGACCGTCACAGATTTTTGGGAATCCATGACGCTAGGTGCAAATCGACACATATTATGATATTCGGTGACGTTATGGACCACCGTCATGAGTATTTTCGTCACGGTATATCAGATGTCTTGTAGTGAGATGAGAAAGGCAAAGGGGAAAATGATATACCCCTAAGGCCCCACTTTATACTACTACCCGGCCATTGCGGGCCGTGGATCTTCTGCGAAGAGAAGCACGTGGCACCTATCCCGGCCGCCACGTGTTAGGCAAAAACGAAACGACGAGGGCGGTTACTCTACACGATCTTTAAAGCAGATCATGCGCAATTAACTGCATGTTCAATAGGAAAACCGTCGCACGACGGCTCGTCTCCGGTCAAAAAGCTGACACGGAGGGCCCTCCACGTCCTTTCTCACTACGCCACGTCCCATTTGGAGCAGACGGGTGCGTCTTGACGTCATCAGAACTTCAACACACGAAATCTCTTTCGTATGAACTTGGAAGAGAAAAGATTCGCCTCACTCGAGGATTACATAAAAAGTGGTACTCGCCACTTTACAAGTCAATGGAACAGGACTCGCCATACTACAAGAGCAAGATCGCGAGTAGATGTTCTCTCCATCAACAAAAATCGTGACTCCGATGTATAGACGCATCGCACGTTAAATCCCGGGTCGTTCGGCCATCACGGCACGCCTGAATGCCGTATTCTTCGAGTGCGAAGGTAAGACCAGAGGAACCGTCATGTGGGCCTGAAATCGCACTCATGCTGCGTCCTACGGTAATTTTCCATGCTAACAGCACGAAGAAAAATCCTAGCGGACGTGCTGGGTACCCCTTTAAGGTTAAGTTCGACTCGATAAGTCCTTTGTGGCCAGAGTCGCAATGATCACCTACCCGGATTCAAGCCGGAGGTCTCGAGTTCGTGTAGGACAGACATACTTTTGCCCGAGAGCAATTAATTGGCCCCAATCCGTCGAGTGAGCCAAGCGACTGAGCCGTATCCTTCTGTGAAAAAAGCCAACATACAACCCACTTAACTACTTGATACTCAAGTCTCATCCACACAGGATTAACACATCCTTCACGAAGTCCAGGCTTCTCAGCCGGAAGAATCTGACCAAGCTTTTGAGTGCCTACCCGACTCTTCAGAGTCTAATAAAACCTTGGAGGCTACTGATGTGGGGATGCCTCCCGAGTCCTCTGGACAGGCCTATCTGGTCTAAAGCCCAACATAAAAGCCCAGCATAAGGGATCGCCCTTATCTTCTAGAAGGCCAAACTGCGGCCCACCCGGAAGACTTACGGGCCAAGGCAAAGGAAACTTACCGAGTAGGGCTTGTAACCCACCCGGATACGGGTTTGAGACCCAGCCTCCTATATAAAGGCTGGGAGAGCTACCGGGGGATCATCAAATCTAGACCATCACCATAGGTGCTGCCTCTCGAGATCCAATCTCTCGACTTGTGCGTCTGCCATTGTAATCTCGCACTATAATACAAGATCGGACAAGAAGGAGTAAAGGTTTTACCTCTACGAGGGCCCTGAACCTGGGTAAATTGTGCCCCTGTTAGACGTCGAGTCCGCCGGTGCCTAATCGGTTCCTATTTTCGATACCCTATCGGATCACCTGATGGATTTGTTGATATGACTCTTCAACCAGTGGCATGGGCATCCCCAAGATTGAGCTTTTGTCCATCCTTCAACTTCTCATATAATTCTTCTCTCCCTTCACTTGAAAACTTCGTCCATCTAAAACTTCTCACAATCTTCATTAACAACGTTAGTGCATAAAAATAATAAATCTACTTGGTTCAATTTAAACACAAGTATAACACAACTTCTTGTAAGGCTCTTCCCCCCCAAAGAACACAAAAGAATAAGATTAAGAGCCAAATGCAAGGCATAAATCTCTCTAAACATCGTGTCACAAAGTGGAGAGAACACCATCTAGCTATTGTTATGGTAGGATGCCCGAGCAGGACTCCCGAAGCTCTAGATTGGACTTTCGAGGTAATGGCGCCTCTGTATCTGTTTCCTGGAATTTTTTTCCGTCCCGAGCATTTTTAGGGTTAAAGGTAATTTATAGGCGAAGAGGCAATGAGAGGTGGTGTCCACCACGCCTGGCACCCCTCTGGTGGCCCAGGGCTCCTCTCCGGCTCTCCTTTGGACTCCGTCTTTTTTTCCGGGCAAAAGATAATCTCCATAGATTTTTCAGGACTTTTGGCGAATATTTCTCAAGAACTTTTTTGAAACATAAAAACAACATAAAACAGAAACTGGCTATGGGCATGTTGTTAACTAGAAATATACCCCGCGCGTTGCAGCGGGGATTCCTTTAGAAACTATATTATATAAACAAAAGGGTGGATACATTATATTGTCTAAAAATATGCAAAAATTAACTGGTCATAGTGGCGATACTAAATTTAGACATATATCGGGTATTATAAATTACTAATGCGAACAATTAGATGGTTTAATGAATAGATGATGTGTAGCATGCATGTAGAGATTAATAAATATTAGTTGAGATGACATGGACAATTGGTTGGCTAAGAGAGTGAATGATGTGGATAGCTTGCCTGTTGAGATAGAAAAATCATAAATGCATCTTAGTGGGGTTTTGCATTATAAGAAGTATAGATAGATAGGATAGTCCATGAAATCGTCCAGAGAACGAATGAAAACATGTAGAAAACATGGTAGAACATAAAGAAAACACGAACGGAGCATAGATACGTTTGGGACGTATCAGTCGCAATACACATTGGAGAATGTGCAATAACACATTAAAACACTAACACGATATAAGTGAAGCTCACTATAAAGACATGAACAAATTGATCATAATTTCATGATTCATCGGATCCTAGCAAATACAACATGTAGAAATTACATAAGAACGATCTTGATCATGTTAGAAAGCTCACAAGACCGTGGCATGATAGCACAATGAGGAGAGATCACCATCTAACTACTGAGACGGACCCGTAGTACAAGGATGAACTACTCACACATTTGTCTGGAAGAAATCATGTGATGTAGAGGCCTCCGATGAAGATTCCCCCTTTCGGCAGGTTGCCGAAGGAGTACTATAGAAAGCCCCAGATTGGACTTTCGAGGTGGTGGCGCCTCGGTATCTGTTTCGTGGAAAATTTCTCCATCCTTGATGTTTTTAGGTCAGAGGACAATTTATAGGCGAATATGCAGTCCCGGGGGAGGCCCACAGCCACCACCAGGCGGCCTGGTGGTACGACCTCCTTAGGTCACGCCATGGGGTCTCCTTGTGAGGTGTCCGCACCTCTGGTGCTCCCCTTCGGGGCTCGTCTTCGTTCCGGGTAAAAACTTGCCTCCGTGGTTTTTCAAGACTTTTTGCAAATATTTTATGTACAACTTCTCTAAAACAAAAATAAAGCAGAAAAGGGCAATAGGTTAATAGTTTAGTCCTGGAAAACATAGAGAAAACATTGGGCGATTGACAGAAAACAAGCATGGATCAATAAAAAAATTATAGATACGTTTGGACTAATCATAGTACAAGTATGAACTACTCACACATCATCATGAAGGCGGCAGTGGTGGTATAGATACCTCCGACGATGATCCCACCCCCCCCCCCCCCCCCCCACCCCCTTCGACAGAGTGTCGGGAAAGCTACCCTTGGGAGAGTCATGGCATCAGGGAGGGGAAACAAAGCCTGAAAACTAAAATGTGCTAAAAAAAATCTCACTCAAAATCAAATGTTCATGCCTATTAGACCAAGTGTACTTCCTACCCGAATCCGTCAATGTCAAATTTTCACCAAAGGTATTGAAGTTGTCTACCCATTTAAAATCTACAACCCTATTTCATTTATCCTCTTGAGGCCTGACTAATTTGAAATCACCACCAATAATTGCAGGGCAATCCAAATTTACAAAGATATCATGAAGTTCAGAGATAAAAAAAAAGACTTGTTTGCTCTCTTCATAAGGAGAACCATACACATTTAATTTGTAATCCTAACCATTTTCCCATCAATTTTAAAAGTAAGTACTACACTGACAAAAAAATCCTTAACATCTATGCTAGTACATCAAACATTCTCAATTAACCCCTACCAAAATCTCCTCTAGCTGAGCCACATGATGGTAGGTGATTCCAGTAAAAGTTCCTATTTCCTAACACATTTTTACTCCGAGATTTACTAACCACCTCGGTCTGCTAAACCAGGGAAATTTTTTGGTATACTGACAATCTCGGGAAGAAACAAGTATATACGTAGGTGCACTGGTGCTTAGAAAAAACACTCCCTTCCTAAAAAAAAACAATCAAACCACGGCTGGATAACGGAGGGATGTGCTTCTCGAATTTTGTAGAAAATGGAACGAAACAGGTACATATACGTACACCAACAACAATACAGCCGAGCAAGGGCTTAGCTCCAAGTACAGGATCGAAGGCTGCATACAGTACTAGTACAACACAACTATATACACTTACATCATTCATGTTGTTAAGCGCCGCAACCTGCACACGCATCACACACAGATACAAGCCCCAACGACTGCCGGTGATCGATCGTTCCATCAGCTCACTCAGGCGGCGTCGCGCGTCGGCGTGCATTGCACGGGCACGACCGAGGCAGTGCCGCCTGGGCCGCCCATCTCCTCGTCGTCGCCCTCCACCTCGGTCGCCACGGGCGGCCTCGCCTTCGGGTCGAACCTCTTGCTAGCCGGGTTCGTCGCCGGGTCGTACTTCTTGATCACCAGCACCGACGCAGACGTCTTGAACTCCGGCGACGCCAGGTAGCTCCCCACGGAGCCAAGCTCCTCGGGCCTCTCCACCAGCGGCTCCGTCGGAGGCATCCGGCCGACAACGAACATGTTGCACTTGGACAGCGAGTTGATCGCCTCCAGCACCTCCTCCTTGCCGGACGCCTCCACGTCATCGAACCTTACCGACCCATCGCTCACGCCGCCGACCTTGGCCTTGAACGCCTCCACCGCCGCCTCGTCGGACTCTTCGTCATGCAACGGGCGGCTGGGCCTGAACCGTGTCAGCGTCACCGCGACGCCAGGGTGCTCAAACATGCGGGAGGCATACGCCAGCGCCTCGCGGTCGTCGGGCCCTCCGAAGAAGAGCACAGAGACGGAGAAGGCCACGTTCTTGGCGGCGACCTGGGAGTGGCCGCCGAGGCCACGGTCGACGAGGATGCCGACCGAGCACGGAGCGCCCCGGAGAACGCGCTTGTTCATGGCATGGTACTGGGACCCGAGCGAGTGGAAGGTGCCGTCGTGCTGGAGCATCTTGTGGTAAGGCATGAGGACGATGGCGGCGCGCTTCTCGGCGGCGCTGTCGATGACGTCCCGGTGGATGGTCTCGAGGTCGGAGATGGCCGTCATGGGCTTGACCCTCACGGCGCTGAGCTGCTGGAAGGCCTCGAAGGCCACGACCATCTGCCCGTCCTTGTCCCCGCTGTTGAAGAATGGCATGGCGTTACGACGCGTGCGGTGCACCATGGAGATCGCGGAAGATCGCTCGGAGAGCTCCACGAGGTGCATGGCGTACATGGCGAGGCGGCGCCGCCCGGTGCCCCGCGATGACTCGACCAGGTTCAGCAGCGTGGGGACGTTGCGGTTGCTGTGGAAGCAGGCGAGCACACGCAGCTCGCTGTCGGCGTCGGACGGCGAGCACTCCACGGTGCGGCGCTTGTACGGCACGGACGGCCGCGCCGGCTTGTATATGGCCATGACGATGGGCGTGGTGATGAAGGTGGTGAAGAGCGCCATGAGCACCATGATGGCGAAGGACTCGTCATTGAGCACCTTGCGGTCCCTGCCGATGTTGAGGACGATGAGCTCGACGAGGCCCTTGGTGTTCATCAGGAACCCCAGCGTGACCGCCTCCCTGACGGGGATCTTCACCAGCACGGACGTGATCACCGTGCCGCCAATCTTGCCGAGGCAGGCGTTCACGATGACGAGCACCAGCAGGCCCCATGATTTCGCTCCGCGGATGGTGGCCACGTCGGTCTTGAGGCCGCTCGACACGAAGTAGAGCGGGAGGAAGAGGCCGGAGATGAGGTCCTCCACCTTCTCAATGAGCACGCCGGCGAAGGGCCCATCCTTGGGCACGACGATGCCGACCATGAAGGCACCGAAGAGTGCGTGGATGCCGATCACGTCGGTGACGAAGCCGGCGGCGAGGACGATGGCTAGAGTGGCGCAGATGTAGACTTCCTTGACAGGTTCACCCTCGGGGGACCGGTGGGCCATCCACGCCAGCAGCGGGCGGAGGAGGAAGATAATGGCGAGGACGAAGGCGGTGGCGGTGAGGAGCACCCAGAGCGAGATGATCGGCGAGCCGTCTCCTGATAGGGCAACGGCGAGCGCCAGCAGGATCCAGGCAGCGACGTCGTTCACCGCGGCGGCAGACATGGCCATGCGTCCGAGGTCGGTTGTGAGGAGCTTGAGCTCGGCAAGGATACGCGCAAGGACCGGGAATGCGGTAATGGAGAGCGCGACACCCATGAAGACAAGGAAGGGCGCTTGTGGTGCGCCCTTGACGATGGTGGCGCGGAAGGCGAAGGAGGTGCCGATGCCGAGCGCGAACGGGAGGGAGATGCCGGCGACCGCGATGGCGAGCGCCTTCTTCCCGGTGCGGCGGATGGCGGAGATGTCGAGCTCGAGGCCGACGAGGAAGAGGAAGAAGAGCAGGCCGAGGTTGGCCAGCGTGTCCAGCACCGGCAGGCTCTCCTTGGGGAATACAGCATTCAGGAACTTGCTGCTCCGGCCAAGCGCCGACGGCCCAAGCAGGACACCTCCCTGCATCGATCAACCATGCACGCGTTGCCATTAATTTCAGTCCACAAATAAGCCATGACATATTTCCATCCATTTCGAATGCAAAAAATCATACCGTACAGAACTTTTATATATTCACTAGTTAAGAGATAATATACCAAAATTAAATCATATTTGCGATTATGAGCAGTGTCCAATTTTCATAGCACTCGCTAGAAAAGGAGTATTTTTTGTGTGTTCGTAGTGCACCAGGTATACATGTGTGCCATGACATATTTCCATCCATTTGGAATGCAAAAATCATACTGTACAGAACTTTTATATATTCACTAGTTAAGAGATAATATAGCAAAATTAAATCGTATTTGCGATTATGAGCGGTGTCCAATTTTCATAGCACTCGCTAGAAAAGGAGTATTTTTTGTGTGTTCGTAGTGCACCAGGTACACATGTGTGCCATGCATCCTGCGGAATGTCAAAACTAAAAACCCAGATTTGTGATCGAAGCAAAAGCAAGCAAAGAGAATTTTTTAGTAGGTACAAGCAACCCTCCGTTTCAAATTAAGTGCCGTAGAGGGAGTAACTAACTGGCGACTATCTAAGCAGCCTAAGCTAATACGCGTAGGCAGCTGTCGTAAGCAACTTCCTGCGTGAGTAAGCTAGCTGGCACTAGGTACTTAAGCAAGGCCTGTAAGTCAAATTCGACAGGAGTATCAATATTTCTGCCAATAATGCAGTTAACAAAGAAGTTTTCTTCCACAATTCCTACTGCAGTTATCCTTAGTTTTCTTTGCCTTTGACTACTAGTTAAGCAAGCAGGCAAGAAACAGAAGCAAGTTAACCATAGCTATCTTGTTGTGAACAATTGCTTCATGCCTGTCCAAATTCATTTTGCTGACCAATTCCAAGTGAAGCACCAAGTAATTGATCATGTATGCATTATATTCCGGAATAGAGAGGCGATCGTGCAGAGAAGTGCAGGCTGAGCCAGCCAGCTAGCTAGCTGGTGGAGATGCCCTGCCCATGTGAAAGGCAGACACGAGACACGTGCCATTGACCTTAGTGATTGTTTAAGTACTATATAGGCATGCAATGAGCCATCTAAAAATCGTCACACACTCATGATAAACACACACGAGTCATTGACTTGCCGAGTTTTCTCGGGACAGGTGTCTAGCAGCTGGCCAGATCCATTTGTTATCTCTAGACTGAAAGTCATCTCTTGCACATGAGAGCTGTGATGAGAGTTGAGATCAGGCAACCTTTATATCGTCTTAATTATAGGAATCGTGACTTGCTATATGTTTAAGGAGATGCTCAGAAATCTTATTTGTTCTTACTACGCTAGCGTTCATATGAGATCTCTAGACAGATCCAGTTGTAGTCCCGAAGAGACTAATATCTCTTATATGTATAGGAATCATAAAACTAATATCAATATATGGTTTAGGAGATGCCAAGAAATCTTATTTCTCCTGGATACGCTAGCGATCATATCCGATCTCTAGACAAGTGTGTACTTACAGATGATATTGGTTTCTACAAAATTAATGTGGCATTGGTCGGCGATGGATGGATTTGAACCTGATTGCAGCAGAGAGCAGAGCAGGGTTTATCTGAGCCCAGCCTCCCCCAGGGGAGTCGGGACCCGGCCTGTTTGCTTGCCTTGTTGCAACGTTTCCACACGTGGGCCGGCAGCACTCAACTTCTTTCTGGTTCTGGCGAATCTAAACTCTATCTAGTTGTACTATTTTTATTGATTAACCTAACCAATTCTGGACAGTTCTATTGCATTTCTTTTATTTTCAATTCCTGCCAACAAAGAAGGATCCAAATTAACCCCACCACTAGGACGCATGATAAGGAAGGAAATACATTTCCCTTCCTTCCTCGTCACCGGCCGGCTGGCCACAGTTCCCAATCAGGCGCGGAATCTTTGAAAAATCATGGCACCCGGCAGCACGCGGTGACCAGAATTGTGCCCTGCACGCCCCCGCGTACTTTTCCTCCGATCCCGACGTCCGTCCATTTGGAAGATCGTTGTATTTTTCTTCGCTCGTCACCCAGAACTGGACTAGTCCAGACTCCAGAGCGACGGGTATGGCCCCAAATTTGTCAGCAACCTCTCTGTCCCATTATGGCCCCACTAGCATTTCAAACTTTCTAGAGTGATTTTGTAATTTTGCGGGGAGGTCGACGCTCTACATAACTAGCTCCAAGACGTGATTGACGCGCTTGACGACTTAATGAACAGCCAAAAGCCCAGAACGACCTAGCTAGCTAGTCATCATAGGGAAGCTGGAGATTGATGTAGGATGAAACTAGTAGGAGGAGTAGTAGCTAATTGCTGACAGCAACGGCAGCCCCCACAAAATCCAACTAATAAATCAGCTTAATCAGTTTGGTTAATTTGTTCGAGCTGGTAGCGGAAGCCATGTCTGTCTCTATCTGTCACGACGTACGTACTAGAACAGAAAGGGGACCAGAGAGAGAGAGGGATTCCGAGGAAAGCGACGGCCAAGTGACGGACGGAAAAGCCACGGAAGGGACCCAAAGGATGGAGATCGAGTCGCCGTTCGTCCATTCCATCCCCCTCAACTTGTACTAGAGACGAGTCCAAATCGTCTAGTCCAGGTAGCGGCGGCGTCTCCGATCCAACTCCCGTCGACCCGCCCGAGTTCAGACACGTCAAAGTCGCGTCGATCGGAACGAGCCAGGTCTGCCGCGACGCGGAATTTGCGAGCAGGCAGGCAGGCAGGCGAAACTAAACCCTACGCGCGCACGCATCTCATCCACGCCGGCCATTCGTACCGGCCGGCGGCGCCCATTCCGGCGGGCGGCCGGGCGAATCGAGCAATTGATACTGTAATAAATAAGGGAGGCAGGGAGGGAGGGTGATGGCGGGGTAAGGACTTACGATGATCTCGGCGATGACCCGGGGCTGGCGGAGCGGGCGGAGGACGTAGGCGAGGCCGCGGGTGACGACGACGACGAGGCAGATCTGCAGGATGGCGAGCGGCAGCGCGTAGTCCAGCGGGTTGTCCCCCTGGAACGCGCCGTGCGACGTCGCCTGCATCGGCGCCGGGCACGCATTCCCCGCCGCCGCCATGCTCTCCCCTCCCATACCCCCACTCTCTCTCTGGGCAGTGCGTCCGCGCCGCCTGGCTCGACCAACCCGGGCCGGGGGTTTAAACCGCACGCGTGGATCCCGGCCTCTGCACACGGCGGCACGAATCTGTATGCACACACTCTGCGGTACTGTGTTGTGTTGTGGTGTGGTGAGATGCTGCCGCGCTACGCGGCTATATATAGCGGGTCGATAGGCGGGGACGTCAGCAACCGCGATTTGATCCAGTTGGGCACGTCGCCGCGGTACACACACCCTGCGCGCGCGTGAGTCAGCCGACCTCCCCATTGGAGTGAACAGTTTGACAGGGAAGGATGAATTCATAATTTGGATCCCAGTTTGAGTATGAATATTCTAGGCCAATAATGCGCCCCGAGAGTTGACATTGTTCGTCCCAAGCCCTCCTATCGATAGATAGTTGACATTCCACTCCGTACTAGCAGGTAGGTATAGCCTAGTTTAATCCGCAACCATCCGTCCGCCGCGGCCCTACCTGATTGCCTCCTGGGTTCAGCAGCCATGTCGTCTGGTCCTCCGACAAACCGCGGCACCAGATGATTCTGGCAAACCGCTTCATAATTCTCCCTTTTATTACTCTTATTATGTTGAAAAAGGACTTTGTACTCAGAAATGTTTGACAAGTTAAATGCTCCCCCCCCCCCCCCCCCCCCGCGTCTCATATTAACGGTCGCGAACAAAAACAGATGTATATATATATATAGTACTAAAATATAACTAAATCTACAACATATGTTCTTGCGATAGTTAATAAAAGACGGAGGGAGCGTACCTTTTTATTCGCGACAATTAATATGGATAGGAGGAAGTACATATGAATATCCATGGATAAATGTACTTTTACATCCGCCCCGTAGTTTGCTTCTAACAAACAAAGATAGAGCACGATGTAGCACTTGTTTCGTAAGGACACATCATCTCTTCGAACACTTTGGTTATTATATATGCATCATAAGGATTAGGGCATCTCCAGCCGTTGCGCCCCCCCAGGACGCGAAAACCCTCGCTTTTTTTGCGCCGCGGCGCTAAACGGCGCTATTCTGGGAACTGGGGGGGCGCGTTTCCCAGTCGTGAACCCAGGCCGCCCCCCCAGCGGCGACTCGGCCCAATTTGAGCAATAGAAAAATTGCACACCAAATAAATAGAGTTTTGCCACACAAATAAATTATTCAACAAATAAAAGGAAAAAAATTGACTAGTCATCCTCCTCAACATTGCCATTCCCCTTTCGCGCCCACAAATGCTGCACCAGGTCATCCTGCAGAGCATGGTGTGTTGCAGCGTGTCGAATCTCCTGTCGCTTGGTGAGGAAGTCTGCCCATGATGCCGGCACCTGGTGATCAACATCTGCAAGAGGGCCCTGCCGGTAGTATGGTGTGTTTGCCTCACTGTCAGGCACCGGGTCATCCCGCTCACTCTCAATGATCATGTTGTGCAAGATCACACAACACTGCATCACCTCCCACATGTTGGACTTCGACCAAGTCATAGCTGGGTACCGGACAACAGCGAATCGAGATTGCAGCGCACCAAATGCCCTCTCAACATCCTTCCTGCAAGCCTCCTGGCATTTGGAAAACCAAGCTTTTGCGCTTCCTGGGATAGGGTTGGAGATGCTCTTCACAAATGTTGCCCACTTGGGGTAGATGCCATCTGCAAGATAGTACCCCTTTGTATACTGGTGTCCATTGATCTCATAGTTCACTGGGGGGGCATGGCCTTCGACAAGATCGGCAAAGACATTCGAGCACTGCAAGACATTGATGTCGTTGTGACTTCCTGGCATACCAAAGAATGAATGCCAAATCCATAGATCGTACGAAGCCACGGCCTCGAGAACCACAGAGCACTCTCCTTCCTTTCCCTTGTACATCCCCTGCCAGTCAAATGGGCAGTTCTTCCATGCCCAGTGCATACAGTCGATGCTGCCAAGCATCCCAGGAAACCCTCTTGCTTCATTCTCAGCGAGGAGACGAGCAGTGTCTTGCGCATTGGGTGATCGCAGGTATATTGGGCCAAAAACTGCAACCACTGCCCGGCAGAACTTGTTCAAGCACTCAATGGCCGTGGACTCGCTCATGCGCAGGTAGTCATCTTGTGCATCTGCGGGAGCACCATATGCAAGCAACCTCATGGCCATCGTGCACTTCTGGATAGAGGTAAACCCTACCGTGCCGGTGCAGTCCTTCTTCAACTTGAAGTAGGTGTCGAACTCCCGGATGGCATGCATGATCTTGAGGAAGAGCGTGCGTTTCATCCTGAAACGACGCCGGAACACCTTCTCGTCGTTGGTAGGATCCTCGGCGAAGTAGTCGGAGTAGAGGATGCAGTAGCCCTCGTACCGCTGCCTCGGCCTGCTCTTCCGGCGACCGGGCTTCGATCCAGCGCGGCGTGGCGCGGCGTCCTGGGCCAGCAACGCGGCCAGGCAGCTCAGGACGACCAGGTGCTCCTCGTCGTCGATGGAGGCCTGGTCTTCCTCGTCGAATAGCTCGGCGAGCATTTCCTCGGCGTCGGAGTCCATGGCTCGGACAGAGCGTCGAACACCTTGCGGGCGGTGGACGCGGCTCACTGGGGCGCAGCCTCCTCCGCGACGGAGACGTGCTCGAACGGCGGCGACGACGTGGTGGACCAGCCGGCGGTGGTTTGTCTCTTCGCTGGCGTACGCTGGCGGCGCCGGTGGTTGCGGGGGTGGGGCGGCGACGGCGAGGGCGAGCGAGTGGGAAAGACGGTTCGGGGGTGGAGAAAGTGGAAAAAGAGCTCTCCCTCGCCGACAGCGCTGGCCCACGCGCGCTTTTCCTCTCGCCGCCCCCCCCCCCCCCCCCAGGCCGAACCCAGCAGGCTGGGTTCCGCCTGGGGGCGGCGGCGCTAATTTCCGCCGAAACGGCGCTTTTTCAGGTCCTGGGGGGGTCGACTGGTGGAAAAACGGCGCTTTTCGCCAAAAACGGCGCTAATTTGCGTCCTGGGGGGGACGACTGGAGATGCCCTTAGATGCATTGGACGGGAGCAATTGATAAGTACATATATTGCTTGTTTGTTTGGCCCTTTCCTAGGTTAACATTGACCATGTAGAACTTATATAAACGAAATAATTGATTGCCGGTTTAGCTGTGTCTGGTCCGACAAACCGCGGCACCAGATGGTTCTGGCAAACCGCTCCATAACTGTGCTTTTTATTACTCCCTACGTCGAACCAGATGTATCTAGACATGTTGTAAGGTTAGATATATCCGATAATTAACGCAAGAATTTATTTTTGGTTTCAAAATACTTCCTTATTACCCTTTCCATTAAATAGATATTTCAGATTCAAATATGTTTCACGAGTTAAAATTCTTATTACCATGCATCTTTTCCATCTATTCATGCATTTATTTTTCCTACTAGACATGTTTTCTACTAGAATCAGTACACTAAGACTAGTCACAATGGGGAGTAACATACAATTGCCCCAGACTATGTTACTACCTCCATAGTGGGTAGTAACATATATGTGGTGTCATGCAGTGGCGGAACTAGAAATTTTTGTTTACTGGGGCGAACATTGACGGGCTAAAGAAATAAACACACAAATCCATGTACTAGATAAAATGATGGAATGGATGGTTCTCAAAAGATTCAATTGTCGTGATGAACAAAGTACAACTGCCAATGACATGACTAAACAAACAAACTTAGAACCAATTCCAAGCAAAATAGACTATTACCACGTGAACACTCATTTGCAAAACTAATAATAGCCCCCAATTCCAAGCAAAATGGACTATTACCACGTGAACACTCATTTGCAAAACTAATAATAGCCCCCAATTCCAAGCAAAATGGACTATTACCACGTGAACACTCATTTGCAAAACTAATAATAGCCCCCAATTCCAAGCAAAATGGACTATTACCACGTGAACACTCATTTGCAAAACTAATAATAGCCCCCAATTCCAAGCAAAATGGACTATTACCAGGTGAACACTCATTTGCAGAACTAATAATAGCCCCCAATTCCAAGCAAAATGGACTATTACCACGTGAACACTCATTTGCAGAACTAATAATAGCCCCCAATTCCAAGCAAGACCTACAAAAAGTGAATAAAAATGTGAATTTGAATCTCAACACAATTGTAAATATAGTAGAGAAAATTGCATCATACCACTAAGTTGTACTAGTAGAAGGAGCAGAATATTTTCAAGGTAGATGGCCTCGACGATCGTGCAAAGCATGAAAACGTAACATAATCTTCTTGTCACATATCTTAGCAAATATCTCCCGCTCAACAAAGCATATCATCAAACCATTGAGCCAATCATCACATATCTTATTTCGAAGATCTGTCTTTATAATGTTCATTGCCGAGAAAACCCTCTCAACTGACGTTGTTGCCACCGGCAATGTGAATGCAAGTTAAATGAGGCGGTAAACCAATGTGGAAAGACCAAATGTTGTCCAGTTTGAACCAACTTGAGGTCAAGAACACTCAGACTATGACAAGTCGAGAAATCAGGACTACTTTTCATCAAGATGAAAATATATGTTGAGTTGATCAACCAAAATATAGAGGCAATGTGGAGAGAAATCAACAGAGTACATATTTGCAAGATCCATTAGCATCTCATGATAAAATCTGCTAAATAAATCCCTAGGATCAAGACATGTTGTGCACTTTCATAAGCGTGTGGAAGTTTCACTGAACCGATGATTGATCTCAACTATATTTCTCTCAAGTACCTCATTGAATATTTGTATCTTGTAGTAATGGAAGTTTGTTACCATTTTACATGAGCTTCTTGGGTAACCTCTAGCTGAAATGTTATCATCCATACTTGGCACTAGAATATTTCTTAGACCACCTTGATTATTTCTTGCACCACAAAATCTAGTAGTTGCTAGCAAGAGAGTCTCCCATCCATCATCTCTCAGTTTCTGCAATAAACTTTTCACCGAGATAATCATAGTCATAATACTAACTATGTTTTGATCCTTTGGTTGCAATGCTTGTGACAAGTCATTTGTTAAACCAAGCACTCGAATCATCAAATGCAAGATCAAAATAAATTCAAAACCTTCCACGTTTATCAAATAATCTGATGCCAGACCTATTTCATCGACATCTCCCCCATCAAGAGCAATCCCATGTAGCACTTGAACCACCGAATCTCATGATGCTTCTGTGTATCCCCGGGTCTTCCTAAACTTGTCTCTTGATGTTGGCCTCTTCCTGAAACAATTTGTCCACTCTCCAATTGTGCTACCATATTCTCATGATGCTTCTGCAACAATGCATCTTTCCTCTTACAAGAGGCACTCACCTACAAAAAAAAGCGTACATATATTTAGATTTTTATAATTACTAACAAATATTTCGAGACTTGAAATCAATAAGAAGCACTAACCATGTTCACAATCTTGTTCAAATGGCAAAAGAAATCACCAACGACAAGAACACCTTTTACAACAACAACAAAAACCAATTGGAGTTTGTGGGCAAAGAAATGAACATAAAAAAGCATGAGGGTTGTCATCCAACACCAATTTCTTTAAACCGTTTAGTTCTCCGCGCATATTTGAGGCGCCATCATATCCTTGTCCTCTCAATCTAGACATGGATGAATTGTGTTTTTCAAACAAATCATTTAACGGTGTTTTCAAAGAAAGGGATGTAGTATCAACAACATGCTGAACTCCAAGCAACCTTTCCAAAACCTCCTCTTTATTGTTCACAAACCTACAAACAACAACAAAACAAAATTAGAAACATCATGTGAAGGGAGAGTAACAAACCAACATTGTGTAATGTCAAATAACTAACCTCACAATAACCGTAATTTGCTCTCTAACTGACACATCACGAGACTCATCAACAAGTAGAGAGAAAGAACTATCCGCAAGCTCATTCATAATGACTTGTGTAGTCTCTTCTGCGAATGCTTGTACTATTTGTTTTTGGATTTTAGGATAATTCGATTGAGTAATCACATCGGCTACATCCTTGCATCTTTCCGCGTACCAATCCAACATCTCGCGGAAATTTCCCTTGTTTACGGAAGTTTCCGACTCATCATGCCCATGAAAAGTGAGACCTTGAGAAACAAGGAACCTTGCAACACCGACAACAGCCCTCAAGCGTGTCTCATAATCAATATGTGATTTTTCATCTTGACGAATCATTGCATATGACACACTTTGCTTTTGATTTCTAAATCCTCACAAGACTTCTTAGCATTGTTGTGAGCACTTGTTGGTTCACCCACATGGCAATTTAATAATTCCTTTGCTTTCTTCCAATTTTTATACCCCGTTTCTGTGAAGACATCACTCCCAAACTTTCCACCAAAATTTTGAGGCTTGAAAACAAAACAATAAAATCAATAGGCAGCATCTTTCTCTATACTATATTCTAACCAATCAAACTCATTATACCATGCTTCTTTGAAGTTCCGGTTGCTACTTTCCACACGAGGAAAAACATGATCAAACAAATGGTTTGGACCTCTCGAAAAATACGTCCTTCTCATTTCATTTCTGATTTGCGGGGTAACAAAATCGTTAATTTTTCTTTGAACCCCAGGATCAACAACAACATCAGCTACATTAAAAACTTCAGGAACACGTGCTTGCAGAATATCCTACATCAAATTTAAGCTAAAATGATTGTACATCATATTTTCATTAAGACATGAATTAATCAGCAAATGGGGAGAAATATACCTGCTGACTGTGTGGGCGCTTCCGGTTTGTCGACATGCCCACGCCTTCTTGTGTCGCTCCCTCCGCTACTGCCTTCTAGCTGTCTCCGCATCATACATAGCATGTATCTCAAGATTTTCGTTATACTCATCTTTTGAGTCCATGTCGGAAGACTCAGAGTTCATGTCAGAAATCCGGGCAGACAGACGGACAGTGGCGGACCCAGGAATTGAGGTTAGCGGGGGCGAAAATTTTGAGACACAAATAAATGTTTAGGCTACGCTTGGATTACTGTTTCATTTTCCAGGCCATAAAAGTTTACGGGCGAGTTTTGTTGTACCCACAAATACAGCCGGATATTATTCGGAACCCAGTAGGTCCGTAATATTTCACGCCGCTGGGCGAGGTAAAGAGCGACCGGAAATAACGTGGGACGAGAAAACTGCGATCCAAGCACCGATTTTGAAAGCAGTTACGGCCTAAGATTTTTTTTTAAAAAAGAGACCCATGGGCACTAGCACCCACGGTTTATTTTTATAGAAGAATTTTCTCCTTTGCGAGAACTCCAGAAATTCGTCTCTGACAGGATTCGAACCCAGATTGTCTGAGTCGGCCACCGCTCCTCTAACAACTGGGCCTCTGCCCCGTTCTCACGGCCTAAGAATTTCACGGAGGTACCAACTAAAAAATCCAAACCAAGCGCGCCCTTACTCTTCCAAAACTCATGAAATACAAGTAAGGATAACATGATGCTTGAAGAGTACTAATGTGGACTGCTGCCATAATACGACACAGGGTAGGGATTTTTTTACTGGATCGACACAAAATGCTTGGAGTGAACGCGTAGGTGCTGCCTAAACTCCCTGTGAGCGTACCTTTTGTTTTTGAGAAACCCGTGTAAGCCAACCTCCTACATGTACAAAATTCTAACAGGCTTTTAGACTTCAGCAGTTCAGCCCAGTCCAGGCCCATTTCTTCCTGTCTTCTTCCCACTACGATGCGCTTTAGACGACAGAAACAGAAAAACGTACACGGTTCCATGTGCAGAGCTTTCATGATGCGGCGGCGCTGAGTTTTGGGAGGTAAAAACTACGCAGGCTATCTTGATCCATCTCGGGAGACCCGGGGCGACCGCCCCTGCTCGCCCCTACGGTGGGTCCGCCCCTGCAGACGGACACGGGCCACCGGGACCGGGTCGAGCGGCAACCTATCTCGGGCCTCCGAGTAGAGCAGGAGGAGGCGTGCAAGGCGAGGCAATGAAGTCGGGGCAGCCGGGCAGGGAGGGGAAAGCCGGGACGTCTGGCAGCCGGCTGGCAGGGGCTGGGTCAGAGGCGGGCGCGGCGGTGTTGGAGGTTGAGCTGCCGATGACGGCGCTAGGGATTTGGGATGGATGGGGAATTTTGGTGTAGGTCGATTGGGGAACGACCCAACCAGAGTAAGTTGGCCTAGAAGGGAACGGCGTGAGCCGTCGTGACTTGTAAGGGAAGGGTCCGCTTCCTTTGCATTCAGTGGGCCTGTATTGAGGCCCATATTCTTTTCTTTCCCCTGTTTTTTTTTTCTGACAGAGCTGACTAATTAAATCTTACGTACAAGGAATCAATACCTACTAATAAAACTGAACGTGGCTACCTGGGGCGACCGCCCCAGCTTGCCCCAGTAGTCATTCCGCCACTGGTGTCATGCAAGGGTTCATTTATTACATTATGGACTTGTACTATGTTGATATCTGTGATGTTACCGTAACTAGCTATGTTACTCTATTTGCATCTCTCTTCATTAAGTGAGAGAATTCCTTATTTGACACTCTCTTAAAATCTTGTTCCTTATTTGACACTGGAGAAAATTTTCTTCCCTATATGACCTCTAGACTTAACTTTTTTCCCTATATGACACTTTAGTGCAATTTGCCCACATAAAAAGACATTTTTATCCCTATGCATAATGTGACTAGAAATATGTACGAGCAAGTTGCGGTCGCTCATCGCGCTGGCCACTGCGATCGGTTGGTCGCACATTATTCCTGGCTTGTCGCATTGCCCTTGGCCTCCGCCAGACCGCTCGTCATCGGCAGCCGTGATCGACAGGTCCAGATTGATGGATCGTGCGCGTGGCCGCGGTTATTTGCTACGGTTGCATCTACGTCTATGTTTTTTTTTGACAGTGATCTACGTCTATGTTTTTTTTTACAGTAGATCTACGTCTACGTCTATGTTGTGTGCGTGTTAAAACGTATAAAAGGCAGAACATCCGTGGAAGTGTGGCTTTGTGCCAGTTACGAGTCTGCCGGGCTGATCGCTGGACACTTTTCTTTTTCTGTGGGAGATCACTGGGTAGTTCTGTGGCTTTGACGTAGCCTAGTACGGGCTATTAGGCCACTGACAAACACATTTTTTCACGTGAAGTTTGGTACTATTTGTATGCATACAGAACCACGTTATTGCATTGGCCCACATCAATGCATCGCTAACAGATGGATCTTCACTAGTTTGCATATATGGTACATATCAACATCTAGTACTAACAAAACAAATTAGCTAGGATGCCAATTAGGCTTTTGGGCGCAGCTATTGTTTTGTACATTTTTTTGTCACGTTATGCACATGGGTAAAAAGGTCTTTTCCCGTGTATAAATGCACTAGAGTGTCATATAGGGGAAAAAATTAAGTCTAGAGGTCATATAGGGAAGAAAAATTTACCCAGTGCCAAATAAGGAATATGCTTTTAAGGGAGTGTCAAATAAGGAATTCTTTCCTTCATTAATTAGTTGTCACATCATCTTTTCAGCTTAGGTGACACTGATGGTACTACCTCCCACTGTGACTAGCCTAGTACCTTCTCCGATCCATATTGAACTAAATCGACGAACAATTAATATGGATTTGAGATATTACATACTCCCTCCGTTCGGATTTAGTCTACATCTTGAAAAAATTCAGACAAATTAGGGGGCCATTTATTAGTATCACTTTGCACAACCTCCTAAGCATCATAATTATGGTCTCACAACAAAGAAATCACCCTATTGGTTAAACCAATCTTAATTAATGCAATGCATGCAAATTGCATATAATTTGGCCAATCTCTAACCATGAATGGTGTGTGGCCTCTCTCTCCTCTTAATTACCAGAGTGGGGACCATCCAGAATGCAGAGTATTTCCGAACAAAATCATGAGCCAGAATGTAGTTTAAAAGCGAACGGAGGGAGTATTTCCATGTATCAATGCATTTTTACTCCTGGTACTTCCTTACTTGTAATAAACTAAGTTGAAGAAGCATATACAACTTGTTCCGTAAAGACAGATTATCTCTTCAGACACCTTGGTTATTATATATGCACCATAAGTATTAGATGCATTGAATGGCGGGAGTAATAGATAAGTACATCAATTGCTTGTTTGTTTATCCCTTTCCTAGGTTAACTTTGACCATGTAAACTTATATAAACGAAATAATCGATGGACCAATTGGATATTTTATCTACAAGACCAATAAGTGCACAACTCTATTTGGGAGGGAGATGGAGTCCACGCATTAGCTTAACTATTCATAGCTTATATCGTAGCAAATGGTATATAACTACAATTAAGTTATCTGCTAAAATGGTACAATTATAAGCTCGTTTGCATCATACATGACGATCCTGACCCAATGAACAACTAGATGCCAAGTAGTTTTGCCAGGACAGTACAAGTGTGCAACATACGCTGGCCCAATATCTCACTACCATCCTTGTCTAAAGCTACATATGTCTATTTTTTTCTGTAAGAAAATTCTACATGTCACGGGATACACCGTTCGTCCACGAGTCTTTAGGGACAGAAATTGGAGAAAACTTGGAGTATGTTATGTTGTATGGTTCTTCTTTTTCTGAAACTACACAAAAATCTATTTCTTATAGCACAAGTAGTCATTTTTTTTTTATACCAAAGTGTACATGTCCTAACTAAAGAACATACCATTTTCTACCTTCGCCGCATTTTTTTCCGATAACTCCAAAATGCAAAACAACTAATGTTTGGTTCAGCCCAAGTGATCTGAGAAAGTCTAGTATGTGTTCAATATGGACACGCCGCACGCGTTAAGTATGGTATCAAGAGTGACATACCTAATGTTCCGCAAGAATAAAGCATCCCTACGGATAATTTTGTTATTATGTATGCATCCTTGGAGCTAAACTATGCGGTTATTGCGAGGCCATGGAGTTGTCCCTCGCCCAAAGTCAGCTACCTATCATAGTTGAATCTGATTGCCCCTAGGCTGTGGCTGCTTCTTTAGAGAACTCAAGGGACAGCTCGCCTTATATGAATGTTATCTCTGAGATTAAGTTTCTGGAAAGACAAGATAGAGTGTGTAATTTTATAAAACGGACTGTTCAAAAGTTAGGGTTGGTCACTATCTTGCAATTTTACTGAGATCGGAGGAAAGAACTATCGTTTGGCTCGGCAATGGATCTAATGGTCTTTTGAGGATCTTGAGTGGCAGCTGGTTATAGCCCCCATTCTTAATAAAGGTCACCCTCAAAATAATGAGATTGGTTTGACTAAAGTATGGATAACTTGATTCATTAGTTCTTTCATATGTTTGACTCACACATTCTAAACTGATTAAAAAAACAACAGAACAATTTTCCTTTTATTTTTAATAAGCAAGGGAAATTATTTGAATGTGTATCCAACTTTGTTTATTTTATTTACAAGTTTACACCTCTTTATTCCTCGGTAATAATGGTTAATCTGACACTAAAAGATGTCTAATACTCCCTCCATTCAGAATTTATCTAAATACGGATGCATCTACACACTAAATTACATCTACGTACATCCATATTAGGACAAACATGTGTCACCTAATTTTTTCGAACATAGGGAGTAGATTGTAGGGGTTCATCAAGCTAGACGTATTGATCCCCCTCGCAACCAGTTAGCTCGCTCATGTGATATATAATTTGCTTACATAGAAACATGTTCAAAATACTTTTGTTTTATATAAATTCAGTAGCTAAATGAAAGCAGTCATCAAATATCAGTTGTAATACCATGAGATACGGATCCTTCCTCCATAATCTTAACAACTTCGAGATAATTAGAGCTTAGGATAATCTCGTCGAAAGGAAGTGATTGAGCTAGAAGTAAATCATTTCTTGAGTGGTTGGGCCTTGTGCCGATAGAAGTAGAACATCATAAACATGTTATATCTTAGTATTTTTAGCTGTGAATTCATTTGTTTTGTTTTTTTTCTTTTAGATGGTCAAATTTAGAAATAGAGCAGTAAAAACACTAAAAGTGTTTTTAGAAATATTTTGTCAAATTTAGAAATATTTTATTTTATTATGGAAACCAAGCCGTTGTTCTTTGCAAACTACAGCCTGTGAAAAATCTCGCGATAGCTAGATTGTTCTAGTATATGCACCAGAAAGCTGAGATGCAATGGACTTAATAAGTAATAGATAAGCACATACATTGCTTGTTTGTTTAGCTCTTTCCCAGGCTTGACTTTGACCTTATAAACTTATATCAGTAAACAACGAAATAATTGAGGGACTATTTGATATATTTATCTACTACAAGAGGAGGACAATAAGTGCACAAATCTATTTGGGAGGGCGAGGGAGTCCACGCATTAGCTTATCATCGTAGCAAATCGGTATATAAAAATGATCAAGTTATCTATGAAATGGTGCAATAATATGCCGTTTACATCATACATGACGCTTCCCAACCAACTTACAGCTAGTTGCCAAGTTTGTTTTACCAGGGCAGTACCACAGACGTGGCCCAATACCTCACTACCACCTCTTGCTCAAAGCTTCCAAACACATATGTCTATATTTAATTCCGTGAGAGACTTCTTTATGGAATAGGCCATGGGGTGCACCATGCATGCACCCACAAGTCTTTGGGCACGGCACTTTCAGAAAACATGGACATAACTTCTATATGAGGGCTTCTCTCTCTTTTTTTTCTTCTGAAACCACACCAATATATATTTCTGAATAGGCATATTTTTTTTTACCTTAAAGAAACGTAGCAATTCTTAGTTTTTCTTTTTCTTTTATGGTAGAATGTGAAAAAATGGCGAAACAACTATCCATAACAAAGGTTAGGTTCAAGTCAAACGATGTTGCAAGATATACATGTGGATGTGTTGAGCACGGTACGGTTATCCAGATTCATGAAGTAAACGCTATCTATGATTGTATAAAGTGTCCGCGTCTAAGTTTCAGTTGGCCAAGATATTCTTAAGTCATAGTCGATTCAGAAAATTGCGACTTCAGTTTAGGTGAGAAACTCCTCCTACCAACTTCTTGTTGAAGTTTTTGATATTTCTCAAACAACAATTTATACTCTTATAAAAACTTAGTTGAACTCTTTTTATCTGTCAATGTTACTTCAAATGTAAATGGCACGTATGTTCGATAAAAAAGTATGGCATCTTGTATCCTACCGGTCAATCATCTGCCGTTCATGATTCTCTAATTCATTTTAGACCCTTCAGCATATATTATATATGTTTCATATCGATATGCCATGCATACAAAATTGTAATGGATTTTTTTTATGATTTACAGCATTTTGATAAAATAAAACTACTCCCTCCATCCGGGTTTAAAAGTCCTCTAGTAAAAAAATATTTGCCCCAATATTATCTCCAAATAAGACCCGTAATCATTTATTATCCTAATTAACGGTGCCATAATAATTGTGAAATCTCACCTAGTCTTATCTTGATTGGTTCGCATGGCCAAATTAATTGCGCAATTAATTAGATAATGAAAAAATTTGACGTTGATTGGTGGAAAGGACACCAATAGAATTGCGCCTTGGTCGCGGTGCTCTTCATTAGGAGACTAGTAATCATAGACGGAGGGAGTAACTGGAATATTCCAGTTTCATTTGAGTTGGTTATATTTTCAATTAAATGTCATAACATAGATAAGAAATAAGAAAAATATTGCAAAGGAGTGAAGCATTTAATAGGGCATGGCGCCGCCAGAAAAAACCATGTTCATGAGTTTTCCTCTTTTGGGGGTGGGGGTGGGGTAGGTACAAATATTTATTTATATCTGCGGAAAAGAATGTTGGTTTTTTTTGGAACATCCAAATATATCATTTGTTTTTTTTTTGAAAATACTTGTCTACCCCCATTTGAGGCTACCAACAAAACTGACGCTCTCAGACCTTATTCAGGAAGTTGCCCTCTCCCATCTTGTCCGAGAAGCCGATCTCCCAAATTCGTTTGCACTTTCAAAATATTAATCTTCCATGACTAATTTAGAAGAATAAACTAATTTTTTCGGCGAACTTTTGAAAGAAGGTGGTGGAGAGGAGCTTCCTATGACGAGAAAAGTAGCGGGGCATAGTCGTTTTGGAAATAGCTATTGTTGGAGCATGTCTAACAGACCCCCCTAAATGGCCCAAACCCGTATAATAACCGCTGATATACGGGTTTGGTCTCTACCCGGCCATCTAGCAGACCCCCTAAATCGACCACCCCGGACGAATTTTTACAAGTTTCGGTAGAGGGCGGCCCGTCGACCCCTACATGTGCGGGTCGGGAGGAGATGTAGAGGGCCAACCCCTCACCATTTCCCCAACTGCGCGCGAACCCGTTTCAGCCCTCCCAACCGCCGCCGCCGCCGCCGGATCTCCGCCGCCTCGCCCTCCCCGGCCACCGCGTGGCCAGATCTCGCCGGCATGGACCTCTCACAAGCCCCTCCGACCACCGGCGATGCACCACCCATGTCTGAGGTGGTGAATAATGTCCCCGTCAACATCGTGAGTGGTCAGCCGACCTCCGCCGAAGTCGCGGCCGTCATCTCCGCCACCATGCCGATGAAGAGGAAGAGGACCCCGAAGATCTTCTTCGACACACCGGCGGCGGTAGCGGCGGCGGCGGCGACCACTACTGCTCCCGCCAAAGGGGGCCGGGTGAAGAAGTCTGCGATGAGGGGGCCGCCGCCAAAGGCGAAGAAGGCCGCGACGCCTGCAGCGGCCGTTCCGCCCACGCAGGGGGTACGGGGTCTGCTAGCTCGCACGAGTTTTCGGCCGGCGAAAAGTGCATACAGGGCCTCTACACGCGTTTTAGGGGGCGAAAACATAAGGGGTCTGTTAGACATGCTCTTAGCGTCTACTTGAAATTTGTGAATCGCCTCAGACTTGAAATAGCAGAAAAGGAGAAATATGCGTAGGTCAAAAGGGCAGGGGAAAACATATCACAAAAGTTTATTGTGCACATTCATGAGGCAACGTATATACATGCATTTACATTTAGGCCCTGTTTGTTTCTAGAGTTTTCTAGGGGATTGGTGGGGATTATACCGGTTAAATCCCCAAATCCCATGTATTTCTAAAAGGTTGTTTGTTTCTAGTGTATTTGACAGGTTTTATCCCCCACTTTTCCCCCCAAATCCCCAATCTCTAGTACATTTTTCTCGGTACCCAAAACACTACCCCTACCTAGTGGATTGGGGATTTGCCGGGATTGGGTGAAATTTGGGGATTCACCCAATCCCTTTGGGGATTATCCCCGTGAATCCCCTGCAAAACTCTAGAAACAAACAGGGCGGGGTTTTAGACACGTACAGGCCGGACGGGACAGATCGGCTCATGCGAGTTCGCTCGGCGACGGTGACGACGGCACCGGAACCACCATTGCGCTGCCACGACCCGCCTCCTCGTCGATCATGTCCTCGTCGGTCGCCACGGTCGGCCTCGCCTTCGGGTCGAACCTCCTGCTCTTCGGGTTCGACGCCGGGTCGTACCTCTTGATGACCAGCACCGACGCCGACGTCTTGAACTCCGGCAACGCAAGGTAGCTCCCCACAGGGCCCAGCTCATCGGCGTTCTCCACGAGCGGCGCCGTTGGCGGCATCCTCCCCACCACGAATACGTTGCACTTGGACAGCATCCCGATGGCCTCCACCACCTCCTCCTTGCTCCGCGCCTCCCTCTCCTCGAACCGCACCGATCCGTCGTCTTTCCCTCCCGTGCCAGCGACCATGACCTTGAACGCCTCGAGCGCCGCCTCGTCGGCGGCCGCGTCCTCCGCCGAGAGAGTAGCGCGGTTGGGCTGGAAGCGTGAGACGGTGACGGCGACGCCCGGATGCTCTCCCATGCGCGTCACGTACGCTAAGGCTTCGCGGTCGTCCGGCCCACCGAAGAAGAGCATGGCGACGGAAAAGGCCACGTTTTGGGCGGCGACCTGGGAGTGGCCGCCGAGCCCACGGTCGACGAGGATGGCGACGGAGCACGGTGCTTCCCGGAGCACGCGTTTGTTGACGGCGTGGTATGCGGAGCCGTAGGACTGGAAGGAGCCGTCGTGCTGGAGCCTCTTGTGGTACGGCATGATGACGATGGCGGCGCGCTTGGTTGTGGCGCTATCGATGATGTCACGGTGTATAGTTTCGAGGTCGGAGATGGCCGTCATGGGACGCACCCTCACGGTGCTCAGCTGCTGAAACGCCTCGAACGCCACCTCCGTCGTGGACGATGATGTCTTGTTGAAGAAGGGCATGGCGTTGCGGCGCGTGCGGTGCACCATGGAGATGGCCGACGACCTCTCGGAGAGCTCGACGAGATGCATGGCGTAAACTATGAGGCGGGAGCCGGTGCCGCGCGAGAGCTCGACGAGGTTGAGGAGCGTGGGGATGTTGCCATAGCCGTTGAAGCAGGCTAGCACGCGCAGGTCGCCTTCGTGGCCGGCGATGGTGTGGCGCTTGTACGGCGCCGCCGAGGGCCGCGCCGGCTTGTAGATGGCCATAACGATGGGCGTGGTGATGAATGTGGTGAAGAGCGCCATGAGCACCATGATCGCGAAGGCCTCGTCGTTGAGCACCTTGCGGTCCCTGCCGATGTTGAGCACGACGAGCTCGACGAGGCCCTTGGTGTTCATCAGGAACCCGATGGTGAAGGCCTCTCGGAAGGGGATCTTGAAGAGGAGGCAGGTGCCGACGGCGCCGCCGATCTTGCCGACGCAGGCGTTGACGATGACGAGCACGAGGAGGCCCCAGGACTTGGCTCCGCTGATGGTGGCCACGTTGGTCTTGAGGCCGCTGGAGACGAAGTAGAGCGGGAGGAAGAGGCCGGAGATGAGCTCCTCCACCTTCTCGATGAGCACGCCCGCGAACTGGCCGTCCTTGGGGACGACGATGCCGACTATGAAGGCACCGAAGAGCGCGTGGATGCCGATCACGTCCGTGACGAAGCTGGAGGCGAGGACGATGGCGAGCGTGGCGACGACGTAGACCTCCTTGACGGGCTCCCCTTCCGGGGACCGGCGTGCCATCCACGTGAGCACCGGGCGGAGGAGCACGAAGACGGCGGCGACGAAGCCGACGGCGGTGAGGAGCACCCAGAGGGAAATGATGGGCGATCTGGTACCGGAGAGCGCGATGGCGAGCGCGAGCAGGATCCACGCCGTGACGTCGTCGACCGCCGCCGCCGACATGGCCATTCTGCCGAGGTCGGTGGTGAGGAGCTTGAGCTCGGTGAGGATGCGCGCGAGGACGGGGAAGGCGGTGATGGAGAGCGCGACGCCCATGAAGACGAGGAAGGGCGCCTGGGGGGAGTCCTTGAGGCCGGGGATGGTGGCGCGGAATGCGAAGGAGGTGCCGATGCCGAACACGAAGGGGACGGCGATGCCGGAGAGGGAGATGGCGAGCGCCTTCTTGCCGGTGCGGCGGATGGCGTTGAGGTCGAGCTCGAGGCCTACGAGGAAGAGGAAGAAGAGCAGGCCGATGTTGGCCAGCGTGTCCAGCACCGTCATGCTGCGCGCCGGGAACACGGCGTTCAGGAAGGTGGTGCTCCGGCCGAGCGCCGACGGGCCCAGCAGTATCCCGCCCTATACATCACCATTAGCAGCATGCAGCATACGTCATTAATTGGCACGATCGAAGTGAAATGAGTATGGCCACGTTAGCTAGGGTGTGCATGCATGTGCATGGCGGTTGGTTGGTTGCTTACGATGATCTCGGCGATGACCCGCGGTTGGCGGAGCGGGCGGAGGAGGTAGGCGAGGCCCCTGGTGACGACGATGACGAGGCAGATCTGCAGGATGACCAGCGGCAGCGCGTAGTCCAGCGGGCTCTCGCCCTGGAACGCGCCGTGCGACGTCACTCCGCCAGCCATCTCGTCGGCCGGCAACCTAGCTTAGCTTTGCTCGATCTCTGCCTATATACGTACGCCAACCTATATAAGCCAGCGAGTTGAGCTTGTGTCCGTACGCTGTGCCGTACCATAACCTGTACCATCAATGGGTTTATATAGGCGGCCGGACAGCTTAGCTACAATGTACTCCAGCTAAGGAGTATACAAGGGTTTAGTCGTCGGCTTTGCTAATTGGCTGCGTGAGGGCACAGCTAGCATCGCAGGAATCTCTCTCTGACTTTGACCGAGTCCTCCTCCTCGGTTTAAGGAAAGAAAATACCAGTGGTAACTATCCCCCACCCCAAGACATCTTGGTCTGTTTTCCGATTTGGATAAAACCAGCGGTAACTACTCGTCTAGTTTGTCTTCTCCATTGTCATCTGCTCCATACGCGACGATGTAATCGACTCCTTTGATTCCTCCGGATAGATCTGGTGCTTCGTAGTAGTAATCCTGGCCTTCGGTGTCTATCGTTGACGTCATTGTTGGCCTCCACAAATTCTAAGAAAAGAATCAACACAAGAGTTGAGTAACGAGCGTTACTCAGCAACTTTAGGTAAGAAAAGGTTTTGGTTTTCATGCACCGGCTAATGTCATGACCAACGGTCATCGACACGATGCAAGTTTTTGAAAGGTTGGTTTTAGATCCAAAACTAAGTTCGTCAGCCCTCACGGGTTGAGAATGGTTAATATTTCTTCCCCGCTGCGGATATAGTTCCTTTCGGTAAAACGGATGTAATTGTCACAATTGTATACACTCTGCAGAGGTGCGTCACTTTTCCCAAAAGTAGACTTAGTCTTGATACAAGTTTCACACTCAGGTGTGTGGTTTCTCTAGCGTAAGGTTCATGGATAAATTCCAAGCATTCTTCAACCCCACACATTCAACCTTGTCGTGACAGACTAGATCCTTGATACAGCGTGGCCCCCGATCCATCACTGTCACCCCACCAAAGAAACTACTGCCTTCACCGGACCCTTCAGGGGAAGTTTACACGGCGCTTTCATGCACGTTGGTCGAATCCACGACCCAAACAAGTAGCGTATCCGACAATATGTGATGAGAAAGTAGATACTTATGGCCCCTCCATCCCATGCCAGAACCTTTGGTCGACGTGTAAATACGGCGATGGACAAGCTATGGGGCACTTGTTATTAATCCTAACTTTCTCGTACGATGGAACCTCCACCACATTATTCAGTAAGTGGTTCCAGTGACAACCAACCAATCACTCATAAAAACATTTTAATTTAATGCAGTAGATAATAATAAGCCTTTTTGTAAAAGCTTTGGAAAATTAATCCAACAGACATGCAAGAATGAACTTTTCTTGACTGAGATAAAGTGCAATCTAAAATTTCGATTTACTCACGAATTTCGGCTTCTAAAAAATCAGCATAAATATATGATAAGATAATGTTTAAAACCAACTTCATGCTATTATGTGAATATATGACTTTGCAAAACCCTTCAATTTTATTTGAAATCATTTTTTATCAGATTTCCCTATTTAATTGGTAATAATGTTTCACAAGATTTATAATGAGGAATACACTTGAGGTGATTTGAATTTCAAATAGTTCATATGATTGAACTTTTATGAATATTTTACCATATTATTTTCTTTGTAAAATGGTTTTATTAAAAAACTTTCAAATCATTTCCACTTAAGGATCTTTGAATTGTTCATTCAAAGAAAAGTTTTAAAAACTTTAAAAATAGTTATATAAAATTCCTCATATTTTTAGGATTGTGTAGAATATTTTTATTTGAATTTTGGGGTAATAGAACACTCTGAAAAATTCCTTGAAGTTAAATTTAATTAAGGATTTAATTGGTAATCAGGAAATTACCAACCTACCCCTATGATATGTGGACCATCCACTTAAGTGGACAGGTGCGGGTCAACTCTCCAGCCCCACCCATCGGTCTCTCATTCTCATCCCTCCCTCTCTCCCTCACACGCTCGACCCAAATCACATAGCTCTCGCGACAGAAATCGCCACTGCGCGTGCCGCCGTGCTCCGGCAACCTCGGTCGTTGTCGTTGGGCACAAAATACTCCTCTCACTCCCCACTACCTTTCCATACCATTCCATATGGGTTTCTTCCCCGGATATGAACTCACGCAACCCTAATTCCACACCTAGGGTTTCAGTGCTTGCGCGCCATGTTGGGATCTTCTCCGGGTTTGGCATTAGTGCTGCTATTGGTGGTTCTTGTGATTCTTGGAGGCTCTATGATTGTGGCTATGGCTGGTGTCGTTTGCTTCTGCAGAAAATGGTGTCAGAAGGGTTGTTGCTTGCCACGGTGCTTCACTGCACTCCATCTCGCCTCCACTGCATCACCGTGATTGTTGCAACGAGCTCCATGGGTAAGTCCTCGTTATCCTTCTCCTCTCTCTGTCTCGAGCATGGTCAGGTGCTAGGGTTTCCCTAGTCTCTGTGCTTTCTGAACTTCCATCCTCTACTTCCATCCTTTATAGTTGATTCAGTAGTATTATGACTTGTTCTATGTGTAATTATCCTAGGTTGTATTCTGTGATTTAGGAGTAGTTTCTTCGCTACTTTTTGTATGTAGATGTCCCTTTTCTACACTAAATTTCTGTAAGTGACACGTCGAGAACAGACCTTATGTCACACTTTGCACAAAAGCGCGAAAAATATCACGAAATCCCAATGCATGAAATGCAAAGATGCAAAATTCTAAACTAACTCCCTGAACTGAGGGTTCTCACATGCTTGTAGCATACTAGTCATGATTGGGCTGATTGGGCTTGAGGCAATGCCTTTTGAAAGCCTTATCTCGTTGTTGTTTGGAGCCTCTGATTGCAACTCCCATGGGTGTTGTTACTTTCTTGAAGAAGTTAGTGGGGCGATGCTCTCCTATGCATTGGGAAGATCCGAGGGAAATTCTTGATGCATGGGACAGACAATTGTGGTGCTTCAACACAACTTTCCTCTTTGACGTCATTGGAGATTCCTCCAGGCGGGGGGGGGGGGGGAGGGGGTGATGACCCACAAGTATAGGAGGTGTATCGTAGTACTTTCGATAAATAAGAGTGTCGACCCAAACGAGGAGCAGAAGGTGTTGACAAACAGGTTTTATAGGGATTCAATGTAAACACTAGCAAACAGGTTTTTTGAGGTTTTTGATATAGGTGATAAATAAAGTGCGAGTAAATAAAATATAGTAAATATAACTGCAGCGAGTGGCCCAATACTTTTGAGAGCAAAGAACAAGTCAGTTGTTCTACTTATGATTACCAACCGTTCTCGAGGATCCATGGGAACTTCGTCAAGCGCTTTCGTTTCATGTTTTGATAGGTGTTGTGTGGGTGAACCTATGCTAACGCACCTCCCAACTAGGACTAATACATACTTGTGATTAAACCCCTTGAAAGCATCCGCAAATACAAGAAAGTAATTAAGATAAATCTAACCATAGCCTTAAACTCTGGGATCCTACACTCCCTCGTGCATCGGTTTCCTAAAGGGGATTTAGGTTTCTGTCACTCCGGCAACCCCACAATTAGTAGCCAAATACACAATGCATCCTCCTAGGTCCATAAAGGTGAAGTATCATGTAGTCGATGTTCACATGACAAAACTAGAAGAATAACACCACAACATAATTCCACTACTAACATCTTGACTTCTCCCATGTCCTCAAGAACTAAACAAACTACTCAAAAGACATCATATGGATCATAATTAGAGGTGATATAATGATGAATAACAATCTGGTCATAAAGTGCAAACACCGATAAATCTCACAAGCATCAACTACTTACAAGTAATCCACACCGGGAGAGAGATCGAGTGAAGAACAACAATATAAAACCCTAATCGTTACAGCGGGATGTAGATGGATGGTGAGGGTGATGGTGCTAGTGATGATGATGATGACGATCTTGATGATGCCCGGAGCGATGACGGTGACGAAGGCGATGATTTCCCCTCTCTGGGGATGAATTTTCCCGGCAGATTTTTCCCTGCCGAAGAGCTTTTATCTCTCTGTTGTTTTCCGCCCTAAGGAGGCGGCGGAATATTTCCTTGGTGATTCTCTAAGGCTTAGGGTTCCCGGGGGTCAAGTACGCTAAAGGAGGTGGCCAAAGGCGGGTCAGGGTGGACACACCACCCCCAGGCGCGGCCAAGCAGGGTGGGGGAGGGCCTAGTCATGGTGTGCGCCCCTGGTGGCCCCCTCCGGGTCTCCTCGTGGCTAGCTCCCTCTTCTGGACTTCTAAGACTTCCCCGATGCCCCCCCCTCTTCTTTTGGTCTTCTGAAATAGGGTATCTTGATGGTGCTTTTTCCATCAGATTTCTGGTCCCGGTGTTTATTCTCCAATAATTATGAAACATGCAAAATAAGATGAAATAACATAAGTAATGCATCATAATACGAAATATATCCATGAATAACAGAAAATTACAATATAAAATGTGATGCAAAATGAACGTATCAACTCCCCTGTCGAATATGTTGCTCGGCAAATCCCTCAGGTGAACCTATAGGGTTTCGAATAGGAGAACCCATGAGCGCTGGTGGCGATCGTCGGCTAGACAGAGGGCACAATTTACCCAGGTTCGGGGCCCTCGTAGAGGTAAAACCCTTACTCCTGCCTCTGTCGATCTGTATTATCGAATAGATCGGTTACAAAGATGATTGCTCAAGTCGAGAGTACGATCTCGAGCTCAAGGCTTTGGTGGTGCGGTATTGCTTGGTCCTCTTCCGGTGGTTCTCCCGGCCTTATATAGACGGTCAGGTCTCAAACCCTACCCGGAGAGGACTCGAACTCTAACCCTATGTCGGTTACAAGTTTCCTAACTTAGCCCGCAAGACATTGCGGGTGGGCTCCAAGTGGGCCTTCTAGAATACTCCAAGGGCTTCCCTTCTTGGGCCTTATCCTTGGGCCTGAGACGGGGTGTCCTTACCTGCAGGGTCTAAGATCCGTCCCTTCGTCAGTAGCCCCCGAGCGTTTGCTCGATTGGGATTTTTCCAGTCGAGCAGACGGTCAAACTTTTCATCCTTCTTTCTTTCGGATAACCAGTATGGTCGTTTCCTTTTTAGAGGGTGTGTACCATGTATGATAAGATTTTACACCCGAATATCAAGTAATGAGTGTGTCTGTTTTTATGGCTGTTTATCGCAGAAGGATATGGCGCAGTAGCTTGACTCTCCCGAAAGATCAGGGCCAATTAATTGCAACTAGGGAAAAAACAGTTCTGGCCTACACAGATTTGAGACCTCTGACTCGAACCCGATGAGGTGATCGTTGCGACTGGGCCGTAGTGGTCTTACCGAGTCGAACTTAACCTATGGGGGTACCCGGCGCGTCCGCTAGGATTTTTCCTCGTGTTGTTGACACGGAATTATGCCGGAAGACGCTGCTTGAGTGCGATTCCAGGCCCTCAAGAGAGATCTTTTGGGTCTTACCTTCATATTCGAAAGAATATGGCATCCGGATGTACCTAGTCGGCTGAACAATCCAGGTTTGTGATGTGCAAACATCGTATGAATGAATGGCAGGATCTGCCTATTCGTGCAATTTTGAGTTTGTGGTCCCTTGTCCATACGAAAGAATTTTCGTGTTCGGAGTTTCATGCCCATACGAAAGAATTTTCGTGCTTTGGGATATTTTTTCCTGTGAAAGAAATTTCACGTCATAATTTGTCCATACAAAGTTATTTCCGTGTTTGGACTTTTATTCGAAGGATTTTTATTTATGCGAAGTTATTTTCGCGTTTGAACTTTCCACTCGAAGGATTCTTCAGCTTGATGATGCATGCTATGACGTCATGGCGCACTTTTATCCTCCCGATGGGACGTGACGGAGTAAGAGCAGAAGCGCTGGCCCACTTTGTCAGCTTTTTAACCGGAAACGAGGCGTCGTTCCCGGTTTTTACGCGAACTGCACGCAGTAAATACGCACGATCCACTGTTAAGATCGTGGCACGAAACAGCATCCGCCGCCCATTCATTTTGCCTTCACACGCGGCGGCCGCGATGGATGCCACGCGGCTCAGCGAGCGGCCAGGATCGACTGACTCTGTGTATAAATTCAGGCCTTGGTGAAGCGGTGAAAATTTCCCAGCTTTCGCCTTCCTCGCTCATCGTCTTCCTCGCGCACCATCTCCTCTCTCTCTTCGAGCTTGTGCTAGCAGCAATGGCGGGAGGCAAGAAACGCGGCGCTGTCGCCTCGGCGTCAGGAGAGGTTCCAGCGCAACCCGCACCGCACTCGGGCGATTGGCGCTCGCCCAACACCACGGCCAAGAGTGTTAAGGAGATGCAGCGAGAGGGGTTGCTGCCCGCGGAGGCCGAGAAGCGGGTGCGCCTCGGCAAGAAGGAGGAGGTACCCAATCCACACACGAACGAACGCGTGGTCTTCGCGGACCACGTGTCGCGCGGACTTTCTCTTCCCCTTCACCCATTCCTCGTGGCATTGCTGTATGTCTATGGCATACAACTCCATGATCTTCCTCCGAATGCAGTGCAGCACATATCGTGCTTCATTGTATTCTGCGAGTGCTTTTTGGGCATTCGCCCACATTGGGGTCTCTGGAAGGCCCTCTTCAAGGTCCGAATCTTCCGCGAGAAGTCGCGGGTGGAATCTGAGCCTAGCGAACCACTGCGCACGGGCGGCTTCGGGATTCAAGCGAAGTCGGAGAACAGCTACTTTGGCATGTACTTCATCGACTCCGCCCAAGGATGGAGGAAAAAGTGGTTTTACGTCACCGACAACAGCTCGGGTGGGATTCAGGAATTCCACCCATTCGCTGTCTTGAAGAGACGGAAGTCCTGGGCGCACAGACTGTCGGCTGAAGAGACCCTAGTTGTTACGCCGCTAATCGCCAAGGTGGCCGCCCTCCGTGATCAAGCCGCTGGAGTCGTGCTAAACGGGCTGCACCTGGCGAGCATCTTCCTCAAGCGTAGAATTCAACCCCTACAGCACAGGCCTTCCACGATGTGGGAGTACCAGGGCTCTGAGGATCCCAGTCGCGTGAGCCGTGAAGAGCTCTCGAACGTCGAGTTCGAGAAAAAGATCGCGGCCATCACCAGCTTGAAGGTGGGAGAAAAATTCCCCGACTGCACAGTCACGGCCTTCGAGGCGTCAAGGCCTCCGCCACCCGAAGTGAGTTCATCCTTCCTTCTCCCTTCATTTCTTTCCTTGTTCTGAATTTTGGTCGACTGAATTTTCCCTCGTTTTTCCTTTGTCTTCTTTGATAGAGCTTAATCGTAGCCACCTGCTACCCACCCACGTCCGGAGAGGATGCCTCGGATTTATTGGCGAGTAACCTGGATGGTCCAGCCGACACCAGTGTTGCTGATGCCTCCTCGAGCTCCCAGAGTGACTCCTCGGATGACACGGGGGATTCGGGTAACGATCGCCTCCTTCGCAAACGCCGTCGAGTGGGGGATGATGAGGCTACTTCCAAGGATAATTCTTTGGAGGAATCGCCCGGGAAGGAACCCATCACCGTCACTCCGCTGTGCACGCGTGCCCCTCCTCCTTCGTTTCCAACAATCCAAACCGCTTGGAATGCGGATATGTTGGACAAAGAGGATGACGACGAGTAAGTTTTTTTTTCTTCTTGTTCTTAGTCGAACATTTCCTTTCGCATCTTTTTTGATATATTGTCTTCATTGCAGTCTGCAAGCTATCAGCCCTCGCAGGTACGCCTCCTCCCTTCCTCCTGAAAAGAGGAATAAAGTGGGAGCTGCGGGTGAGACTCCTACCGTCGACACCGTCCAGAACTCACCGAGTGTAGCCCCCAACGCGGCGACTACAGAATACAGAATTCCTAGTTTCGCCGCTGGGGCTTCAGCTCCGAAGGAGGTGTCGGGTAGCTCGGCGGATCCCCTCTCCCTTGCTCAAGGCCAGGTAAACTTTTGCTGCCTGCTTCTTCAATGCTTTATCACCTTTGGATTTGTTATCGGGTGCACGTCAGTGCTCCCGATGGGAGTAGCCCCCGAGGCTGTTAGTTGATCACATGCGATTGGCTACAGGCCCAGAGATAGTCTTTTTATTTCTTCTTCTTCATTTTATCGGGTGCACGACAGTGCTTCCGATGGGGGTAGCCCCCGAGGCTATACTCGAATGTTTACAATCAAGTATAGGCTCAAATTTCTCCTTTCTGATTCTTCTATCTTCATGTTCTTTGCAGTCGCTTATCGACTCCCTTGCGGCGGTTGGTCGCCGTGTTGTTCTCGCTGAGTCGGAATACGGGATCCTTCGATGAGACCGTGATCGACTCGCCTCGGAGAACGAGCTTCTTCGAAGTAAGTTTACCATCTTCTTCTGTCTTTATTTTTCCACTAATTATTTGGTTCTAACAACTATTGCTGCGCAGCTCAACTTGAGTATATGAAGACCGAGAAGGCGAATGCCTCCACTCGGGCAACTGCTCAAGAGGCCGAGTTGTCGGCTACTCGACGGGAACTCGAGTCCTCCCGCATGTTGTCGGCAGATCTTGAAGGAAAGCTTGCGGCTGCCCAGGTTGCTCTGAAGAATTTGGAGGAAGCTGGCACCAAGGCGGATGCCGACCTTGTCGACTTCCTTCGTCCCCTTGCCGAGCGCTTTACGGGTAAGTTGCTTTTATCCTATGATTTGTCTTCCGTCGTGGTGAGTCCTTTGGATCTTAACATTTTTCTTTGTAGGTCTTCTGGGTGTCCCACTGGAGCTTCCTGGAGTCCATCGGGTGGATGCGCTGACGGATTCTTGCGCCCAGCTCAGGAGGCACGCCGAAGGGGTCTGCACCTTGATTGGCGATGCCACTCGGGTGCTGACGCAACTGCACGGCCGCCTTCTCGTCAACGACGTGTCTCCACCCGCGCTGAGTGATTTGCTGAAGATTTTCTCGGAGAGCAATCTCCTTGATGCCTACGCGGTCGCTCAGTCAGAATCTGGGGCGAAGACCGCCATCCAGTTCGCGCTGGCACACGGAGTCACCGGTTTGGAGGAGGCCTACTCGGAGCTTCCTGTCGATCCTGCTACGGGCAAAAAGGTAGGGCTTCGTCGTTTTGGCGAGCCAGCCGGAGTCCTTGCTCGGAAGTTATCCGAGTTATTTTCCCGTGCTAGGGGAGGGACCACCGCCGCGAGTGGCAGCACAACTGTAGCTCCTTAGTATATTTCTTTTATACTTCGTTGTTTCGATTGTAATGAACTTTGGGATGTGCTCCCGTATTTTCAATGTTTTAATCAAGATTTTCTTCTGAAATGCTTCCCGCGATTGTGTGTTTCCTCCCGATGGGAGTAGCCCCCGAGCACCTGTCAAATAGGTGGTTAATATATCTCGAATAGGGCATCTTATTCCTTTTAACTTCTTTGTACTTTTCAGGTAGCTGGGGTGGCTGCGGAGCCTTCAGGTGGACTTGCTACTCCGGCAAATCCTCTTGTTGCCGCTGTTGGGACCTTTGCAGGTCTCCGTGATCGTGTAGCTGATGGTGAACGCAAGCTAAAAGCGCTGCGTGGGATAGCCGATTTGGCTAAGTCCAAACAAAAACTGGCGATTGAACGCGAGCAGTTTGTAATGGATGAGTTTGTGTCTGTTACCAAGGATTTGCTCTGTAAGTAAAGCAGCCCCCAAGTCTTCTTTATCTTGTATCCTTTTTTGATCATGTAACTTTGCTTTTCAGTTGTTCAGCCGGATGACAGGAATGAGAAACAATGGGTGGAAAACCACATCTTTCAAGAAGCTGGCAGCTCGAGACCTCACGCGAATAATTTTTGGTCCGATCGTAGTCGAGGTTTTGTGCTTGCTACCTTGAAGTTCCGAGTCATCCAGGCGAAGATACTCGTGAGCTCCTTTCACGAGATTTTGATTGCGATGAACGCCGCATTCTATCCGCTGCAAAGGGGTCCTGAAGATTGGAGCCATCTTCTCAGGGTGTTCGGTCGAGAAGGAGAGATTCGCGAGTGTGTTCGCAATCAGATGACTTGCGGCTCGATGGTGGCTCTCTCTTTCGTCCGGTTGTGGCATCCTGAGGTGAACTTCAACTCCATAGCTAGACTTCCTGATGGTCCAATCAACGATATTTCTCCTCATTATAGGGTTGTTCGGCCTGCGGCAGAAGAAATCATTCGATTGACCTCGGATGTGGTAGATCGTGTTTTGGCGGCTGAGAATGCTCAGCGCCGGGTTTGATCGTAGGATGTCTATATCCTGTTGTTCTGTATAGTTTGTAAAAACTGTTGTAAGGTGTTCACCTTGTACATATAAATTTTCCTGTGATGCTGAGTTAGGCGTAGCCCCCGTGTGTTTTTTGGGGTGTGTACCTGTTAATTTTAGCATGTAAAGAGAAGAAATCTTCGAGTATCTATGGTTGAGAAACCATGTATTTTATTGGAATGGCTGAAAAAGTCATGTGTTTTTCTGTCGAACTACAAGATGGCTAGTATAGCCTTATTATGGCTAAAAAATAAATCTAAGGGTAAAATTTGCGGAGTTGTGCGACATTCCAAGGATTGGAATAGACGCCTCCAGTCGCCGGGTTCTTCAGTCGATAGGCGCCACCTGGGATAACTTCGTGTATTATGAAGGGTCCTTCCCACGGTGGCTCGAGCTTGTGTCCTTCCTTCTGCTTGAGCCGTAGCACCAGATCTCCTACTGCGAATGCCCTGTGGCGTATGCGGCGACTGTGATAGTTGCGCAGCGAGTGCTGGTATACTGCTGATCTTGCGAGTGCAATATCGCGTATTTCGTCGAGTGCGTCCATGTCATCCGCGAGTGCCCTGTTGGAGGTTTCTTCGCTGTAAGCAACAACCCTTGGGGCGCTGAACCTGACGTCCTCGGGAAGGACTGCTTCGGCCCCGTATACCATGAAAAATGGTGTGTAGTTTGTGGATCAGTTTGGAGTTGTGCGGAGGCTCTATAGCACGGAGGGTAGCTCTTCTGCCCAATGTCCTGCTGCCGGGTGTAGACGATCGAGTAGACGTTTCTTGATGCCAGCCGAAACTAATCCGTTGGATCTTTCGACTTGGCCGTTGGTTTGCGGATGGGCAACTGAGGAAAATTTGAAGTTGATGCCCTTTTCTTCACAGAACTGATGTGTTTCTTTTGCCGTGAAGTTAGTACCATTGTCTGTAATGATATCGTGTTTTACTCCAAACCTGCATACGATGGAGTCGAGGAATTTGATGGCGCATTGGGCGCTGGCCGAGGTTACCGGCATGGCTTCGATCCATTTGGTAAATTTGTCAACTGCGACCAGCAAGTGTGTGTATCCCCCTGGCGTGGACTTGCGTAGTGGTCCTGCCATGTCTAGCCCCCATTGTGCAAAGGGCCAGGCGATGGGTATCATATGCAATTTCGTAGCGGGTGCGTGTGGTTTTGGTGCAAATCGCTGGTAAGCGTTGCACCTGTCGACTAGCTCCTTTGCGTCTCTGGCGGCTGTAAGCCAGTAGAATCCTGCTCGGAAGGCTTTCCCCATGATTGCTTTCCAGCTAGCATGATATCCACAATCTCCTTGATGGATATCTTGCAATAATTCTTTGCCGTCCTCGGGTGCTATGCATCGTTGCAATATGCCTGAGATGCTTTGCTTGTATAGTTCTCCGTTTATCACCCGAAAGAATTTGCTTCGCCTGACTATCTGTCGAGCCTCTCGTGGATCTGCTGGGAGCTGTTTCGCGGACAATTAGTCGAGGTATTTCTGCGTCCAGACTGGCTCGACCAGAAAAACTTGTCGCGAAATATGATGAATGAACTCGATAATAGCAACTTGCGGGCTGACCTCTGTCTCCGATGATGTGGGTACGTCTGCAGTTTTCTTGATTTTGACTGATCGTCTAGTCATCCGCTCAAAATATATCCCTGGCGGTATGGGTGTATTTGTGGAACCCATGTTTGCCAGCCTGTCTACTTCTTCGTTGCTGGATCTCGCAATATGCTTCAGCTAGCATCCCTTGAAATTTCCTTCGAGTAGGTTGTACATGTCACGATAAGCGACCATGTTTTCAGCGATAGCGTCGCATTCCTTCATTGTCTGTTGCACGATGAGATTGGAGTCGTCGTAGATCATCAGTCGGGTGGCTCCACACGCAACTGCCATCTTCATCCCATGCAACAGAGCTTCATATTCTGCGTCGTTGTTTGATGCTGGATCATCAGGTGGAAAATCCAATCGGAGGACGTACTGCAGTTTGTCCCCTCTAGGTGATATTAGTACGATTCCAGCTCCTGCTCCTTCGTTCCTCTTGGACCCATCGAAGTACATGATCCAATTACTCGTGTATTCTGGCGGGCCGGGCGTTTGTAGCTTTGTCCACTCGCTCAGGAACTCCACGAGTACCTGGGATTTTACTGAATTGCGCCCTGCATAGATGATGTCCCAAGCGCCCAGCTCGATGCTCCATTTTGCTATTCGTCCAGATGTCATTGGGTTGTTCATGATTGTACCGAGTGACGCATCATTAACCACTGTTATGGTGTGTTCCTGGAAGTAGTGCTTGAGCTTTCGAGCCGTGAGAACAACTCCATAAGCGAGTTTCTGGTAGTGAGGGTATCGTTGCTTGCATGGCGAGAACACTTCACTGATGTATAGATTGGTCGTTGGACCCCATATGCCTTGCCCTCCTCAGGTCGTTCGACTACAATTGCCGTGCTGATGACCTGGTTTGTTGTGGCTAGGTATAGGTATAGTGGCTCCCTCTCTTGCGGTGTTCCAAGGATGCGCTTGCTTTGCAATGATCGTTTCAGGTCCGCGAATGCCTGCTTAGCCTCTGGTGTCCACTCGAACTTGTCCGTCTTTTTCAACAGCTTGTAGAAGGGTAATGCCTGCTCGCCCAATCGTGCGATAAATCTGCTCAAGGCGGCTAGTCGCCCTGCGAGCTGTTGGACTCCGCGTAGATTGGTTGGCTCCTTCATTGTCAATATTGCTTGTATTTTCTCCGGGTTGGCTTCGATGCCTCTGGTGGATACCAGGTACCCGAGTAGTTTTCCTGCTGGGACGCCAAAGACGCACTTTGTCGGATTGAGCTTGATCCTGTATGCGTTGAGGGCGTCAAATGTTTCTCTAATGTCCTCGAGGAGTGTATTCTCTACTCGAGTCTTGATGACGATGTCGTCAACGTATACTTGTACGTTCTTGCCAATGAGCTTGGCGAGGCATTTTTGCATGCAGCGCTGATACGTCGTGCTTGCGTTCTTGAGCCCGAAAGGCATTGTCGTGTAGCAGTACACACCGTGTGGCGTGATGAATGCTGTCTTTTCCTCGTCTTCCTGCTTCATCCGGATCTGATTATATCCCGAGTAGGCGTCTAGGAAAGAGAGGCGTTGACAGCCCGCAGTAGAATCCACGATCTGGTCGATTCGCGGGAGGGGAAAATTATCCTTGGGGCAGTGTTTATTCAATGACGTGTAGTCAATGCACACTCGAAGGATGTCAGTGTTCTTCTTTGGAACCAGCACCGGGTTTGCTAACCAGGTGGATATCTTGATCTCTCTGATGAATTTTGCTGCTAGCAATCTGTTTACTTCTTCTCCAAGCGATTTCTGCTTGGGTTCTGAAAATCGTCGAGTGGTCTGCTTGATCGGTTTTGCATCCTTGAAGACTTCGAGTGAGTGCTCGGCGAACTCCCTGGGTATTCCTGGCATATCTGAGGGCTGCCAAGCGAAAATTTCCCAGTACTCACGGAGGAGTTCGACGAGCGCGCTTTCCTATGCTGGCGACAGGGTAGTTGAGACCATCGCTGTCTTCGCGGAATCCGTCGGGTGCACCTGATCCTTTCGGGTGTCGCTGTTTGTGCTGAACTCCACTTCTGGCACGTTTTTCTTTGTGAGGGGCATCACGGAGTGGTCCGTGGTCTTTGCCAGCTCCTGCAGTTCTTCTTGCATCCCGAAAGATTTTGCGATCTCGTTGAACTCGATGTCACATTTGTTGGACTTCTGGAAATCTCCGTCGATGGTGATTACACCATATTCTCCGGGTAACTTGAGCTTTAGGTACGCGTAATGTGGTACTGCCATGAATCTGGCGAACGCTGTTCGACCAAGAATGGCGTGGTACTGTGAGGGGCCAGTCGACTACTTCAAAGTCGAGGAATTCTCTTCTGTAGTTGCGTCGATTGCCTAACACAACCTCTAGGTTAATTGTTCCGAGTGGGCGGATCGCCTTTCCTGGTACTATCCCGTGGAAGGATGTTTCTGACTCTGCAAGTCCGTCCAGGTCCGGTTCATCCGGCGGAGCGTATCCGCGTAGATAATGTTGATGCCGCTGCCTCCGTCCATGAATACGCGAGCCAGTTCGTAATTACCAATTTGTGCTTGGATTACCAAGGCAGCGTGTCCTAGTCGATAGACTCGTGGCGGGTGGTCTTCCATCGAGAAAGTGATCGATTGGTCCGCCATCTTCAGGTACTCGGGCTTTGTTGGCGGGGTTTGCAAAGCCATGCACAGTTGCCGCGTGTTTGTCTTCTGAGCTCTGCGGGATGGGCAGACTTTTTGTATCATCCCTAACTGTCCAGCCGGGTTCGGGTACGCGTTAGCTCCTGTGTTTGGTGCGGGTGGCGCGTTTAGTGCTGCTAGCGCCATGTTCGGATTTCCTGGTGGAGGTAGGGGTAATGGCGGCTGGAACCCTTGATGTTCTCCTCCTGGGAGTGGCGGGTAGTTTTGATTAGCTGCTGATCTGCTTTTCTTCGAGAAGGCCTCGTGGATTTCGATGAACTTTCGGTAATCCTTGAGGAGGTGTGTTGCCTTAGTTTTGCCCGTGCGCTTATCTGTAAATAGATGTAGCGAGCAGTACGCGTTCAGATCCTCCTCGGGGCTTTTGTCTTCAGCTTTTGGTTTCCACTCGCGACTCCCGCGGCGCCCATTATCGCGGCTTCGTGTGAATTCTGCCGCTACCATCTCTTCCCGGTCGTCGTGATCGTAATATTTTCTCCTTTTCTTTCGACCATGGCGGTCTTCTTCATGCGCGGGCGATGATGCCCTCTCGTTGCGCACCGCGTCTTCTATGTTAGCCCATTTGTCGGCTATGATCATCAGTTGCCCAATAGTTTTGGGTGCTGCTCGGCCCAGCTCTTCTCTGAAAGCAGTTCGTCGGGCGCCTTTCGCAAAGGTCTCAACCGCTACTTCTTCTGAGATATTTCCCGCGGTGTTCCTGAGTGTTGTCCACCACTGAATGTACTCGCGGGTGGATTCGCCGCTCTTCTGCCTGCAGGCCCGTAATTCTTCAATGGTTGCTGGTCTCTTGTAAGTGGCCTGGAAGTTCTTGCAGAAATCGTAGTGCAGGTCATCCCATGATGCGTAACAGGACTTTGGCCTTGCTTCCAACCAGCTTCGTGCCGCGCAGACCAAGTGCAGGTTGAGGTACTGCATAGCCGTATTTTTATTCCCACGTTGCCATTTTACTGCCGTGAGGTAGTCGTTTAACCACGACGAAGGCTCGAGTGAACCATCGTATTTCGTTACTTCTGTGCTGAGCTTGAATCTCTTGGGTAGGGGTGCCTCGCGGATGCTGCGGGCGAAACACAGCGCGCCGCAGGTCTCGTCATCCGAAGAACTAGACGAGGAGCGCGCGCGGTTCCTTGCAGCTCTTGCCTTGTCCACCTTGTTTTGTGCGATATCTGACCGCGCGTTATATCCTGGCTGGTCGCGATCAGTTTCTTTCCTCGGCTCTTTGCTGCGATTCCGCGAGCGGTTGCTATGACGCCGCGAGCTTTTATTTCTCGGGCTACCTTCACTGCTGCTTCGACTATCGCCGCGTCGCCGAGCTTCTTTTCCTCGATCGCGGCGAGGTGATTTGCCTCTCCTAGGCGAAGTGCTCCTATGCTTGCGCGATGCCTCTTTTTCTTTTTCATTTTCTTGTTGTCCGGCGGCCTTCCTGCGGTCGTAGGAGGCGAGCCTTGAGGCTTCCATACCCAATCCCTTCCGAACCTGTTTGTACCGCTCTGCTCGCGGGTCGTTCTCCGCTGGCTGGTTCATCTGCATGTAGGTTGCTGCGGCCAGGACGGCGGCAGCAGGAGTTTGCGGGTAGACGTTTCCTTCCTCGTCAACCCGCATGAGGGAAGGTGCGAGTGACTTACTGATCCCTCCCAGGGACTCGGCGTCCATGGATGTTGTTCTTGATGCGTATCCCTTCCTTGTGGGTCGAGTTCCAACCGAAGGTGTTAGGGATAGCTCAGCCCGGCGTTGACTTGATTCATCTGCCAATCTCTTCCGATGTGCCAGGTCTTTCCGGGCTTCTTTGATGGCTGTGGCTGCTCTCACTAGATGGTAGTGGTAGGCGACCATATCTTCGTCTGGCGCTCCTGCCACGGGCGGCTTGCTTGTTCGCAAAGCTTCGTTAGCTCGGTCCCAGGCGTCCCGCGAGACGCCGATCTCAGCGCGCTCTGCAGCGCTTTGCTCTGTTTCTGGGGGGTGTTCCGATCCTGCCATGCAGACTTGGGTCAATCATGGTCCGTGTGTCCTAGGCGTTGCCCGAAAAGTTTTCTGGATCTGCGAAGGTTCCTCTGTCGAGAGGGTATGGTAGTCGCTGGTGTTGAAGCGGATGGACTCGCCACTTTCTTCCAGATGGGGGCGCGAGTCGACAGCTTCTGACTCAGATCCTAATTCTTCAGGGAAGTGGAGGATCCCGTCCTTGTTGGTGTAGAACTTCAAGCTTCCGAATGTCAAGGTGACGCTCTTCTCCAGATCGCTGAATACCGGGCGTGATTCCGGCGAGTGAGGGGTGACCACGACAGATCCGATCCGAATAGGATTGACTGGAGCCGAGGTCGAAGGTTTCCAACGTGAGTTGGATGATGAAGCAAATGACGCCGGAGATCCAGCGCCCGCCGTTCCCACAGACGGCGCCAATTGTCGAATCTGTTGCTCGGCAAATCCCTCAGGTGAACCTATAGGGTTTCGAATAGGAGAACCCATGAGAGCTGGTGGCGATCGTCGGCTAGACAGGGGGCACAATTTACCAAGGTTCGGGGCCCTCGTAGAGGCAAAACCCTTACTCCTGCCTCTGTCGATCTGTATTATCGAATAGATCGGTTACAAAGATGATTGCTCAAGTCGAGAGTACGATCTCGAGCTCAAGGCTTTGGTGGTGCGGTATTGCTTGGTCCTATTCCGGTGGTTCTCCCGGCCTTATATAGACGGCCAGGTCTCAAACCCTACCCGGAGAGGACTCGAACTCTAACCCTATGTCGGTTACAAGTTTCCTAACTTAGCCCGCAAGGCATTGCGGGTGGGCTCCAAGTGGGCCTTCTAGAATACTCCAAGGGCTTCCCTTCTTGGGCCTTATCCTTGGGCCTGAGACGGGGTGTCCTTACCCGCAGGGTCTAAGATCCGTCCCATCGTCATCCCCCCAATCTTAGACCTCACTTGTTCCACAGCGAAACTGAACTCAGTAAACATGACCACAGGTTTATGGAGTGAGGTGTCGATAAATAAAATACGGACAAGAAGCATCACATCTATCAATACACAAGTCATTCTAGATAGAAAATTTCTCTCATATAATTTACCTTGAAAAAAGTAGAGGGAGTCACAATAAAGGTGCGAAAAGGAAATAATAATTGGTGACGGAAAAGTTCGTTCTTGGTTAGAGAACAATTAACAAATTGTACTTATCTTTCGATCGGAGTCTTTAAATTAGATCTTATATTGCAGAGTTTGTCATGATCAATCATAACAGTCTCTTTGCAGTCATTGATAACTTTCAAAGTGGTATTCTATCAGATAAAAACATTTGTACTAAACAAGGAAGAATAAAGGATATGATTGTGTAAATCAACATATAGATGGGTGGATCAAAACAACTCAAATGCTTTCTTAAGACAGAAAGGACTAGGTTTACTGACTCAACATAACAGTAAAAGATAGGCCCTTTACAGAGGGAAAAAGGGATTCACTCATGTGCTAGAGCCTTTCATTTGATAAACAGATGTATTGAAAACAATTTTGAGAGTGGTGTATGTTTATGTCAACGAATAGAAAACAGAAAATACAGTACGTTGATGCGTGTGAACACACGTTCGTTGGGAGACCCCAAGAGGAAGGTATGAACAGTGCAGCAACAAGTTTCCCGCAGAAAGAAACCAAGGTTGAATCGACCAGTAGGAGGAAGGAGTAACTTCAGAAGGTTGATGCAACTGAGATGCCAGGGCGCACTACCGGTTCAGCAACAACGTGGAAACTACACAACACAATCAAATCACTTTTCCCCAACGAAGCAGTGAGGTTGTCAATCTCACCGGTTTTGCTGAACACAAAGAGGTTAAACATATGGTGTGGAAAACAGTATGAGAATAGTATGAAAGAAGTAACGGCAGTATGAAAACAGTGTGAAAGCAGTGGAAGCAGTGTGTGTATTATCAGTATGAGAAAATGGACTGGGGTCCACAGTTCACTAGTGGTGTCAAGATAAATAACATATGTGGTGAAAAAATTACAGCTGGGCAATTGACATAAATGAAGGCTGCACCATAGTGCATATCCAAGACATAAAGATTACTATGTGATTCATGCAGGCATTACAACAAAATACATAGACCGTCATCCAATTGCATCTATGACTAATAATCCACCCTCCGAATATCATCCAAAAAATCGCTGGGTATTACCATTACCACCTTCAGTTTCAGCATCAGAGATAGATATACTATTAGGATCATTAGCAGGTTCAGGAGATTCTACAACAGTTTTATGTCTCTTCTTCTTTTTCTTAGAAGGAAAACTATTATTTTTAGGTTGCTGAGAATCTTGTTCAATTCTTTTAGGATGTCCTTCAGGATACAAGGGGTCCTGAGTAGAAACACTACTTCTAGTAATTATTTCACAAACATGTTTTTCTCTAGAAGTATTAGCTAGCATATCTTTTTGCACTTCAGTGAGTTGATCAATTTGAGTTTGAACCATATGAAAATGTTTAACAAGCATTTTAACATCATTAGAGGTTCTCTCAATAATACCACGCAAATTATCAATGGCTCTAGAGTTTTCCATAAGATGATTTTGCACTCTCATATTAAAGTTGTCTTTCTTAACAACATAATTATCGAATTCATCTAGGCATTAATCAGGTGGTTTAGAGTAGGGAATATCTCTATTACCAAAGTATTGGAGAGAGTGTACCTTAACTGTTGATGGATGAGGAATAGGCTTACATAATTCTTCTATAGGACGTAAATTCTTCACATCTTCATATTTAATACCCCTCTCTTTAAGAGATTTCTTGGCTTCCTTCATCACTTCATCATTTAATTCAATCATCCCTCTCTTCTCGGGTGTTGGTATTGGTGTTGGCTCCGGTGTAGGTGTAGGCCCATGTATATTCCAATCATCACTATTTATTGCTATTTTAGCCATTAATTCCTCAACCTCTTCTGGAGTTCTTTTCCTGAAAACACAACCAACACAACTATCCAGGTATGTCCTAGATTCAACGGTTAGTACATTATAAAATATATCTAGGAGATCATTTTTAGGTAATGGATAGCCAGGGCTAGTTCTTATTAAAAAACAAAACGTTGTCCAAGATTCAGGCAATTTCTCTCCTTCAATTTGCTCAAAGTTAAAGATATCCTGCACAACAGCATGTTGGGCACTAGCAGGAAAATATTTTTGAAAGAAAGCATTAACCAAATCTATATGACTAGTAATAGATCCAGGTGACAGATTGTTAAACTAAGTTTTACCTTCAACTTTCAATGAGAAAGGGAAGATCTTGGTAACATAATAAGTACGCAACTTGGTATCATCAGAAAATAAAGTACTCAAAGATGAAATCTCATTCATGTGTTTCATAACACTTTTACTTTCAGTTCCAAAAAAAGGTCCCTTCTCAACAATAGATATGTAAGATAAATCTAGAGAGAAATCATAATCCTTGTCTCTAATGTGTATGGGAGGTGTGGCAAACTTAGCATCAAGAGAAGATTTATATTTAACAGCATGTCTTGCAAGAAGACTCTTAAGAGCACTTGCACCAGTAGTAGCTTGAGCTTCTTTAATAAAGTCATCATTAAATTCAATATAGGTTTCATCAATATCATTAATAAACTCAGGTGAGTTATATTAGCAGGTGTACCAATATTTTCAACAAGAATTTCAGGACTTTCAATTTGTTTGAATTTAGCAATTGTAGCATCTAGGAAAGGACCTAGTGAACCAGTATCATCAAGCACAGTAGAGGTATCATCAAAACTATCATAAGCATTTTCAGACTCAACATAAGTAACAATGTGTGTAGCATGTGGTGGTGTAAGAAGCTTACTCATAACAAATGGTGAATCGAGAGCAACAGAGGTGTTCAGAGTTGTACCTCTCCTTGTAGTGAATGGTAATATATGAAATTTTCCATCATGAGTCTTGCCCGTGATGAAAGGCTTGGAGCAAATAATATCACATTCAAGTGAGCAAATAAATAAAGTTATGCTCCCCGGCAAAGGCGCCGGAAAATAGTCTTGATGACCCACAAGTATAGGGGATCGCAACAGTCTTCGAGGGATATATCCGGTTAGGGGATATATCCGGCATTGGTCTAAAGAGCCGGATTACCAGGGTGGCATGTTGGTAATGGATCACAGTCCATTGGGCGGCCCAGTAAACTGGTGCGCAGGAGGCCGGATTCTAGAAGAATCCGGACCACGGCCCAAAGTGGTGCGGCTTAGAGGAGAAGACGGATTCCTTACTTTCCAAGTTAAATACTTTCCGTAGTCTTCTAGGTTTCCTTTCTGTAATCCCTAACCCGGCTATCTATATAAAGCTGGACGGGAGAGACGAAAGACATAGACAACTAGCTAGAAGCCAACTCGTCGAGAAGCTGATGCTCGCCGAGTTAGCAAAACCCTACTCACATTGTAATTTGTATACTTCAGGCTTCAGCCCTGATTTAGTGAGATTGCAGGAGTAGGAACGTCGCCTAGTTGCGCCGTATCGAACCTGGGTAAAACTTGGTGTTCTCGATTGTCGTACTACCACATCCCCCCCCCCCACGTCTCTATCTGTAGGCTCATGGCACCCCCGTCTATGATCCTTACTATGATGTATCGATAGTTGGCGCCCACCATGGGGCCAACGACGTCAGACGTTATGTTTCGATCGGGGATACTCGGCGGAATCGCCAGTACCATAACTGTCGGAAGTCTGGAATTCGACGACGACGTCGGGCGCTTCCTCGACAACGGATCGTACATGCCAGCACGGAATCACCTGGTAAGTGCCTGCGTTTTACCGATTGTATTTGCAAACATCTTTATCGGATTAACTGCAGAAGCAATGGGATTCTGTGGTGGAAGCAAATTTATCCCACCCGCCCTATACCCAGTTGAAGAAAACTATGATACCGAGTTCTGCTCAGATCGCCAAAACTCTGAATTTGCTGCCTCTTCGGAGATGCCTACAATCAGATCTCACTTCATTGGCATGGTACAGTTCGAGGTTGCTGAAAACACGGAAGTAAGCAATCCCGTGGAAGAAGCAGAAAATAACAATCCCACAGAACAAGGTGGAAGATCCGATACCCGTCAGCGAAGCAACGAACTCGGAAGCCGACTCCGTATTAGCTGCTATAGAAGCAAGATTGCAGTCGGAACCTGGATCTGAGGACATAGATTAAGAAGATGAAGATGAAGACGCTTTCGAAAGAAAGGTCAAATCTATGCAGGGGAGCTTCCATGAAGTACTTATAGCAAGACCGACTGAAAACTCGGATGCCGAAGAAGATGAAGACCCAGAACACCTCCACCAGATGAGGAAAGAGAGGATGGTGAAACCAGTCCCATCTATCCTGATGTCAAGCAATTGATAGAAGAAGAACCTGGAAAAAAGCCTCCCTCTTCCAAGAAGAAAAAGAAGACTGCCAAGAAAGTCCAGTACAAACTCTAGAAGAAAAAATTGGCAGATACTGCTAACCAAAACCTGGAAGCAGGAGGAGGAAGCGGAGTCACACATGTGGAGAAGAAAAAGAAAGATATCCCTGTTCCCCAAATGTCAAAACAGGACGAGATCGATCTGATCAAAATCCCGGTTGGACCGTACGAACCACCGGAAGTGCTGGAAGCCAGAAGGCAAGCCATTATGCGGCAGCAGCAACAACTATTCCGATCTCAAGAAAATCTCCTCAAAGCTCAATCTACTGTAAAAGAAAAGCAGGAGGAAATTGAAGAATTCGAAAGATGGAATATGGCTGGGATAAAACCCACGAGGTTACCCAGAATTGCAAAGCCGGATGTGCTGTCAGTAAAAGAACGGTTGCAAAAACCTTCTTGGCAAAGACAGGTTTACGGCCTAAACGCTAAGGGCGAACGCACCTACAAAACTGCAGCAGAAAACGCGGAAGCCGCGTTCGCCATCCTTAATGACGATCTGTATTCGAAAGACGAAAAGCTTCAGGGAATGTCTGTTTTCCTGGGAAAAGCATTACAACAGCAACAACGAGGACATGCAAGATTAGGGAAGTTGCACGACAACTTGGCCCTATGCAAAAATGCCACATGCGCCGCTGGAGCACCTCGACCTGGCGAACCTGGAGATTCAGGCGATTCTAAGGAAAAGAAGGGAGATCCTAAAAGGGACAAGAAAATCCCGGAGAATAGGGATGAAGCGTCCAGAACATGATCCCATCTACCAAAAGGTGGAAATCCCCGTGATCATAAAGAACGGGAGGAACAAAATCGAAAGGACGGAAAAATGATGCCGACTCCGAGACGCCCAGCTGAAAAAGCCGGAAGATATGAAAATCCTCACAGGCGTGAGAGATCCCGTACTCCTCCTAGGAACAAAGAAAGGCCGAGGAGTAGAACTCCACTTTATTCCAAAGGACACGACAACGGACGAAATAGGGATAATCCTGGAAGAGCGCACTCGCGCAACAATGGGCCAGAAAGAAGCAGATCCCCTTCTGTCCATTCAGCCGGCAGATATTCCGCACACGTCGATAAGGCGGAAAGAGATGATCTATACTTTGGACCCAAGTGCTTCACCGATAGGATCCGAAGAATAACCCTACATTCTGGCTTTGCCAAAGTTTGTCCAACTTACCAAAAGTACACCAGAAGTACAAACCCGGATACATGGCTCTCATATTACTATACTACCGTTCAAATCAACAAAGGGACAGACCTGGAAGCAGTGAAATTTCTCCCCTAATGTTGCTCGATGGAGCTAGAGATTGGATCAACGGGCTTCCGTCAAGAACCCTGGATAGCTGGGATGATATGGCTAGAGTATTCGCTCAGCATTTTCGAGGTACGTACAAACGCCCTAAGAGCATCAACCAGCTAAATCGATGCATCCAGTTTGAAGATGAGTCGTATGTCAACTTTATATCAAGATGGACAGCAATGAAAAACAGCTGCTCTGGAGTAAGTGGTGTACAAGCAATGCATGCTTTCATCAATGGCTTAAAACCCGGTCTCGTACCGTTCATGGTTGCTTCAAAGGAGCACAAAGATCTCAGATCTATGCTTACTACTGCTAATGAGCACGCAGCGGCTGAAGATGATATCAGAGCAAGAGGTCGAAATATTGATGCTTTGGTTCAGGCCAAAAAGACACCACGTTCTGAAAAGAAAGCTACTCAAGAGGCACAGGCAAAACCCAAAGAAGTAAACGCAACCTTTGGGAAGGATAATGGCAGCAAATGGAAAGGAAGAAGCACAGAACCAATCTCCTATTCTAAGGAAGAGTGGAAAAAGATAAAGTCGGAAAACTGTGTCCACCATTCGCAATTTGGGAAGCCTACCCATACAAATGCGCAGTGCCGCCTCAATAAGCATATGAAAGGCACTGCAGGATCCGAAAATAAAGGAAAGAATTCCAAGAGGAAGTTCAACATGCAAAAGCCAGAAGCTGAGAAAGAAGAAAGTGAATCGGACACTGACGATAAAATCTAGGAACAGCAGCGAAAAGGCGAGCCAAAATTCCCAAGAGTTGAAGGAGAATGTAAGCTAACTTTTCTGGAAACTCCCTCGGCAAAGCAGGCAAAAAGGACACTTCGAGAAATCAACACGGTTGTTCCACAAACACCAAAGTACTTGAAGTATTCAAATACGACAATTACCTGGGATCAGTCAGATCATCCCGGAAACATCCCAAAACCCAGCACACATGCTTTGGTCGTAAGCCCTATTGTTCAAAACACTAGGCTCAAAAGAGTGCTGATGGATGGAGGATCTAGTATTAACATCATGTACCTGAGTACATTGAAACAGCTACATATTTTCGAGACTCGGCTCAGGCACAACAATATACGGTTTCATGGTATTGTTCCTGGCAGACAAGCACAATCCCTAGGAGAAATTTTCCTAGATGTAACCTTTGGAAGTAGAGAACATTTCCGCCAGGAAAAAATCTCATTCGAGGTGGTGTCATTCGAAAGTGTATACCATGCAATACTCGGACGTTCAGCTTTTGCCAAATTCATGGCAAGATCATGTTATATTTACAACAAGCTGAAGATGCCATGGCCAAAAGGAGGAGTAATTACCATAACCGGAGATTACAAATTGCCGAACGATCTGAAAAAAGGAAACGTCCTTTGCGCTGAGAAAGTGATCGCAAGGGAGGAATTGAAGGAGCTAGCTAAGGAAGTTTCGCCGATGGAAATGCCGTTAGGAAAAGAAAGTCGGAAGCCGGCAGATAGCTGCAAGGCCTCGGAAAATACAAGACAGGTTATCCTAGATCCAAAGATCCGACAAAATTTCTCGTAGTGGGAACTCGGATGACCGACAAATAGGAAGACACGCTCATCAAGTTCCTCCGTGAGAACTGGGATATTTTTGCCTGGTGTCCTACGGACATGCCGGGAGTACCCAGGGAACTTGCTGAGCATCAATTGAAAGTGATTCCAGGATCAAAACCCGTCAAACAAGGTCTTCGTCGTTTCGATGGAAGAAGACGGAAGGCTATAGGTAAGGAAATTATCCGGCTTTTAGCAGCTGATTTTATCCGGGAAGTCATACATACTGATTGGTCTGCGAACCCAGTATTAGTCCCGAAGAAACACAATATTGTTCTTAGGATGTGTATACATTACACAGGCTTGAACAAATTGTGTCCAAAAGATAGGTTCGCGTTACCGCGAATCGATCAAATAATAGATGTCACTGCTGGCTCTGAGCTTTTATGCTTTTTGGATGCTTATTCCGGGTACCATCAAATACGTAAGAAGGAGGAGGATCAAATAAAAACTTTCTTCATAACCCCGTATGGAACATACTATTACATAACCATGCCTTTTGGCTTGAAGAATGCCGGTGCAACTTACCAGCGTTGCATCCAAAGATGCTTGCATGGTCAAATCGGCAAAAACATCTATGTTTACGTGGATGACATTACCGTAGTCTCCAAGGAAAAGGATACACTCCTTGAAGATCTGCGAGAAACTTTCGAAAATTTGCGCACTTATAAAATGAAGTTGAATCCATTAAAGTGTGTATTCGGGGTTCCCTCAAGAAAGCTTCTGGGTTTTATCGTTTCCCACAGATGAATAGAAGTAAACCCGGAAAAGATCAAGGAAATCTTGAATATCACAAGGCCTATGTGCCTAAAAGATGTCCAAAGATTAACGGGTTCTGCAGCCGCAGTCAGCAGGTTCATAAGCCGACTAGGAGATAAGGTTGTGCCATTATACAAATTATTGAAGAAATGCAACAAATTTGAATGGACAGAAGAGGCGGACAAAGCATTAACCCAGCTAAAAGAAACCTTGATGAAAGCTCCGATCTTGGCATCCCCAAAAGACGAAGAACTCATGTTATTGTATCTTACAGCAACAAACAGGGTTATTAGCGCGGTGATAATTGTGGAAAGGCAAAAGGATGAGCAAAGCGTACCAGATCAACATCCAGTGTACTACGTTAGCAAAGTATTCTCTGAGTCAAAGCAAAGGTACCTACATTATCAAAAACTGGCATATGGCGTGTCTTTTGCATCTCGAAAACTCCGCCATTATTTCCAAGGACATTCCATAACAGTGGTAAGTAAAGCACCACTAGGGGATATTATCAACAATGCGGACGCAATAGACCGAGTTGCCAAATGGGGCATTGAGCTCACTGCTTTCGACATTAAGTACCAACCCAGGACGGCAATTAAATCCTAGGTGTTGGCAATTTTGTCGCTGATTGGACAGAAGCAATGTAAAACACACCAATACCGGAGTCGGAATATTGGATCATGCATTTTGACGGATCCAAGATGAAGGAAGGCGCCGGAGCTGGTGTAGTGCTTAAATCTCCAAAAGGTGACATTATGGAGTATGTGTTACAAGTACACTTCAACGCCAGCAACAATGTGGCAGAATATGAAGCTTTGCTTCATGGCTTGCATATTTCAAAGGAAATAGGCGTCAAACGCATCCTCTGTTATGGCGACTCGGATTTGGTACAACATCAGCTAAACCAAACATGGGATTCCAAAAGTCCCATTATGGCTGAATATCGGAGAACTGTGGATGCCATTTTCTTCCTAGGATTTGAAGTACTTCATATCAAAAGGGAAGAAAATTGGAATACAGATGCATTAGCCCGCATGGGATCGGAAAGAGTGAAAACCCTACCACCTGGTGTGTTTGTCCAACACTTGCACGAACCATCGATCAAAGGTGGAGATGTTGATTATCCTCTCGTTTCCGAGTAAATTGAAGTCTTGCTTGTTAAACCAGATTGGACAAATCCATATTTAAACTTCTTAGTCGATCAGAAGTTCCCGGATGGAGCAGACGAGGTCTTGCAAAGACAGATACAACGTCGATGCAAAGGATACACGGTAATTAATGGTTGCCTGTATAGACGCAGTACTATCGGAATTTTTCAGTGGTGTATTTCACCAGAAGAAGGACGAGAAATATTGCAAGAAATCCATGCAGGTTATTGCGGACATCATGCTCAATCAAAAAGCATAGTCAAAAAAGCATTTCGTGCAGGGTTTTTCTGGCTCACAGCCAAGGCAGATGCAGAGCACATAGTAAACACATGTGCCGGATGCCAGTATTAGGCCAAGCACACGAATATGCCATCTCAAGCACTCAAAACTATCCCTATAACATGGCCATTTGCGGTCTGGGGGCTAGATATGATGGGACCATTCAAAACTGCAAGAGACGGACTTACACATCTACTCGTTGTAGTAGATAAGTATACCAAGTGGGTGGAAGCGAAACCCATCAAAAAACTTGACGGAGTGACTACCAGAAATTTTATCATTGACATAGTCATGAGATACGGCATCCCAGACAGCATAATAACTGAGAACGGGACAAATTTCTCTAATGGAGAGTTGGCAAAATATTACCGACAAACGGGAATTCGCCTAGATCTAGCATCTGAGGCACACCCACAATCTAATAGACATGTTGAACGAATGAATAGTTCTATCCTGCATGTAATACGCCCAAGACTCGAATCTCCTCTCATAGAGCAGCTGGAGCATGGGTAGAAGAATTCCTTCCGTGCTTTGGAGTATTCGTACGACGTCAAATAGATCAACTCGACAAACCCCGTTTTTTCCTGGTTTATGGTTGCAGAAGCAGTGCTTCCTACGGACATGCTCCATGATAGCCCAAGAGTGCTAGCATACGAAGACTCGGATGCTGAAAACGCATGACAAGATGCCGTCGATCTCTTAGAAGAAGAACGAGAGCTTGTGCTACAATGATCCGCCATTTATCAGCAGGACTGCGACGATATCATAGTTGGAAAGTCAAACACCGTTCTTTCAAAGAAGGGGACCTAGTGCTAAGGTTGGTGCAGGAAAGGAAGCACAAATTAGCCTCAGTTTGGGAGGGACCGTTCGTCATTAGCAAGGCTACAAAAAACGGGTCATACTATCTTGGTAGATATTCGGATACGTAAGATGATCCTAAAAGACCGAATCGCAAAAGAAAGAGAAAGATAGATGTCGAACTAGGAGATACAAATAGACCCTGGAGCATCCATCAGTTACGTCCCTTCTACACTTAGTTCAATTTCTATGTAAACATCTTTGAGATCATGAAATTAAGTTGTCGGAATTCATGAATTACTGTTTTATCTGTCGATTTTTATACAAAGCATAAGTACGTCTTTATCTATTTCCCAGTGATCTTTCAAAATACTCAATGTTTAACCCGAATTGTGCATGCATCATCGAAGTTATAAAACTGAATGTTTTGCAGCCTATGGAGGCTTAAGGAAACCCAGATTGTGCATGCGTGCCTGAGTTTCATACATTTTCAAAATTCCTTACTCTTTCCTAAGTATTATCTGATTGTTTGTGTTAGGTCACTGAAATTAGTAAGTAAAAATGCCTTAGTACAATCCATGTTTCCAAGTTTTGACTCATAGGTTAAACCCAGTCACTTGGCATGAAGATTAAGTGCTACTGAGCCATTTCAACACTAAGGACAGTCAAAACATATAAACCAGAGAACTTAGAAGGTAAAGGAATTAAAACCCGAAAAATCTTGCAAAGACATAAATTTTACTGCAAAAGGGGATTCTTGTTTATACAAATGATAGATAGCATTACAATGGACATTACATTGAGAGAACAGTAATGCTTCTATTTTTCCAACCAACTACCAGGAATCAAGCGGCCACT